>JADRCH010000066.1:6457306-6495224 GCA_019843965.1 Rhynchomys soricoides | reverse complement strand
TGTCACCCTAGCTCTCAGAGAAGGAACTTCCGCTTCTTCCTTGTGTCCTTCACTAATTTCCTTATGCAGGGTTCTTTTTTTCCTTAAAGATTTATTTTATGTATGTGAGCACACTGTAGCTCTCTTCAGACACACCAGAATTGGGCATCAGATATTATTAGAGACAGTTGTGAGCCACCATGTGGTTGCTGGGAATTGAACTCAGGACCTCTGGAAGAAGAGTTAGTGCTCTTAACCACTGAGCCATCTCTGCAGCCCCATGCATGTTATTATTTCCCCTAAGAAAGAAAACATTCCTTAGTTATAAATGGTAGAAAATATTTTATTTGTGTGTGTGTGTGTGTGTGTGTGTATAGTGTCTGCATGTGTGCATATTCCTGTATGTGGGTGCACATATATTTGTAGGTGCCTAGGCATGTATTCACATGTGTGGGGAGGATAGAGGCAAATATCATAGATCTTCCTCAGTCACTCACTCTCCAACACATTGTCCAAGACAGGTCTCTCACTGAATCTAGAGCTTGCCAATTTCACTTCACTTGCTGGCCAGGGAGCCCCAGAGAGCCTCCTGCCTGTGTTTCCCCAGTGCTGGTTAGAGGCATGTGCAGCAGTGCCCAGCATTTTGTATGGATCCTGCCTATATAACCAACACTGACAGAACCTCCTCCAACCTCAGGGCTTACCCACCAGCCTTTTGATCCTGATATTTATAGGAAGTATCTAGAATGAATGACATCTTTGGGATTGTAGTTTGCATAGGTACCTCTTATTTTGGATTTATGCTAAATAATTTTTGTTACTTCTATCCCTCAAGATAATGGTTTCATTCTTTTGGGTGATACCTAATTCTACTATTAACTCTTGCTTTTGTGAAGTGAATAGGCACGCACTACTGTGCTCAAGCCCCATCTCACAGTGGCTATGCAGAGAAATGGTGTGTTGTTTTCCAGGCTCCTCTTCTAGACAACTTGAGTCACACTCCAAGTCTGTGAAATGGTGGGTTTTGGTTGTGCAGATGTGCAATAGAGACTGAGAGGGAGGTGTAGATGTGCACAGAACCATGGCGTCTCTTGCTTTCCTCCAGGCAGAAGTGTGAAGGCCCCATAATCCATGAGCCTTGGCATCTCACACTATTTATTCTGATCTAGTGTGGTCATTAGCCATGTGCTCATGAAGATAAGTCATGAAGATAAGTCAGTCCTAAAGCATGAAGATGTTGTTGAAAATATCCAGCCTGTCCAGACCAAGCTCCTTAACCAAGGCGATGGAGAACAATTCCCCAGTCTCACAGAGCTCTCAGACTTTCTTTATGTTGCAGACAATCATCACTGCACCACAGTGATGACGACATGGGGGGGGGGGACTCAGAGATGACTGGGGTGTGGGAGGGGGACAGCAGAACCGTCACTGCCTACTTTGCTAACCAAAAGCAAACATATAGGTGTTGGAAATAAGAGCCAAGGACTTCCTCTAGATAGCTCTAGAGGTGGCTTCCTGTGTGCCAAGAGCAGCAGGACTCTGGTGATGTGTTACCCATGGGGATGAGCATTGCTGATTTTCAGACTAGCATCTCTTCTCTCAGCCTGTGAGGATGGGGGACCCGCACCCTGTGCTACCTTTGTGAGGATACTTTCAGGTTCCATAGCTTGCTCACTCACCACAAAGAACCCCGAGGAACATTCCATCTAAGCTAGGGCGGGAAAAACGCTTACACAGCACAAGGAAAGGGAAGACAGCTGCAAGAAGTAAACTTTTTTGGCAGTTGGCTTTCTTCTGAGCACAGCCATTAATCCTGCTGTCAGGAGGAATAAAGGCACTTCCTGGAGAAGGTGTGAAGGGCTGAGCTGGGTCCTGGTAATACCCAGGCACAGCAGCATATAAATGCCAGTAAGCCTTCAGAGCCTCCCTCCCCCTGCTTACCAACTCTGCAACAGACCTGTGTCAGAGCTTTACTAAAATAAACTCTTTTCCTTCAGACCCAGAAATAAAATACTTAATCTCTTTGGGAGACAACCGGTCTGCAGAAAAGCCAAGATATTTTTATTTATTGATTTCTGTTTTCATGTTTGAAGGGAATGAGGATTATATAAAGATGAGAGGGGGAGGGGAAGATAGGGAGGGATGGAGAGAGGAAGGGAGGGGGAGGGAAACGGAGGGAGAAGGGGGGGAGAGAGAGGAAAGAGTGGAGGGGGGGGGGAAGGGGAGGGAGGGGGAGGGAGAGGAAGGGAGAGGAAGGGGGAGGGAGAGGAAGGGAGGAAGGGAGGGGGAGGGAGGGAGGGGGAGGGAGGCAAGTATGAAAGGGAGAGAATTGAATTGAATTATTCTTTAAATACCCTGTCTATCAAACTCTGTTATGACAAAGAAAAGCAGTACAGCCATAGCTGTGTTTCATTCATTTCTGACTGATTCACACATTGCCATAGAGTCTGTGGTTGTCTCTGCTCAGGGGACCCAGCCATGGGCATCTCTGATGACCTATGTGAAATGGGCCACCCAGGGCCATCCCCAAGTGGCCTTTTTACCATTGCTGAGCAGCACTGTCCCTTTCTGTTGCTTGGGCCTTGTTAAGACCCATCCCCCCCCCCCCGGTAAGATTTCTTTATCCATTTCTAGTCTGTGGTCCTTATTCATTCTCTGAAAGCCCCTCCCAGTGTCCACTCCTCTCCGATGCTCCAGAGCCTAGGGTGTTGGCCTCTGAGCTCTGAAGCATGCCGACTCCTCTGAGTCCACATTAGACAATTTCTAGGTAGCAAAGATGCTGAGCTTGTGATAAAGTTTAAAGTCCTGACTGCACCACCTACAAAATACAGGACATTAAGCCAATTTAAAATAACATTTGCATCTCGGTTTTCTGAAGAAAAAAAAAATCACCAGTATTGACAATTTAGCTGATATTCTGATGTGCTGGTCAAAGGCAAACAGAATTGGGGACACAGTAATTTCTTCATAATCATGATGTGCTCAGATAAATAACTTATACAAGTTCAGCATTGATTAAAAACATTTTACTTTGTAGAAATAGCATATTCTGCCCCAACAGTAGTCACTTGAACAAACAAGAACAGTCTAGATTAAGACACACATCAGATATTTATCTATATTAAACCACTTGGGTCTGTTAGTAGAACAACTTGTGCGTTTCCAGAATCCAAATGAAGTATATTTATGTTGTTCGCATTTAAAATTTACAACACAAAGCCATAACATGCCTGTATTTGTGGGATGCTGGATACTACCTGAATAGACATATCCATCATATGCCATTTGGATCAGGTCAAACAACATCTAGACCTTCAAATATCTTTGATTTACAGTAAAGACACCAATGTTTCCTGTCCCGTGTCTCCTCCTCCCTTCTGGTAGCCCATTGTGCACTGGGCTGGATTAGAGAGAGGGAAGCT
Source organism: Rhynchomys soricoides (assembly GCA_019843965.1). NCBI lineage: Eukaryota > Metazoa > Chordata > Mammalia > Rodentia > Muridae > Rhynchomys > Rhynchomys soricoides. Next base: position 6,491,823 of record JADRCH010000066.1, on the reverse strand, counting down.
TAGCTGGGAAGGGTGGGTGCAGGTGCAGGCAGGATCTTGGCTGGCAGTGAGAGTCCAGGCAAAGAAGACACACCCGGGAGCAGCTTCAAAGAACTGGCTCTGTTTATTGGGGGGGAGCAAAGGCTATCTAAACCTTTGGAGGCTGAGTAGGGGCTATTGGGGTAAGTACATCATTGGCCAGAGCCAGGGCACTGGGGACGCCTCATCTGCATAAGGAGAAATTCCAGGTGCTGCTGGACATGGCCTTATAAGGGGACTGGCCACTGGCTATGTGACTTCCTCTTGTGAGGTTGGTGGGGTGGGGTTTTACAGGGCTGCTGCATACATTAGGACATGCAGGCCCAGGGCAGGGGAGGTGGTCCTAAGAGATCTCAGGACAAGATTTCAGGGATCTGGACACACCTCAATCCACTCTTGCTCCAGGTCTGCTCCCTACAGCTCCCTGGCCCCACAAAAGTTGAAGGCCGGAGAGGAGAGTTGGCTCAGTGGTTAAGGGCACCTTTTGATGTTACAGAAGACCTTGGCTTAATCTTCAACACCCACATGGAGGCTCACCACCTCCTTGGTGGCGGTGCACCAAGGAGGCATGTGGTGTACAGAAGCACATGAAGGCAAACCACTCATACACATAAAATAATATAAATAAACCTAAGACAAATTAGCCAGGTGTGGTTCTGCATCCGGCCTCACCACTGAGGTGAAACTCTGAGAAGCTAGACTACATTTACTCTATGTAGATGCTGGGCTCAAGGGACATAACAATATAACACTCAGTGTGTGGGAGAATGCAGCCTAAGACACGGGAGGCCAAAGCTGGGATTCCCTTACTCTGCAACATCACTGCCTGAAACTGAGCAGAGGAGTCGGAACAGAGGGTCGGGGGTCCAATGCCTGCAATGAGACACCCAGGGCCAGAGGCTTTCAAACTCCTGAACATCCAGACACTGCCACTGGGTCTCAGAGAGTTGGGACCTGAGTTGTGTCCTTAGGCTGAGCAGCCCTGGGCCAGAGTGGCTGGGAAACTCCAGCTTAGCTCATGGGTCACTGTCCTTAGCTTATCTGTGATGTCTGAGAACATGGAGGGGGCTTCTGCAGAAGACTTAGACTAAGCAATTCTGTAGACAGAGGCTTCATCCGTACTCCCCATGGTGATTCTTTATGAAAGAGACAGTGCGTGCTTATTCATACCATTTATTGACTGTTCATCGTGGAAAATGGGTGCAGACAACCTCCTCAGGGTGGACCAGAGATTAAATACCTTTTGCAGGATGGAATGTCCAGGAAGGGAACTTATTGGCTAAACCCTCAGGGCCTATAGATACCTCATTAGCATGGAGAGCTCTATTCTGATCTACAGTGGCCATGGGTCACGTTCCTATGTAAGTACCGTGGTCACGTGACAGGGGCCTGTTCAGAAGTAGGCGAAGCCCCTACTGACCTTTCCGGGTTCAGGGGCTTCCAACCTGTTCAACCTTATCAAGTTTCCTGGCATGGCCCACTGCCCCACAGCTAGATGGAAATGGTGTACACTTTTGATCCCAGCATTCAGGAAGCAGAGCCAGGCAAGTCTGTCTGAGCTCAAGGCCAGCCTGGTCTACAGGATGAGTTCCAGGATAGGCAGGGCTACACAGAGAAACCCTGTCTCAAAAACAAAGTCCTTCCTTCTAGTATGGGACACCCAGCAGGTTAGTGTCTTCTGTAGCCACTCTACGGTACAACAGCACACCACCGCGTCTTATTCCTAATTCTGGTTTAGTATTCACCCATCATTCCCTTCCCACCTTTTTCTTCCTCTTACTTATGTTTATTAGAAAACTTACCAGTAGCATATGGAAACAGCGACTTCCACGAACAAATGGACATTTCTCCTTTCATGGATTCACTTGGACCTCTAGCTCCTGTGTTCTGAGCCTATCGTTGTTGTAAAACTCAGTGATTTTGTGCTGTATTCTCATTTCCAGTTATCTTAATCTTGCTCCTAAGATAGTTGAATTCGTTCCTCTGTACGATCATTAGGGAAGGACATTCGCCCTGCTTTCCCCTTCTACTTCCAATTCTTCCTAAAAGCAACATGTGTCAGAAACCTCCTCCCTCCTCAGTATTTGGGAGTCTTTGTGTCACAGAGAAAAACAATGCCATGGTCTGTTATGTCTGGGTGTAAATGAGGCTGATGTATTTGGAAACTGCCTGTCTGAAGCCGCTGGAGTCTGACTAATGCATCTGGACAGGGGTGCCACTCTTATTCTCTTGTAGGCTTGAAGATCCTCGGTAACAAAATGAGAGTTTGCTTTCCTCCAGAATCCAGCAGCGAGCTCTAGTAGTTTTAAAAGTAACAGGACACGGGCATATTCGTTGCTAAGATTCGGGGACTGCAAGCCCTGAAATGAGGGTCCCTTAGTCTGTCCTGACACACCACAGAGGGAGTGACTACACAAGCCCACACCAGCAACAGCAGTGTTTTTCTCGCTGATCCCACTGTCATCCAGCACTGTTAGACCCTGAAGTCCTTGTGTGGTGTCTCTGGGTATTCATTCCACGACTAAAGTACTCGGTTAGAGTTTATGAGTTCAAGGTGTTAAGACCAAATTGAAACCCTGTGTTCTAAGAGTTTTAAATGTCTCAAATTTGTATCAAATATTATCACGTTGTTTCTTTGTCGCCTAGGAGCAAAAGGTATGTTGATTTCCTTAGGATGATGACTGAATTTATTTTAGAAATTAATTTTTATTATATAATAAGGATATTAGTATATATTTACTGAAAACATTTTTTTTTAATGTGTGTTTGGTGATATCAGAAGATAGAGCAATATTGAATAAACCTTCTTGCCAGAAGTAGCTGGTCAGAATGAGGAGGGCTGCCTCATTTAAAAGGGTTGTTTGTTCCTAAATACCTGAGAGTCCTGAGGCTTCCCTGAGAACAGGACTGAGTTTTTGCCACCTTAGTCCTCACACACACATTGTTGTTCTGGAGTGAACAATATTTTTCTAGACATCTCTTTCAATCATCAACGGAAACCAAGAGGAGAGACTGTACCGGCTTACAAAGAAAACCTCAGCGGATTATCGTTCCTTGTGGAAATGTGGAATTTACATACGTACGTTCGTGCGTACTGTGCCTGACTCTCCCATCTCCATCACGTGGTTCCCACAGAGGCTGCAACTTGCAACACCAGTTCTAAAGCTTGGTGGCTTTAGGGACAGCTGAATGCACAGTCTTGTTGGTCTGTTAAACAGACACGAGTCCTGTGTGCCAGCTAAACGTTGTACATATTCCCTGGAGCACTGAATTACGCTTAAGTAGCTCCTGAATTCTACTCGAAGTATTTACATTTTGTGCATTAAGAAATCAAAGTTAGAAGTGGATCATAGAGTAAGTAATTACTGTTAAAATTGTCTACAATCTAACTGGAGACATTTTTGTAAGTCATGTTTCTGTGTAAATAACACAAGAAAATCCTGGGCAATTTAACCAGAAATCATTAGGATGCAAAGGCTCAAGAGAGGATGAAGATCAGGACTATGGGAATAGCTCAGTTCAGGGAAGTTGGGTAACCATTTTCTCAACATGCTTCCGATGACAGGAAACACTACCAAAGAGGCTTGTTTATTTTGTTTTGTTTTTCTTATCCTTCCATCTATTGACTTAAGACTCAAAGTCCACACAAACAGAATCCCTGGAGGAAATGATATTTTCCCCAAGAAGAAGTCAATGTACCTTGATTGACAATCTCACCAAGGAAAGAAAACTCATTTCCTAAAGGGGACAAAAGAAACCCATACATTTAGGACCAGATCAAAAATGGAAGGATTCTAACAGGGTTGTAGTACACACCTTTAGTCTGAGCCCTGGAGGCAGAGGCAAGCAGATCTCTGAGATGGAGGTCAGCTTGGTTTTCAGAGCGAGTTCCAGGTCTGCCAGGGAAACATAGAGAAACCGTGTCTCCAGTAAACAAAAAAAAAGGAAGGATGCTAGACCAGAGTAAATATTCCTTTCTTTTGTTTGCCACTGTCTAGCAGGAGATTTCGAATGTCTTTAAATCTGTAAAGATGTAACCGAATGAAAATGGATGGCCTACCCTCCATTCAGGCAGATTTCCTCACACATGGAGGGTCATGTGCTGACAGCCTGAACCCCCATATAAAATAAGTATTCTGGCTCCCCACATAGATTGAAGTGTCTTAATCTTTGTATTTCAACTCTAGAGAAAATTTCAAGTAACAAAACACTTAGAGGGCAGAATTAGAAAAATACAGAAATGTATTCAAACTGCTATGAGACAAAGAAATCCATCTTAAGGGCTAATCCTTGAGTTTTCTAGCAAGAAAAGCCCTCATGACCACCACTCTCAGCAAGATCAAATTAATCCACTGTGGTGCCTCGTGATTGAATGATCCTTTTCCTTCAGGATTTGCTAGAAAAATGAAAGCCACCCCATCTTTATTTTGATCTGTTCAGCTTCATTTATCCGTAGATTTTTTTCAAGAGGTGAGACAATGGTTTGACTGAGAGCTGCCAGGGACCAGTCAGAGCTCTGGAGATTTAGTCAGAATATCAGAAAGCATGTAGCTTATGATGCCCTAGAAATGCTGCAAACTGAAAGGAGGGGAATGATTTATGCCAGTGGGAAGAATCACAGCAGGAATGTGTGGAATGATTTGAGTTGATGAATTCAGAACGGAGGTGTTTAGCCTTTGTTTGTTAATATAATCCAAAGCCCTTGAAATCCAGCAGGCCAAAAATGGTCGGTAGGCAGTGTGGGCCCATCAGCGAGATCTCTCAATTTACTTCAGCTGATGGGGGCAGACAGGCAGTGTGGAGGGGAAGTGTGGAAGAGAGGCACCATTTTGAGCAAGAGCTGGCTATAATGTTTGCAAGTCTTCTAAATGGAGTGATAGAACAGGCAAAGAAGAATTGGTTAAAAGGCCCAACAGTGAACTGTGTGAATGGTAGGACTGTTGTGTAGTGTGTTTATATATTTTTTAGAAGTTCATGCATGAATGCTGAATTTAAATTATTTACATCCCTACCTCTGTCTCTTACAATGCCACTCATGTCTTCTCTCTCTCTCTCTACCCCCCACCCCCTCTCTCTTTCCTGCTCATAAACTCTTCTTCTACAGTTATTATTGCCACCAAAGAGGGCTGACAGCTTAGCTTAGGATTTGGACCTGTCAGGGATCTCATCACTGAAGGAGACAGAATCACCTCTCCCATCGGTCACTGACCACCCATGGCTCTTCATCTTGTGAGAAATCCCCAGCAACATCAACATGTAGACCAATGTGGTCATTATGGAGAGCTCATTGAGGCAACAGTATTGTTGAGATTTGCTGGGTGCAGCCTCCAGTCATATCCAGAAGGCACTATCATGCAGCAAGCATCCTTGTCCTTCAGTTCTTAACAATCATTGTACCCTTTCTTCAGCAAAGTCCTCACATCAGACACACAGCCAACAAAATAAATCCATGTGCCCAAGTCATGTTGTGAAAATACAAACAATATTAAAGACCCAAGACAGTATGTATCCTCTGCCAAAGACCACCCACCCTGAAGATAAGTTCTCCAACAGAAATTACCTAGACAAAACACAGGACACAGAATTTAAAAAGTACAATGATAAACTAAATCAAAGAATTCAAGGTTACAAAAGAAAAAAAAAAAAAAAAGAACCCAAGGAATTCAGAAAGGACAGAAGCAAACACCTTAATGAACTTAAAAAGCACAGAAATAAACTCCCAACTGAAGTCCAGGAAAACACAAAAGAGAGAATGAAATTATGAAGATGATACAGGGTTTTAAAACTGAATTCAAAAAAGACATATAAATACTGATGAAAACCCAAGTTGAACTGAAGACAGGACTGAAAAAAAAATGCAGATTCAATTAGAAAATTCAAGGGATGGCCTTAACAGTATAATGGTTCAAATTGAAGACAGAGAATTAGGACTTGTAGAGGATTGGACCAGTCAACAGCGAGAGAGCTTTTAATGTGTGTGTGTGTGTGTGTGTGTGTGTGTGTGTAGATATAGAGAGAGATATATATCCATTTTGTTTTGTTTTTGAGAAGTTTATACTATTTGTTCTAATCATAGTCACCTCTCCCACCAGTTCCTCCCAGATCCACCCCCTTACTGTGTCCACCCAAATTTGTGTCCCCCATTTATTTATTAACCCATTAAGACTTATCTGTACTGCCCATATATTCTTGGATATGTGGCCTTTCCTAGGAGGATGGTCAGCCTGTCAGGGGGGCAAGCTCCAAAAGAAAACTCCTCCTCCTCTGAGTAGCTATCAGTTGCCAATATCTCCTGGGCTAAGGCTGGGACTTCATCTCTAATTCTTTTCTCCATTTTGGAATTTGTTCTGGCTTGAGCTTGTACAGATCTTATAACTTCTCAAACATGTGTCTTTAGCAATAGATGCTTGCTATCAAGTTCTGGAGGATAAAAATTAGTGTTAGCAGTAATGTGTAATGTTCAGAGGCTATGGGAACCCACTGGCCATCAAAAGAAGTCTACCAGACTATTGTGAGCTCATATGTGGACTGTGTCATCCACCACCTCTGACCCTTAACTACTTTATGTCCCATCTCTACAATCATTCCTGAGCCTTAGAAAGAGACACTGTGATATAGAGGTCTCTTTTAGGGATGAGCATTTTGCAGTCCCTTATTTTCTGAACTTTGACCAGTTCTGGGTCTCAGTGTGAATCACTATCTACTTCAAGTAGAGGCATCTCTGATAAGAATTGAGAGATGCATTGGTGTACAGGTATTACAATAAGTCACCGGGAGTCAGCTTATACGTAGATAATACTATGTCCATTTAACAGAAAAGTAGTCGGAGATGATCTCCTAGGACCTGTGACCAGGGTAGTCGCAGGCCCTTGGCCTGATGATGGGATAGACATGGGCTTCATTTTCTGGAGCAAGATTTAAAATCATTCAGAAAACGGTTGGTTACTCTGATGATGTTTGTGCTGCTATTGCACCAGTGGGCATGTATTCCAGGCTAGTCATCACTGTAGCTCATAGGGATTACAGCTGGGTATGGTGGCTACTCTTCTCCTCTGGTCTATAATATCTTCCAGCATTATGAAATCTATTCAAGAGGGATGAAGCTTCCAAGTCAGTGCCAGCTGGGTTTCTCCGTGTTCTATATGCAAGTACATAGTATTTTTAGCAGTCGTCTTTCTACCAAGTTCTGGAGGATACCCCATGATGTTAGAAGTAGTATCTGAGAGCTGTGGGGATCCACTGGCCTTCAAAAGAGGTGGCCCGTGCTTGTCCCTGAGCTTTTAATTTATTAGCTGGTGTTATCTAGTATGAGCATTATTACGCCATTCCAGGGGACTTCCATTCTAACTCTTCAAAGCTACAGTATTTTTATTCTTTGAGGATATCATACAATCTATTTCAGACACGTTCATCCCCCCAATTCCTCTCAAGTTTTTCTCCTACCTTCCAACCTACAAAACTTCACATCAGCTACCTCTCAAAACCTGAACCCGGCTTGTGTTGCCTGACTACTCCCGGGCATGGGACCTGCCCTGGCATGTGATCGTTATACCAAGTGTCGTTCCACTGAGGGAAACCGACTTCGTTTCTCCCAGCAACAACCAAATTTCTCAGCTAGGCATGACATTTATGCCCACCTTCCTTCTTCGTGCTGGCTTTTGTCTGGTTTGAGCTTCTGCAGATCTTACCTATGCAGTCACAGACTCTGTACTTGACATGCGCATCTGCCCTGTTGTGTCTGGAAAATACAGTCTCACTGAAGGCATCCACTTTCCAATCTTTCTACCCCACATCGATCCTTGAGCCAGGAGGAGAGGGATGGGGTATAGACAACCCAGTGAGGAACATCCTGATGCCCCTTAATTTCTGTACATTAAGCAGTTGTGGGTTTCTATTTTTTTTAAAATAAAAAACAATTGCTTAAAAATAGAACATAAACTAAACAAATTTCTCAAAAAAAAAAAATCACAAATGACTCAAACACCTAAAAAATATGTAGCTGTTAGGAATAGCCAAATTAAAACAACTTGGAAATTTTATCTTAACCCAGTCAGAATGGCTAGGATCAGTAAATGTTGGCATGGGCAACATGGGGAAAGAGAAACACTTATTCGCTGCTGGTAGGGGTACAGAGTGGCATAGTCACTGTGGAAACCAGGGTGGAGGCTCCCCACTAAAGACAGATCTACCACACAACCCAGCCATACTGCCAAATGTCTCTTTCCTAGTATAGATACTTGTTCGTCTATCTTCATCTCCACTATGTTCACGACAGGATTGCATAAAATTTGAAAGCTTCTGTACAGCACATAATAAGGAGACATTTTGACTGCTATGCTTGTGATGGTATATTAATATCTACAATATAGAGAGAACTAGAAAAGTAAAGCTCGCTCTCTCTCTCTCTCTCTCTCTCTCTCTCTCTCACACACACACACACACACACACACACACACACAGGATAGATACCAGAAGGAGAAATGAAAATCAAGTCTGCAGTAAGATTCTAACTTATCCCAGGCACATTGACTACCATCAAGACGACAGAGAAGAAATGCTGATTGGGTGTAGGGGACAAGGAACTCTTATACTCTGGTAGCAGACATGTCACTAGTGTAGCTGCTATACAAGTCAGCATAGCGGCCTCTCACAAAGCGAAAGAGAAGAATTGTATGCTTGGCCCAGGGACCTTCTGGGCGTACACCTGAGTGAGTCTATGTCAGCATACTGCACCTGTACCTGTGCACCCATGCTTTATTACTACTTAAAGTTTCTTCTCCTCTTATACATTTTTGAGGTGGGGCACCATGACATGACTCATGGGTGAAAGTCAGAGGACCATCTGAAGGAGTCAGGTCTCTCCTTCAGCTTTAAAGGTTCCGGTGGAACAAACTCAAGTTGTCAGACTTGGCAGCAAGTGCCTTTTCCCACTGAGTCAACTCACCCACCCGATATCCACGTTTATTATGGCGTGATTCACAACAGCCAAAGGGTAAAATCAGCCTATATACCCATTGGCACATGAATGGGTAAAGAAAATGTGGTGTGTGTGTGTGTGTGTGTGTGTGTGTGTATGTATCAAAGAATTATTCAAAGAGGAACAAAGTCTTGTCTTTTGTGGGGAAATGGGTAGAACAAGAGATCAGCAGGTTAAATGAAATATGCCAGACCAAGAGAACAAAAATCGTGTCTTTTCTCCCATACACAGAATAAAAATTTTAATATTTTAATAATTAAAATATTTTAACCGGGCAGTGATGGTGCCGCCTTTAATCCCAGCACTTAGGAGGCAGAGGCAGGCAGATTTCTGAGTTCAAGGCCAGCCTGGTCTACAGAGTGAGTCCCAGGACAGCCAGGGCTACACAGAGAAACCCTGTCTCGAAAAAAACCAAAAAAAAAAAAAAAAAAACTTAAAATATTTTAATAAAAATATTTTTAATTTATGCAAAAAACGATTAGCATTTTATAATAGAAGTAGAAGAGAGAGCAGAAGAAAGGAGAGGCACAAGATGGCTGAAGGGGGGACAAGGGAAGGCGACAAGGGTGTCAGTATCAGTATGAACATGACGTGACGCAAGTGGATGCTGCAATAAATCCCGCTATTTTATACACTAACCAATTAAAACCCTAATAAGAAAGAGGCACTGGAGCATGTCTGTAGTCTTTGGGGGCTAAGATCAAAAACATCACTCACGCCTAGGATTCAGAGAACAGCCTGGGCGGTATAGCAAAGCCTGCAACCACGGAAGATCCTAGAGCTGGAAAATGTGGGCCACTGAGATGGCTTGATGCGTAAAGGTCCTTGCTGCCACCAAGCCTGACCACTTAATCGCAGCCCAGGGGACTCAGCTCACATGGGAGAAGGACCGTGATTTCCATAAGCTTTGCTTGGTCCTGTACGTGTGCAGCACTCGGCAAGTCATGGCGGCTCTATGCTGTCGCAGATAAGCGTAGGAAGTGAGCTGGTAATGACGGAGTGAGGAAAACCCTTGCATGTTTATGGAATACTGTAAAATAGTAAACTGTGAGAAATATTTGAGTTTCTCTGACAAAGTTTTGCTTTCAATGCACCTACAGCCTAGAAGCTGTGTTTTCAGGATCTATCTGGAGAAATAAAAATATTTTTCACAAAACTTACCTTGTCAAAACTTTTGTTGCCCAAACTGGAAGCAGCCATTAACAAAAGAATGCACAAAGTCTTTGGTGTGTTCGTGCTGTATAGAATAACTTACAAAACAAAAGGATGAAGGTGCACAGACGCTGTGAATGAACACTAAAAACTATACTGGGTTCAAGTCCCAGGTTCAAAAGAACACATGCAACATGAATCCATCTCCATGAATTTCTGTGAGTCAGGTGTGCTGGCACATGTATATCTATGATCCAGCAGTTGGCAGGTTGGAGCATAGGATAATGAGTTCAAGATCACCCTGGGTTACGTAACAATACTATGTATCAACACACATGGGGGGGCAAGCAAAGAAAATGAAGAACATAGGACAAGAAGTTGTACAATAGGTGAAAGTAATCAATAATTATAGAAACTAGAACTGAATTGTCTTCTCATTGTAAGGAGATTGCCTGCTCAGAAGAACTCAGCAGAGTTTGAAAGTGCTAGAAATGTTCTAGACAGTATGTACCTTGGTTACATCCTGTTTCCCTCAACACGGAACTAGCAATACTCATGAGAATAAGACCTGTACTTAGTCTAGAAATTTCTCCTCAGTGAATCAAGATGATATACACAAGGCAAAAGAACGCAATGCGGAATTTTATGACAAATCTTTGAAAATTATTTAAAGAATGATTAAGTTTTAAGTCAAATACAAATTTCCAAATGAATACAAGAACCTGAACTCGCTGAACTGGGAAAGGGTGTGTTTCTCTTATCAGGGAACACTGCAAAAGAAGAAGCAGAAAGAGTGTTAAGAACCTGAGGATCAGGGATTCTGCTGTGAGACCATGTCTCCTAGAAACGTCAGAAGCTACATCCATAAATGGTCACCAACATGATTGCCCAAACATGGGCTGGACAAGGACACTAAACAGGGGAAGTCTATGAGGCCCCTACCCTACAGGAAGAACTACAGGGAACTAAAGAATGCTGCAAAGGGACAAAGTCTTCCCCAGGGAAGAGCACAGCAATTAATTATTGAATTATTAATTACTATTAATTATTATTTAATTATTTATATTATATTATATCTCTCTATATAAATTCATATATTACATATTATATATAAATAATAAATAAAAATATATATTATACATAATATATATAAAAATAGTATATAAATAAATAACATAAATTAAAATATAAATATATAAATATAATATATAATATACAATCTATAAATTATATATAAATTTATAAATATATATTATATTAATAACTATATAAATTATTAATTAATTCTCGGTCATGACTGAAGACATACACACAAGTAACATTACACAGACTGAGCATGTCCTATTTGGGAGCTTATATGTACACGTGTATTATGTAACAGCATTTAATGAAAAGAGGCCATGAATCTGAAAGAGAGCAAGGCGGATACAAGAGAGGATTTACAGGGAGTAAAGGGAAGGGGGAATGACATAATTTAATCTCTATAAAAGAAGAAATAAGAAGCCATTGGAAACTGTGACAACATCTCCACCTCTGTCTATTTACAAATCACTTGTCCTGTGTCAGAGACTCCTGAGGTTTGCTCTTGGGCCTGAACCCACTGATGCTTGTCCTCGGGAGACTAGCAGAGAGGAGACGTGGTGGTAAGAAGATCTGTGAGGATAGAGTGAGAGACAGGATATCTGTAGCCACAGGCTTGAGGCCACCTGGCCAAAGACCCAAGTGAGGCCCAGCCATGGCTAAGAGCCCTTGAATGGAGAGTGTTCTTCCTACACCTCATTTCTCACTCTTGATCCCAGGACTGGGAATGACTGTGTTTCTCTTATTTTGAGCTGCAAATCCATGGTCTTTGTTGTGACAGTGCCAAGATATGAATACAGAGCTTTCCAAGAAACAATAAAATAGTTATTAACTGGGCGTGTAGTCTTCATGGGTCGGAATGGGTATCTGAAAAGGGTGATATGTACCCATACTCGTAGAGATGAAACTTTAACCACATGGTGCTCATATATGCAAATGAATGTCGATTCTATATCGCCTACAATACTTCTTATCTTTATTCAGTAATAACTGTGTCACTCAGTCAATGAAAGAACAAATGAATACTCAGCATTTAGAAACTGAGATAAGAGAAGCTCAAGGCTAGGACACCTACTGAGACCCTATGTTGAAACACCAAAAAAGAAATCCTGAAATTTGACTTTGGACAATTTGTAGCATCGCTGTGTCTTTGGTGACTGTACGTAAATATTCATCTCCTTGTCTTTCCTCTGTTAACAATAAGACTATGGCTCGATATATAGAGTGAGACTTGTGCTTAATATGAGTCTAGATTGCCAGCATGTTTTTCACCTTACCATAAATGTCTGTATTTAAATGTCAGCTAGGTTGGGATGTATCAGATACAACAGGTTGTGGCCAGACATTTGGCCACTGTCCCTACAACTTCACTTGCTCAAATGAAAGAGTACCCTGTTGTCACTTTCAATAAGCCATGCAGGAACTTTGGACTCTTTCACTACTGTGAATGGCCATGGTGAGGTGGGGAGCTAAGGTATTTGTTTCAGAATTCTCTTGTCCAGATATATGGCATATTTTTTTATGCCAAGTATAAGACTAATGACTTAGACTTGGACTATTCCTGGTGCATGAATTCTTAGCCTGGAACCCATGGATACCTGAAGTGTCTGTAATAAATTGAGTGTGTTAATGACTTTGGTGTTTGTTTTTGCTTTTCTTTAGTGATTTATTTTCTTTAGTGATTTATTGTGTGTGTGTATGTGAGCCTGCATGAGTATGTGTGCACCCTATGAACGAAACATCCCACAGGCCAGGTAAAGGTGTCAGATTTCCTAGAACTAGGGTTACAGCTAGTTGTTGGCTGCCTTGGGGGTTCTGGGAACTGAACTCGGGTCCTCTGCAAGAGGAGCAAGTGTTCTTAATTGCTAGACCATCTCTACAGCCCCTTTCTATGAATTTGGATGTAAGCACTACTGGATCGTATTTTCACTAGCCTCCAACTTTATTATATATTTTTTCTATTTAGAACAGAATAAATACATGTGCTTTGCTGCCAACAGACACAAAATATTTCCATATAGACTTACGAATTTTGGAGCTATTTAGATATGCCATTTAAAGTTATAATTAGCAGATCTGTGGCTAAATCTTAGGTGACACATAAATGTAAGTCATTTATATTATTATATTCAAATGACTTTTATGTTATCTTGACAGTTGCTTATAACCTTATTTTACTTTATACAATTAAAATTATTCTAACGAGTTCATTAGTGCCCATATTAAACAAAACTACATCTGGAGAGGCAGCAGTCCCATGTTTCGATTTTCTGTTCTAGGTGGGTCTTTGGTTTACACTCTCTACCGTGCTCCCACTTAGACGGCAAGTTCAAGGCCTGCTTTTATTTACTCCAACAAGGATAGGAAGGTTTAAACAATCACGGGTTAAACACTGCTTTATAAACACTTTATTTAGTTGTAATTTCACAGTTTCCCCGATTCTTTGAGCATACAAGGAAAGCACTATTGCCACAGAGATGAGTCTTCACAAGAGTGAATTAAAAAGTCGTTAGCTCATTTTGAAGATGTTACCATAATATTTTCCCCTCCAGTGCTTTTCCAAACCAGCACGAGAATTATTCATTATAACCTAGGTGTCTCCGCCATTCTTGAACGATGAAAGTTATTTCCGAGCCTGTTTATCTGTCTGCTCCCCATGTTTCTCAGCTTTAACTAGCCAAATAAAATAGATTCTGCCCAGAGAAGAGATACAAATGGCCATTAAATACGTGAGGAGATCTTCTCATCGTTTGCAACTCAAGGTTTGCTACACTGAGATTTCATCACATCCAGGGTAGAGGCTAGTTTATGAAAATAACCACTAACAAATGCTGCCAGAGGTGAAGAGAAAAGAATATTTACGCACAGTGGAGGATCGTGCAAATGAGTCTAGTCACCATGGAAAACAATATGAAGATTCCTCTAAAATCTAAAATTAAAACCACTATATAATCTACCCACCTACTGCCAGGTGTGTGTACAGGCAAATGAAGTCACTACCCAAAAGAGATACCTGTATGCCCATATTTATTGCATCTCTATTCCCAATACCTAAGCTATGGAATCGGCTAAAATGGTCATCCACAGATAGGGAGCTGAAGAAAATCTAGTATGTATGCAGTAGAATCGTATTACATCTGGAAAAAGAACGGAAGCCATCGTTTGCAGCAAAGTGGACATGACGAGGACTGAACATTGTGTTCACAAAATGGATGTACAAGAGAGAGAAGTACAGAGCTGGGAGCAGAAAGAAGAAAATGATCACTGGGACTGGGAAGAGTGGACATGTGGAGGAAGCTCTGGGAAGAACAGGGGCAGATGAACATGATCAACACAGGATGTACACGTGCATGTATGGACGTGCACATACCCATAGAGTAAGCATGCTGAAACTAATCAACATATACAATTAATGTGTTAATAATGAAATTTTTAATGAAATCCCGGGATCCTTATGAAGAGCCTCAGGTCCCATTGTTAGACTTGTATCTTCCCTGCCCCAGGGAAGTTTGCTTCTTAGAGGCAGCTAAGCATCTTCAGCCTACCCTTCCCACTCACGGTGAAACCTTGATTATCTCTTCCCACATGAAAGTGCTGTGAATGGAGGAGATGCCTCTGTTCAAGAGAGATGTGGGAAGCAAGTGCCAAAACTCGCTTCAAATCCTCCCCGGTGTTTCTCACCCTAGACCTCACCCCGGCCAAGGTTCAGCTTCATGTCATGTAGAACCAGTATAAGCAGCCATTCTCCTTTCCAGCACCTATTTCTGTGACATCTCAAGCTGTCCTTGGTTTCTATTCTACTAACTAGCTTACTCTTAAAAGCCTGGTATCTTCCTATGGATCCCTAGTGTCTTAGTCAGGGGCTCTATTCTGACACAAACATCATGACCAAGAAGCAAGTTGGGGAGGAAAGGGTTTATTCACCTTACACTTCCACACTGTTGTTCATCACCAGAGGAAGTCAGGACTGGAACTCAAGCAGGTCAGGGATCAGGAGCTGATGCAGAGGCCATGGAGGGATGTAACTTACTGGCTTGCTTCTCCTGGCTTGATCAGCTGGCTTTCTTATAGAGCCCAAGACTACCAGCCCACAGATGGTACCACCCACAAGGGGCCCTCCCCCCTTGATCACTAATTGAGAAAATGCCTTACAGCTGGATCTCAGGGAGGCATTTTCTCAACTGAAACTCCTTTCTCTGTGATAAGTCCAGCTTGTGTCAAGTTGACACAAAACCAGCCAGTACACCAACCTTCACAAATATAACTTAAAAATTTAAGACATCTTTCCTGTAAAAGGTGCTATTTGTATACTACTAACCTAAAAAATATCTACTATATTGTTCAATAATTCTTTAGTGACAAATCTACATGATCCATTATTTGTTCACATCAGCCTGTCCTTGCTTTGAATTTTTTTTCAGTTCTAAAATATTTGCCAACTTTTGTTATATGCAGTGGACAGACAGCCATGGTTCTCATGTCTATCAGCGCAGGAAGCTCTGTCTCACACCTGTATTTTACTCCTACTTCTGGTACCCATGTTCTTTCTTATGTCATCTGTAGTTCACCAGAGGGCTGAAAACTTCCCTTCCTTTAGCTTTAGTCAAGAATGGCTTTCATCTCCAGATAGCTAACAAAACATGGATGCTGTGAAGGTACTCTTCGCACGTTCAGGAAGCCATCCTGTGTAATCCTGGTGACTCTAGTTGGAAGGCTTTAAAGGCATGTAAGAATCTTCATCTGTGATATCAATTCTGTCCTCTTGTGAGTTCTAACCCTTTCTTAGAGCGTGGCCTATGGATTTTAGACTTCTCTTGTTAAAGACTCCCTACAATTGTATAAACTACAAAAGTGATGAGTCTCTTTCTTAAAATACCTTTCCTACTATTTTTGGATGGTCTCCTGGCTACTCTACTGAACTGTGTTCCCTAGGCTGAGTGGGATCAATGTGTTTGTTAGTTCCAAACCATGTTATTAGATCTTGAATGTTTACTCACTCTTTTTCATTCTTTAAGAATTTCATACGTGTTCACAATGTTCTGTGGTTATATCAAGTACCACCTCCCCTCCTTAACAGCTCCAGATCTTCCATCATGTCTTCCTGAGTCCATACCTTCTTTTTTCCATCCATTCTTTTTGTTCCCAATCATAAGAAAGAGAAAAACATGCCACTCTAGCCTGCTACTCCTAGGGGATTTCTAGGAACCATGTGGAATGGAGGCCTGGGAAGACGAGACCCTAGGCACTGTTTGCCTTGACCAGATACATTCACGGTTGTAGTGTAGCTGTTCTAAGCTTAAGACTTTGCAGGTGGAGTCATACAAAGTTATCGTATCAAGAGATCAGCAATAAACTAAGCAAGAAAATGTCCATGATTTCACCTCCTCATGGGTACCCATATTTTAAATTTCATTTGTTGCTACTTTGAAAGCAAATATGAAGTTGCAAATATTATTCTAATCCTAAGCATTTATTTCTCAAACACTCAATTTGTGCTGGACCATTTCTGTCTTCGCGAGTACAACTGACTTGCTTCAGGGTCAGTTCACAGTGTAATCCTTTTGGAGATGTTTTAAGTAGACATTTGACTCCGTTCAAATGCACACAGCTCTTGTGACACAGGGTCAGCAGTAAACAGCTGTGATCAAATTCATGCATGCATAAGCACTAACGGCCATGTCACAACTGCCACTTATGTGACTGCAGTTATAAAGTACCATCAGTTACTAAACCAGCCCCCTTTCAAAATGTTGAGATGTAAGATAAATGTGAGCCATTTGTTAAAGTAATTAGTTGGGCACTGCATCCACAGCATGAATTATTATTGGGATCTAAATTCCCTCTATGGAGAAATTTTAGGTTGAACTCTATGACCTTTGATTGAACCCATGTATCAATAAGTTATCAGAAAGTATCAGAAAGGGTGGTGTACCTTGCCAATGTCAGCATCCCTTCACCTGACAGTACAATGTATCTGTTCACAAACTTGGCATGTCAGATAGGTTGCAATATTGTGTATGCATCGTAAGGAAGGACAAAAAGAACCACAGGCTTGCCTTCCCCCATCACCAGGTTCCAACAGGAAACACCATGACTTAAAAGGATAGGTTTCCTTTAAGAGTTTACTAACTTGGCTTCTATACTTTAAATGGCTATGATTTAGTAACCAGTGGCTGATTTTTAGACCCAGATGTCACTAGTATTAAGCACAAGCACACAGATTAGGAATACAAGGGGATGCTATAAAATGGAATGGCAAAGTTGCTTCCATGCATCTGTACAAAAGTGATTTGTCAGTTTTGATAGAATGATTGATCTGTTTTCCTCATTCCATGTTCAATTTAGTGTCCGAAGGTGGAAGACTTTTGGTTCTCATTTGAAGTCAACTGTTATTTTCTACAGTCAGTATTTGGAAATTTATATTTGATAATTTTATTATTGATAATAAAAATTTTTTGAGGACTGTGTGCCAAGTATTGGGGTAGAATATTCCCATGAAGAATAAACTCATTTAATCTACAAGCTACAAAAGGGCATACTTTTTCTATTTCATAATACTATCTCATTTAATTTTTTCACCCCATTGAACTGGGAATTGTGCCAAGTACACACTATTAGACAGAGCTACACTCCACCCTAGACAAGTTTTAATATTTGCACATTTAAACAGTAAAATTCAGGAATGGGTAATAAGTCAACTTGCTCGAGATTACAAAGCTTGAAGTTGAAGGAGCCAGGAATGGGTCTCAATCAGCTGCGCCTCGGCGTTCACAGGGTTCTCAGACTTATCCTGCTGCTCTTCCCAGATGGTGGCTGCATTCCTCTTGCCCCTGGACCCTGGCCACGTTTTTCTGTTTCTGCACTTGACCATGCTGAATATCTCAGGTAGTACAATCACGCAGTATTTTTCCTCTTGTTGTCTTACTGTGCACAGAATGAGGTCCTTGGGGTCTGTCCAGGCCGTACCATGCGTCTAAGTTTAATTTTTAAAGCTAAACACGTGGAATGTATATGTTGCACTTTGTCTACCCACTTATCTGTCAATGGACACACAGTCTGCTTCCACCTTTTGGGTACTGTGAACAATGATGCTTTGCGCTCCTCTTTTCTTTGAGTAAAACAGTTATTTTGTTTTTGAGGCACAGCCCCACTCCATAGCCCTTCAAGCTTTGAATTCACTGCATAGATGAGATTAGCCTCAGACTGGTAATAATCCTTCTGCCCCAGCTTCTCACATGCTGGAATTATAGGCATGAGCCGTTATCTCTGGATGAATAATGTAGCATTTAATGACAATGGGAGAAGAAAGAAGAATAGAATACCAAATGTATATATTAATTAAATGTTTTCACAATATAATTTCTGCTATATCCTGCATTGTCTCTTTAGACTTTTGATCTCAGAGACACAGAAACAAGCAGCCAAATAAATGTACTCATTCACTTCCCCATAACAGCACCTGCTCTTCCTTGCTTCAGAGGGAATATGATTTTTACATTAGAAAGAAGTCAGTATAAGAGCTAATTGCATTGGATACTTGAGACTTTGTTTTATCTTGCTTCTTACAGCAAGAAATAATTGGGAATTCAACCTTGATCAAGCCCGTCTTTCACAAATACTGTGAGTGGAAGGCAACTGCCAAGTGCAATCAGATCTCTTTTTCTTTCCATTGCTGTGACAATGCACAGTTAGTGGGAACAGAGGAGCACCTGCGTATCCACACCAAGACACCAGCCTGTCTTCAATTGCTGCCCCGCCAGCTCAGGTTGATGCAATCGTGACCATTGATTTATCAACTACATGATGTTTCTGAAGGGGGAGATTAAATAGATCACACTAAAATAGCTTCGTCTCCTTTTCCAGAAGCAGCAATGCCACGAAGCATAAGCCTACATGGCATAAAGTTGGGTCTGTATTTACTTGGAGTACACCTTTTCTCAGCAAAACTGAAGACATCCGACTAACATGTAGAGTGTTTGGTTTAGTGTTAAGGTTTTATCTTTACCAAGTTAGTACTAAGTGTTTCCAGGTATTTGGAAGAGGAGGATATTTAAATTCATCCTTGTCTTACATCTTAGTTTATACAAGATTTTGGAAGCTGGAACTTTAGAGTCGAAATCTGTCATTTAAAGTAAAAAGATTAATTTGTTAAGTTTTTACGAAAATGCATGAAGAATTAGTTATGTTAGATACTAATTTCAGGGCATGGGGCTTGTGTAGCTCAGTAGTGGTATGGTTGCCTAGAATGTACATGGTCCGGATTTGGATCCCAGCACCTCAAAAGAAAAGAAAAAGACACCTTTCAAATTAAACCATAGTATACACTTTTTAACATATTTACCTGGTGGATTAGCTTCATCATCACCGTAGAAGAATTTCTCAGCACTCAGGGAAAAAAAAAAATCTCCTTTAGAAACCCCAGCTCTTGAAGTTTCATGGTCTGTGCCACACCAGACCTCCTTTCCACTGTCCGGGCTCAGCACCAGCTCTGTGGTGCTCTTTGCTTTTCTTTGAGCATACTAAACTCTAAAAAAAGTACCAAAACAAAAATCTCGTCATGGTAGGCTGAGCTCTTCTATAGTAATGTAACTCTAAAACTCTCAGGCTCTTACAGTCGAAGGACTGTCATTGCAGGTCTGTCATTTTTATTAAGGAAGCTCGGAGATAATCGTGACTTTGAAAGTCATTAGTGTGAACAGGAGTAAAAGTCCTATAGGGTCTCAACCCAACATGTAAGGGCTTTAGCTGAAAGTGTTGCTTATTCTGTCCATTCACAAACATCAGGACGCCCCCACAACACAACAGAGACATAAAATGCTGCTGCGTATCTAAGCAGGAAGAATGGTAATTTTTAACAAGAGGCAGAGATCATTACCCTGCAGGTCCTCCCTCCCCTTTGTGTGTGGCGTATACGTGTGTTCGGGGGGGGGGGGGGGGGGGCTTATATTGCAGTTGCCGGTCATCAGGGGTCTTTCTCCATCACTCTGCTTATTCTCCGAGACAGCTTCTCAGTGAACCTGGAGCTCGATGGTTCACTGAGGTGGCCTAAGACTGAACTCCACGATGCCCCATGTTCCTGTGTCCACAGGCTGGGATCACAGGCTTGCACTGTCGTGCCTGGCTTATAGCAAGCTTGCCCAACAAGTGCTCCACCAGCTGAGCCATCCTTCCAGGGCTGTCTTAGGTATTTTCAATTCTGGGTTTTCCCTTCTCCATCATTATTTCCTCGGGGCTCAGGACTTTAGATGACTTATAGTGCCTCTGCATTCTGATCTTTGTCAAAATCCTTAGCGTTGTTCCTCCTTCTGGCCCTATCCAAAAAAAAAAAAAAAAAAAAAACCAGCCCTCCATCTTTTCTGCTCATTACCCTGGCCGATCTGTTTCTCACCCATGTCTATATGAAATTGATATTTTACTTGTAATTTGTTTTACACACACACATTATATTTAAATACAGAGAATGCTATGCTCTCTGTAATATACATTGATTCACTGGTATATTTCCAGGGACTAACAGAGTATCTAGAATTTAGCAATCAATAAACATTTTTTTAATAAACAAATGAACAAATGAGTGAATGCAACAGATCAGTGTACAGATGTTTAGATACAGCCTCTATCTGTTCATGTATATAATGTGCCAAAATGCTGGTTTCATAGATCCATTGCAAGTAAACAAATTCAGTGCCATATTTCATTTAAGTATCGAAAGAAAATAGTATTTCGAGGGTTATGAAAACATTGATTTTTTTTTTTTTCTCACAAGGCTCCCTCTTCTGGTGGTATTCTTGGAGCAGGGCAAAAATTAGGCTCAGGAGCTCAGATTGAAAATTAGCCAATTCCGGGAATTGAAGAGACTCTTTAAATATTAACATGTTTGCTCTGGAAAATTAATTTACCCCTTCATATTCTCTTTTCCATTATTTTCTTTTCCATGTCCAAGGCCATGTTTGGACATATACAATGGGACAGAGCCTGGGTAAGGCAGAGGATGGGGCTGAGTCCTAAACTCTTCCCTGTGCCCTCTGGTTCCTCCCTGGTCTTCACTGCACAGTGAATGAACTCTGAGAGCTTCCTTTACTGACATGGTCTAAGGTGAACTAATTCTTTCTGGCTATTTGTACTGAAAGGCAAGGTGCTGATCACTGTCATTCATTTATTCATGTTCCCTCAATGGTTGTATCCTAGGAAGTAGCTGAGTTCAATATTTATTCTGGTAATTCAGCAGGTCCTCAGGAGTGCAGGGATTGATGGTACCAACCTGCTAATCCTTGGCTCTCTGGATTTTTCTAAACCATGTCTCCCTCAGATGTCTGCCTGCTTCCCTTGAGGTAAGAGGTGTGGTACTAAGAGCCCTCAAATCTATCTTTATGTGACTTTTCACAATTTCTTCTCTAATGAGTTGAAAGAAACTCTACTTCCTTTTTCTTATTTTTTGAGTATGAAACTTTTCATTGGGAAGACAAGAGAAAATAATCGATCTAGTACAAACATTGCCTTCCCCAAGTTTTCTTTTATCTTTTTTTTTTTTCATTATTTGAAACACCATTGAATGCACTAGATCTTGAGATTCATGATCTCTACCGAACTCAGTTCATAAAAAAAAAAAAAAAAAAGGATCTGTTTTCCACAAATAGACTCAGGTTGGGACAGTGGATTGGAAACTTGGTTGCCGTAAATGTTCACCAACAAGGACCCACCTTAGGATACATTTCTTTTTGTTTATTTTAGGCTTCTCAATGAAGCAGTTGAAAGAAACAAGGCATTAGATATTATGTAAATATGTCCCTTAGCTGGAATGACTGTAGGAAAGAATGAGCCTGAATAACATTAGGACCAAATTATCCCTGAAATATGTGTCACTATGAAAAATTCATGTAGCCCAGAAGTAACCAAATCGACAACAGAATTTTCAAAATTGCACAAACCTATGAATTTTATTTTATACAAGATGATAATTTAAAATGCATTTTTCCCTGGTTGCATACACATCCTGTGCCAGAGAAAATAGCTAGAATTAGTACAAGAAAATAGAAAAACACAAGTCTCCAGAAAGTGAACCTGAGGGCTGAGAAGTACAGTTGGCTTACTGCTGGGCAGGGGCACCACACTGCTAGGAGCCATGCCTTCCTTTGCATTTAGCTCACAGAGAAGTGATAAAAGTCATTAGTTGATTAATTAACTAATTACATACAAAATGACAACAAATCACTGGAGTGTTCAAAATATAGAATCAGAATCTACTGGAAAAACCCCTAGAGCTAATAATAAACACTTTCAGCAAAATAGCAGGATACAAAATTAACATTCAAAAAGCAATACCATTCCTATGTACCAATGGCAGACTGAGAAAGAGATCATGGAAAACTTCACATTAAACCAAAATGAGAAAATGAAAGAGCCCTGCAGTTAGGAAAGTTAAAAGACTGCAGAGGGATATCGACTTTGACTCTAGTAGAAAGACAGCCCATACTCATGGAAAGGAAGAACTAACGTAAAAATGTCCATCCTACCAAAGGCAATTTGTGGACTCAGTTCAATCTCAATCAAAATGATAACTCAGTTCTCCACAAACACTGAGGGCAATCTTAAAACTCGCATGGGAACACAAAGAACCCTGGATAGCCAAGGTAATCCTGAACAACAAAAATGTTAGAGGCATGATGTATCTGATGGCAAGTTACACTACAGGGATCCACTGCTTTTCTCCAAATAGACTCAGCTTGAAACACTGGATTACAATGTAAGTCACAGGAATGCAAACAGAGTGGGGAAAGCTGGGCTCCTGCATCTCTCTCTTTGATGTCTTCCTTACCTCTGCACTACCTCCCTCCTGCACAGCAATCCAGCCTCCAGAAACACACTCTGTCTATTCTGAAAATCTATGCTAGAGAGATCTTTACCAGTTGGGGCAAAGGAATCTCATACTGACATTGACCCCTGCACCTCAGAAGGTCTCTTCTCAACCACCATACTCAATAGTGAATCATCTGGAATATATGGGACAGTGATAAGACCCACTATGCAGGGAAGGTTTCCCTAATGCCTGTCGAACATAGGGAGGGAAAAAAAGCACCTGGTTACAAGAAACTGAATGTTGAACAAGAGAAGGCTGACAAGCTGTTGGTTGAGATATCTGAGACTGGAAGTAAATCTACATTTGGTACAAATGTACGAGTGGCCTACAAGTGTCCTTTGCTGTCTGCAAAGCTAGTTCTGTGGAGAAGGTTGTGCCCTATACCAGCACATCACTGACTGAGCTGGTACCCCACAGCCATCCTGCTACCCTGGTTCTCAATGTGATCAACAGCAGTGCCCGTGTAAACAATGAGCTAGCCATGAAGGAGTTAATAATCTTCCCCACGGTGCATTCAATCATTCAGCTTCCAGAAAGCTCTAAGCCTTGAAGCAGAAGTCTGCCATAGCCTGAGGAATATTACCAAGGGGAAATACATGGAAAAGTCCACCAACAGTGGGGCTGGTAGGAGGTGGGTTTGTACTGAACATCCTGGAGAACAAAGAAGCACTGGGGCTGTTGAGAACTGCATTTGGGAAGACAATCTTCTGTCAGATGTGTAACTAACACAGACTCACTACTCTGCTCAGGTCATCATGGGCATGGATATGGCTGCCTTTCAGTCCCTCATGTTTGGAAAATAACCACCTCAACTTCAGGTCTCCAGATGGTACAGCATGCCTGGCTATTATATGCCCTTTATCCTGGATTGTCTAGTGGTATCCATTGAAGACTTTGACCAAGATGACTGGGAATCATGGCAGAAGTTCACAGCTAGTTGCAGGCATCTAGGCATTTGGCGATGATCCCACAGTGACCAACCCTAGGAGGAATACTGGGGCTTTGAGCAAGAAGCCCTGCAAATGCCTCCTGCTCAAAGTGAAACAGATTGGCTACCTGACCAAATCTTCACAAATGTGCAAGTTTTCCCAGAACAATGGCATGTTGTGTTGCTCTGAGTGACTGGTCAAATACAATCAGATCCTCAGAATCCAGTAGGAAGTGGTTTAGTCTGCTGGCAGGTCCTTAAAAAAAATCCCTAACCAAATAAACCATGGGCTGGCAAGTCCTAGAGCCATCAGTGTCCACTAGCTGCTTAGACCTGTCGCTAATGTCATTGAGCAGCCCTAGGCTGGTTGACTGGCCTCTGTAGTTAACACCCTCTCCTGCCATTGGCCCATAGCTTTGCCTGACTACCCAGAGCTGTATACCCCAGCTCTGCAATCAAATTAGCTCAAGTTACTGTTTCTGTCACTTCCCACTTCACCTAGTGTCTGGAGCCTTCAGTCCTTTAGTGTTTCCTCACAGGTAGCCATAGGACAGACTCATTGTGGTTTTGTTAGCAAAATTGAAACCTCAGTACCAACCCTCAGAAAAGGTCAGCATGGTTCTGACACAAAGACAGACCTGACGTTTTTCACAAAAGAGGGCAAAGGTTTAGTAGAGGGAAAAACCCCTAGCATTTTCAACAAATGGTGTGTTACACACTGTACAGCTACTGTACAGCTAAAGGACCTCCCAGCAGAGTAGACCAGTTCCTGTAGACATATTGAAGAATAAAGCATGATCCTTGTCTCTCATCCTGCATATAAATCAATTGCAAATGAGTTGAGAACCTCAGCTAAGACCCATAACTCTAAGATTGCTAGAGGAATAATTGGGAGTTCCCCACACAACAGAGGTATACACGGAAGGACTGTCTTAATGGAGCTTTGGATGCTCAGGAACTAAAACCAATAAATTGTCAAATGGGACCTTGTAGGATTCACAGGTCTCAGTACAGCAAAGGAAACTGTAAAGTTAGTGAAGATGCAGAAAGTCTGTGACAGCCATATATCTGACAGAAGATTAATGTGTAGAGTACATAAAGAAGTAAGCATACAAAAGAAACTTAACTCCGAGAAAACCAATCAACCAAAACAAGATGTCTGTGGAACCAAACAGAGACGTCTCAAAGAAGTAACAAGTGCTTTTAAAGGTGTTCAAGGTCATTATCCATCCAGGAATGCAAATTCAAACTACTCAGAGATTCGGTCTCAGTCAGAACAGCCATCATCAGGAATATAAATGTCAATAGATGCTGGCAAGGATGCAGCCAAAAGGGAACTTAATATACTGTCAGCGGGAGTGCAAAGTGGTCCAGCCACTAGAGAAGTCAGTCTGGCTACGTCTCAAGATCCTAAGAATAGAACTTCCATATGATTCAGAAACACCATTCCTGGAAACACGCCCACAGCGCTCTATATCCCGAAACAGAGATACCTGCTCATCCATATTCATTGCTGCTCTCTCCAAGGATGAGATTTAGGAAGTAGACTCGCTCTAGACGTCCATCAGCTGGAGAACGGATGATGAAAATGTTGTGTGGATGTGCGACAGGATTCTATTTTGCACTTAAGGAAAATGAAACTGGAATTTGCAAGGAAATGGATTGGGCCGGGAAATATCAAGCCGAGTGAAGTAACCCAGGCCCAGAAAGGAAGACACCATCTGTTTTCTCTCTTTGTGAAGATCCTGGCTTTGAATTCTTATATTTTCATTGTCGAGTGTGTGTGTCTATAGAGGCCAGGAAATGACTTGGGGGTGTGCTTTAGCTAGGGTGATAAGTAAAAAAGGAGAGGGCGCTAGACTGAAAGGTTTGAGTGAAGACAGGACGGGAGAAAGGCGTGCAGGGAGAGGGCCTAATCAGGACTAAAGATGTATGCCCAGTCCGTACAGACACCTCCTACTACACAATACAATTAATAATACTATGGCTTTTAAAAGAATTTAAACTGAGGTACTCTGTATACGTGGACAATTCTGTTCCCAAAAGGCATGGGTTTTTTAATAAAAATCCTAGTGCCAAGTACAGGAACCCTCCCTAACGAGTTCTTTCCAGGAGGTTCCAGAACATACAGGCCACTGCCATTGTTTCTAGCTGCCCATCAGAACTAGACTACAATAACAGACTGCCAAAGATACGTCTTAGATATGACATGCAAAGAAATCAAGCTGGGACTTACCTGAGTGCAGGCTAGCGTCCATGACGTTGTGACAAGCTATTCTCAGTGTTGGAGGAGAAACGTCAACTTTTTTAACCTACTGTGGCCCCTGCAGTTCCAACCTATCAGGCAAGTAATAGCAGCAGGAAAGCCTGGGGGTGGGGGCAGTGGCCAGCTTCTTTCTGATTAGATCTGAGGCTCATTCCATAGAAGGGAAATAGATGTATTATGTACCTGGTCAAAGCCAAAGGCCCTAGGGTGTAACTTACTTCTGCTGTTCTGATGAATGGACGTGTTGTCAAACTGCCTTCTAAATATTTATGTTCATGCCTATAGCCTAGTGCTGTTCCCAGCCTTGGACCAAAAAGCTTGACTTGCTGCAGGTGAAAGTTAATGCAGACTCAGAACTGGTTCTTAGTCCTAAACAGAACTTCTGTGCTCCCCTTTTCAGGACCCACGCAACATTGCCAGAGAGGGTCTGGAAAGATTGTAAAAGCCAGAAGATAGGGAGGGATGTTAGGAAACACTTTCTGATGCCGCATCTCGTTTATTGCAACCATGAATATTCACTGGCTATGGATACCTGCATAAGATCTGCCCAAGACTTAGTCCTTCCGCTTTTCCTCGCGGGTGGGGAAGGGGTCGTGAGGACCCACCCCTTTCTATGAGTTCTTGGCCATTGCCTGTGACTTGAGCAGGGTTACTTTCTGCAATGGAGCAGCCACGGCTCATGCTCCCATAATAACTCTCTATCGATGGTCATACAAGCAATCCTAATTAAACACATTATGTCTAAAGAAAGAGAAGGAAAGGGCGTGAAGGTGGGAGGGGACTAGCTGGCAAGCTGCAGCCGGAAGGCAGAGGAAGGAAATAATAGAGAGTAATTGGGACAGGACGAGCAAAACCACAATTGTAGGAAGCTGTGCGATAAGCAAAACTAAGAAAACTGCATCTTAAAAGCTCCGGTGTTATGATACATGTTCCCACTTCAGCAAAGGGAGAGAGGTGATGGGGCGTTCCCCACCCAGGAGCGACCCGGGTTGGTTCCGAAGGACCTGTGATTGTCACAGCTGGAAGCAGAGTGGTTGAGAGGGCAGGGTGGGGCGCTGCTGGCCTCTACTGCAAGGATGTGAGAAGTACAGCTTAACAGCTCAAAAGCACAGAGAAACCCACAGTAAATAATTACCCACCCACAATATCAAATGAAAATCTCCCATCATGCTATAGTCAGTTACGGGGAATGCCAGGGGTCGGGGGTAGGAATCTTTGTGGATTTTAAGCAGTAAGGTCCAGGAATTTATGATCTATTAAAACCTTCTTTGACTTTGTTGATATGATGGATTTAAAGTATGAGAAAGAATGGCCAAGCTTAGTTCCCTAGAAAACAGTCAGAGGCAGTTACATATAGAGAGGGACGAATCAGCTTATACTCCGATGGTCTTTCTAGGTGAATGATTGTCGGCTGCTTTTGATGCTTGTTGCTGCACCACTGTTCTGTAAGTAACCACTTTGCTGAGGCTGAGTGTATGCTTGGTGGTTATTTTTTTTTTTCTTTAAAAGTATCTCCTGTGTTCTTCCAGACCTTCATAGGCCAACTGACCTGTGATTCTATAATTAGAACAAGAGAGACACTCATTTTACGTTGTGATTCAGAATAAACTACTGTCTTCTCTGTTTTCTTTCCTCAACAACATGTGCCTTAGAGTTTCTAGTCCTGCAGGAAAACTAACTCAGAGTCTTGTGGGTATTTTCATTCTCAATCCTCTAAGAGGCTGTGAGTTAGTGTGGAAACTATATTTTTATATTTTGATGGTTACTAGGAGCAAACCTACAGAAAATCCACAACCAATGAATTCCATAAAACCTTGGTTTATTCTTTTAAACTGGAAGCAAACATAGAAGGTAAATTATACTAGAAATCTATTTAGCAAAATAAAAAAGGAGTGTTCCTTACACTGTATAGCCTAGAACGTTCTAAGCGTTGCGCTACGCATTTTTCCTAGTCATTTAGTAACCTTGGTTCTAAACCCATCTCTTCCTCTTTTTTTGTGATGCTGCGAAACAACAGCTAAAGGATATTGAGAGAGAAGAGGGAATCTGACTGTGTCTGGATTTTGCTTTTCCTGGCAGCATGATATGTAACAGACAGCTTGTTCCTCTTTTGATGATTTCTTTGCCTGTGCTCCCTAAACCAACTCCATCTTGTCCCTCATCGGAACCAGCAACAGGAGAGCAGTCTCCTCACCAAAGGTCCGTCTCCTCTCCCCTCTACAGAACTCAGTGTTTTTTGAGTCTGTGGAGCTAATGGGTGAGCATTCTCCTACAGTTCTGTGTTGTTCTTGTATTCCCCTTTCATTCATTTCAGTTCTAAATCATCTTTTTGAAAACAATTCCTTGGGACTGGAGAGATGACTCTTCAGTTAAGAGCGCTTACTGCTCTTGCAAAGGACCTGACTTTGGCTCCCAGCCCCCACGTCATGGCTAATACCTGCTTATAGCTCTAGTTCCAGAAGACTCAGCATCATTATCTGGTCCTCCAAGGGCTCCTGCAGGTATATGGTGCACATAAACTTGTTTAGGCACACACTTTTAAATCAGTTCTTTATATTGAATTCTCTCACAAATTATTGATGACCTTGTTTTTCTAATTAGCATTTGCTTGGGACAATCTTTACCTAATTATGTCAACCTTAAAAAAAAATGAATGAATTTAAGCATAAGGGGATTATTAACTTGTCTACTATTTTAGGGTAACCAGAAATCAAAACTGGAATGTGGCTCCAAGTCTATGAGCATGAAGTTGCTAACATTTCAGGAGGAATCAGAGATAGACAAATGGACCAAGAAAATGTCTGCTTTCATATTTTAAAATGTAATTTAAGAAGAAAGATGCAGGGATTCTAATCATCACCTCTCTCTCTTCTCACTTGCCCTATATCGTTGTCTACCTACTAATGTATAGATTCTACATCTGCTTACTTCCACATCACAATTACTATGACAGCCAAAGGATTATAACAACAAATCTGTGCATGTGCAAGGATGAAAGGTGATAGCACATTGGAAATACTGAGAAAGTTATGAAACCATGTTCGGGTAGTCAAACAATGGGGATCGAGACCAGAACAGAAAAAATAAAACTCTCCAGGGGAGCCAGAAAAATTCAGAAATGGAGGGACCGGTGTCTCTCTCTATATGTCTTCTGGTATAGAAACAGAAGGTTTTATAAGTGGCAGTTAGACTACTCAATCTCCTTACCTACAGCTCAGTGCTCACATGTGCCAACAAACCAGTAGATAAGATTAAACAACAGCCAGAGTTTGGTAAAGTCCATATCACATGGTGGTCTTAATGAGACATGGTGTGAGGGGATGGTGGGGAGAAATCTGGACTTGCTTGGGTAGAGTGGTGGGAAGAGTCTTATGATGTGGTGGTGAGCTGCTGGTGAAGACGTGGGACTATCTGGTCTTCTGGATTAGTATTTCATTCCGTTTGCATCTGGATAGAAAGCAGAGACGATGGAACTGGAGAGGAAGGATGTGTGGTGAGATTTTCTATAGCACAGGAGGGAATAACAAGAGAGTTGGTAGAAGAGACGTGAATATGAACCAGGTAAATAAGGAATGGAAACAGCTCCCCGCCACAGTCTTCTCCCTTTGGTTACTATTATCCTAAACAACGACAACACCCAAGAATACCTAAAAACCTCATTATATGGACCGCAAATGTGTGGTCCATTTTCAAATTTAAGCCTCCAAAGTGATAACTTTCCTTTTAAAAGAAACCGTACCTGGAGCCTTCTTGAAAGACTAAGAAAAGCCACAGTGCTATACAAACAAGTGTGGCAGAGTATTAGGGACTTCCTCTAGATGGTGTAGTTATTCCCTAGGACCCTTCACTGATTTGGGGTACCACTCCAACCTGTATCAGCATCTGACATCCCTGATAAAGTACTTGCCTCTTGTGCACACATGTGCAATTGGGGTGGAATTTAAAAATACGTTATCTGCATTTTCAAAACGGAACATTAGGTGCCATAGGAGCTCCATCCCTTTGCCCTTGCCCGTAGGTGGAGAATTTCAGATGAAATACCATTCGTAAAATAATTCCTGATTGGATGGCTGCCTTAAGTACCAAATTTTCTGGGCTCCTTCAAACCCAGTTTCATAAATTCATGTGGCAAACTAAAACGGCTGTCGCTCAGGGGTGTCTTCGGCCGTCCCTTAAACATCATACCGATCTTGGAGACTTACCTTTCTGGACATGCTTCTGCACTGCCATTTATCAAGTGGAGTTTAGTTCTTCAAAAACCGACAGTAAAGTACAGATTCCAAAGCCATCCTAATTTCTTTATTCAAACAGAAGTGATTCTAGGGGCTCGATCCCATGTTCACGCACGCTCTAAAGAAAAATTCTCACCGCCCCCTCAAGTCCCCACTCGTTAGGCTTCTTTTCACTTTCTTCTCACGGTGCAGAGGATATCAGCTCTGGGAGTGGTTGAAAGAGCCATCCTCGAACAAGGGGAGAGCCAGTGAGGGACACATGGGTATAGCTGGAAAAACCACTTCACGTAAGTGTAATGAAGAGTTGACTATTAATTTAAGGCTATACTGTGACTACTATCGGTTGCCAAGGTAGCAACTCCTTTTTTTAAATGGCTGCAGGGTGACTCTAAGTAGACTGCTCTACACCGAACTCACTTAGCGTTCGGCGCAATGCTGGGTTCCAGCTTGCATAACCCACATTCCTTTTCTGGGTCACTTTCTTTCTCTGACAGAACTATTGCATAGGGTTTGGTTTGTTTGTTCAGTTTCCTTTCTCTCTGCTTCATAATTTCTTGAAAGCGAATCTTCTCCTTTTCCTCCTCGTCCTTCCGCTTTTGGGCCTCACACGCTGCTGCTTCTCGATTTCGGTCCTCCATATCTTTTCGCCACTGTGACAGAGATAATAATTCATTTACATATCACTTTTCCATGGAAAAAGTACATGTCAAAATAGCTTTTCAAACGCACACTGGTATAGCTGTTCTCCTCCTACTGTTCGCAGGGCGTCCCTCAAGTTTCTTATTCTCCTAGCATATTTGAAAAATGCACAAACGTCTCCATGCCCCACAGAAGCAGAATTTCATCTTAAAAGTAAGATTTGTTTCTACGTCCCAGGGTAGTTTGCTATCCTGTTCACTGATGATATTTTCAGGACAGCATACATTATAAAATGAAAGCTATAGCTGAAGGGAAAAAAAACACACAGAAAATACATAGTAAAGTGTTCAATCTTATTGCTAATAAGGTTGGGCATGAAATTAACGGCCATGCAGCAGCTTTTCACTATAGCAGACCGGGTTGTCTGACGTGAGGAGAGCTAAGAAGGGTAACTAGTGTTGGAACTAAGGATGGGGAAGAACTAAACACCAGGGGAAGCTTACCCTCTTCCAACACAGTTGGCAGAGGAAATGGGTACAAGGCATAGAAAGCCTTCTTCAGACTGAGTGAACGGCTGGTGTGCAGTCACTCCAGGCATGGTCTGCTGGAAACCCCTAAGACTCCCACCTGCAATGTTTTGTTGTTTTGTGTTTGTCTGTTTGTCTGTCACCCTCAGTGCAACACTCACAGCATGCCATGCAAGCTTACTGCAAGAGTAGAGTTTTGCAAGATGTTGAAGTACTCATATGAGTAAACAGTGAAATTAAAGCATAATATCATATAAGCTTATAGTAGATGGCCTGTTTAATAATAGTATCATATATGCTAATTTAGTAGAGGACCTGTGTAGAGAAAACATCTTGTGTATTGTATGGATGCATCACCTGTCAATTAAAAAGCCTATGGCTTAGACAGGAAATAGCAGTGGGACATTCAGGAGTAAAAAGAAGATTATAGATACAGTATAGGTATAGTACAGATAGATAGATGTAGATATAAGTATAGGCATAGGTTAGATAGATGTATAGATGTAGAAGGTTGAGTGCAGCACTAATATATGCATATAAACACAAGTACTTCATGTGCACTTAGCAAAAACAATAACATAAGGTTTGCCCTAGGGTCTATGACCTGCCCAGCCATTGGCTCCTAACCAGGTTGACTCCCAGGAATGTAATGTATTCTTCTCCGTGAGTCAGGCCTCAGTTCCAATCAGAAAATGGTTGGTTGTTCACATAACGATCATACCACTAATGTGCTAGAGGGCACAGCTCATTATAGCTCATGGGATTCATAGCAGAATAACACTGTTGATAACTTCTCCCCCCAAACAGCCTTTATACCACTGTTAAGTCTATTTAGCAGGCAGGAAGATTCCAGATCAGTTCCGACTTGATTTCTAGATGTCTAATTATATGGTATCTTCATCATCCATTCACTCATCTGAGCTGATTCCATGTCTTTGCTACTGTGATTAGAGCGGCAATAAACAGGGAAGGGGAGAAATGTCCACTGTGGCTATGAAGAATTTTAGCTCTATGCCTAAGAGTGGTAGAGCTGGGCTATGCAGCAGCAGCATTGAGGAATGTGAGCACGGATTTCCGCAGGGGTGGGGGTGCACCAGTTTACACTCCCACCAACAGTGACCGAAGGAGCTCATTTTCACTCATCCACACCGGTGTTCATAGTTACTTATTTCTTTAATAAGAGTCACTCTGGCTATGCATGATAAAATATCAAACCACTTTGAGTTTTCCAGTGGCTAAGGACGGTGAACATTTTTTAAAGGATTAGTCATTCCTGTTTCTTCTTTGGAGAACTCTACCTCCCGGTCCTTAAACTACTTGTTCAGTAGATTATTTGTTAACTTAATTTATATTTTAAGCTCATTCTAGCTTCTACATTCTAATTTTCTATCAGGTATATAGCTGGCGTAGGGCTTCTATTTTGCAGGCTTCCTTTGCAGCATAGATGCTTCCTAACATTGAGGTCTTTGATCCAAGTATTATATTTAATAGGCATGGAAAAAATGGGCACTCTTACCTTGTCCTTACCTGTTACTGGTGGGGTGCAAGTTTTTCTTCTTAAGCGTGATGTTGGCTGCGTGTGTTCTTAGTGTGATGTTGGCTGCATGTGTTCTTAGCGTGATGTTGGCTGCATGTGTTCCAAACGCAGCCTTTACTTAGTTGAGGCGTACCCCTAATCCCTAGTCTCTCCAGAGCTTTCATTATGAAGGGATGTATGGTTTTGTCAAAGACCTTTTTGCATCTATTAAGACGGTCATGTGATTTCTGTCATTAATACTCTGTGGATGACTTACATTGATTTTCATCGGTTGAAACATTCCTGCATGTCTATAGTGAAGTCAACTTGACCAAGATGAATGGTTTTGTTTTGTTCTGGTCTGTTTTATGTTCTTAACCTTAGTTTGCAAACACTGTATTGAGAATTTGGGGGCTTGTGTTCATAAGAGATTGGTCTATGATTTTTGTTTCTTGGTATATCTTTCTCTGGTTTTAGAATTAGAACAATGTTGGTTCTTTTAAAAAAAAAAAAGAGTTTAAGTTTTCTTTCATCTTCTATTTGGCAGAATAATGTGAGAAGTATTGGTCCTGGTTCTTCTTGGAAGATCTGGTTGAACTGAATTCCATTTAGATCTCATTATTTTATAAAATTGGGATATTTTTAACCACAGTTCCCATTTTTATATTTGTTGCAAATTTGCTTGTATTATTTATTTTGTCTTGGCTTAGTTTTGATAGGTCATACCTATCTAGAAATTCATCTAGATTTTCCAATTCGGTGGAATATAGAATTTTTAAGTATTTCTTCATGATGTTCTGGTTTTCATTGATATCTTAAAATGTCTTCCTTTTCATCTCTAATTTTACTGATCTGAATCCTTTCTCTCTTTAGTTTGGTTGATTTAACAGAGTTTCTCCAATTTGCCTGTCTTCTCAGAAAAACCAACTTTTTGTTTTAGTGATTTGGGTTTGTTTTTGTTTGCTTCTGATTCTGCCCAGATCTTAGTTATTTATTTGCATCCAGTGATTTGGATTTGATTTTTTTTTTTCTTGTTTTTTTTTTTTTTCAGCCTTAAGGTACATTAGGTCATTGATTTCAGAATTCTCCTCTGCTTGTTCTTGTTCTGGGGGAGGGGGGAGGGTGTCTTACTTCAGAGCTTTAAGGTTTCTCTCTTAACACTGCATTCATAGGTATTATGTACTCATTTTTATACAGAAAGTTTTAAATTTTACTTTTCATTCCTTTATAGTCCAATGGTGTACTATTTACTCTCCACGAGTGTGTGTATGCTCCACTGTTTCTCTTACTCTCCACGAGTGTGTGTATGCCCCACTGTTTCTCTT
>JADRCH010000066.1:6420731-6457296 GCA_019843965.1 Rhynchomys soricoides | reverse complement strand
CTCTCCACGAGTGTGTGTATGCCCCACTGTTTCTCTTGCTGCTGAGTTATAGTCTTATTACAATATGATCATATGGAATAGAAGAAGTTATTTCAATTCCCATCTCTCTTGAGATTTGTTTTGTGTCCTCATATGTGATTCATTTTAGTCAAAGTACCACACATGTGCTGCTAAGAAATGTGTATTCTGTGGTGTTTTAGTAGAATGTTCTGTAGGTGTCTGCTGAGTCCTATTGATCTATGGCGTCATTGAATTCGAGTGTTCCTCTGCCCACCTGTCTAGGGGTGAAAGTGGATATTCCTGAGTATTAATATGTAGAGATTAATATCTGTCGGGTCCACTTGATCCATTTTGTCCTTTGGTTCCCATGATTCTCTGTTGAACTTCCTAATGGAGAGATGGGACTAGAAGAGTCACTGTATTTTTTTGTAATCAATCTGTAAGTGTAGATCTAGTTGTATTATTTTATAAAATTAGTTAATCCTGTCTTTAGTGTGTATACACACACACACTGAATATATATATTGTCATTTCCTCTTGACTGATTTTTTTTCCACATTTATCTGTCTAAAGTGACTCTACCTGTTCGAACTGGATTTGGTTTGAAGTCTATTTTGTCAAATACTCGGATAGCAATGTCTGGCTTCATCTTGGTCCTGGTTGCTTGGAAGATCTTTGTTCATCTTTTGACACGGTATACTTTGCTGAATCAGCAAAAGGAAGGAACCTGTTTCTAATCCAGTCTGCTAGTTTATGTGATTTGATAGGAAAATGAACGCTATTCCTAGAATGTCAGAGAAGCTATACCTGTGAAGTCTCATCAACATGGCTACCTAAGCAATATCTAAACAGGGATGACACTATAAGACATGCTGATACAAAGAGGGAAATATCACAAGGCTTTAACCCTAGTTAAAAAAAAAAAATACCACCCCCAAAAAAACCCTACAGGTTATTATTAACAAATTCTAAGATTGAGAAAAAAAAATAGTCTTCCCAAGGGAAGAGGCCCAAAATTGTTTATCCAATACCAAGTATTTGGCCCTGAGATCATGCACATACACTTAACATTACACAGACTAAGCAAGCTACATTTACATATTTAGATATATATGCATATATATCAACAACTAAGTAAATACAGGCTATGGATTTGAAGGGGGTGGGAAAAGAATTGGAGGGAAGTAAGGAAAGGTGAAAATAATAAAATAAAATAAAATAATAAAAAATGTCATTCTTACATGATGGTCAATGATTTCTTCCAGTTTCTTATCCGCCTTGGTGAAGAAATCCGGATATGGAAACATGGAAATGTCTAACACAGAAGAATGTTCCCTTTGAGAGAACACACAGAAAACATGTCTGGCATTAGGTTGAGACGTGATCCTTCATTAAGACGCATTTAAGTCACGATTCATTAATAAGCATCTGACACTGCTTTATCAACTTTACTCTGATAGATCCCTGGTAGGCTAGCTTGTAGTTTGTCGAGGTCATTTTGGATTACCACGACTGACATTTTCGAGAGTGAGGCATGACATATACAATGAAAACCAGAAAATGATAATTTTTAGAAAGGTAATCCTCTTGTGGCAGATGCTAGCTCTGCAGCTGATACATAGCTAATAGCCATAAGAACACAAAAGTTGAGTTAAGATATTGGAATACCTCTGTGCTCAGTGGAGAAGTGAACCCACCCACCACTCCCTCACAGGACCCTACCACCTTGGAAGCTCTAAGGGATGCCTAAGCCAAAGAATTTGACCTAAGAAATGATGAAAACATGATGTGATTTTAATATTTAAGTTAACCATATTACTGTGATACTTTAGCAAGAGCTTGTAAAGTTGCCACTATTATGAAGCTGGACCCAATTAAGGCAGATTTAGAACCAAAATATCCAATACTAATCCTACTATTTCAGATACTAGGAAATAACTGTGCACAGTAAGAAATATGTAAAGAAATGAAATGGTGGAAAGGGGGTTTTCAGGGAGGAAAAAAAAGGTATAAACAGAAAGGCTTAGGGAAGAGACCAAAGAAAGAAAACACCTGAGAAATTTCAGTATCACAACATGAAGTGTGATCAGTACATTAGTTTGGAGTACTTCACATTAATTTTCTCATGTCTGTTGCCTGAGTCTGCATTCTTGCTTTCCCTTGTCCCTTGCATAACCATGTGAACTGCTCTATCCTGTAGTAAATGCTTTTCGGATCTCTATCTACCTTCATGATAACCCTCTCTTCTCTACAAACCATCATCATCTCTCCTCTGGACTCACGCCTCTTTGGAATTTGTTACTCAGTGTGGTGGTTTGAATGAGGAAGGCCCATGAGCTTATTTGGATGAATACTTGGTCCCCAGTTGGTAGAACTGTTCAAAAAAAGAGTAGGAGGTGTGCCCTTGATGGAAGAGCTATGTCACTGGAGGTGAGCTTTTAAGGTTTCAAAACCCATGCCACTCCCAGTTAGCTCTTCTGCCTAATGGTTGTGACTCAGGCTGTTAAATAAATGATAACCAAGCTGCAATCCATAGAGCCATAGAGATTATGTATAGAGGAAGGGACTCGGGGGGGGGGGCACTTGGATCTTCCTGAAAGGTGGAAAGAGAATAGATTTTATAGTGGACTGGAGGCAGGGGCATTATTGAAATGGAAGGATCAGGTGGGGAGTAGGAGGGGAGACAGGGTTGAGAGAGGGGATGAGTAGAAAGAGAACTAGAATTGAGGTGATACAGAACTTTCCTTCAGTGGAAACTCTAAAATACATAAAGGTGATCCTAATGAAGTATCTAAATAATGACAAGGATGGAGTCCTGACTGGTCATCACCAAACAAAACTTACAGTACCAGGGATAAAACTGAGTTTTATCCAGTTGATAAAGGGGATTGGCTAAAAGGATCCTATGGACAATCCCAAACAACCTAGGCTGTGGCCAAGACAGTGGGTTGCTCTTTCCACAAACTGACAGCAAGGCCCCATTGGAAGACAGCTGAGAGCAATGTGAGCTATGGAGGCCCATAGGTAACAATATTAGCAACTGAGCCAGAGACCATTCTCGTGATGTTTTGGCAGAGGATGTGGCTGTGTCTTCCCTTTCGGAAGAATCTGCCTGAGGCTAAATTAAAAAGGCATGGATTAATTCTGTAGGCAGAGAAGATTTCAGAAAAGCCTAACATTGACTCTGTTGCTTGGTCTTTAGTGATCCCTGGGATGCAGATCTACAATGAAAATGAGCAAGCAACCCCAAAAATAAAGATTTTTAAATGTACAACCTGAAGAGAAAATGAGCAAGAGGAATTTTAATGCTGGAGCCAAGCCTTGTGCTCAAAGAGATGAGAAGTTTAAAGAAAGGCTTGCTGGGGAATAGAATAAAGGGTTTGTTGCCCTCCGGGAAAGACCGCACCCAGCTAAGCTTCCTACTTGTAAAAGGAAATGCCTACAGTTTATTCAATAAAGGAAAGCAACACATCAAAGCTTAGGCTAATGTCATTAAAGGGGAGGACCAGACTCCATCTCAAGCAGGCAATAGAATTTGGCAGCATCAGCCACATGGTTCTGGCTTAGAACCACGATGAGTAAAGAGGTTGTGGAGTCTCCCCCCATGGTTAAGGAAGGCTGCTGAGGTGTGTGGCAGGGGGTTCCCAGCATGGAATCTCTGGGAGGCCATTGCATGAAGCTGGGAGGGTGAAGCCTGGATTGTGTTGGAGACCTCAAAATGTTGGAAATGCCAGAGCCGTGGGGTACCTGGCAGAAGACATGAAGACAGGATGGAACCAGTCCAAGACAGGGAAATGTGTTGTATTTGGCAAAGCTGGAAGGCAAGAGCCCACTAAACTTTCAATGACTATAACCCCCTGAAACCTGACTTAGAACTACAGGATTTGGCATTTTCCCTGCTGGGTTTCAGTCTTGCTTCAGTCCAGTGTTTTATCACCATTTCCCCATTTTTCCTTTTGGAATGATGGAAGTCTATATTTATTCTGGGTCATTAGGTTGGAAGTATGTAGGGTTTTTTTATTATTATTTTATTTTAAAATAATAATTTAAATTATTATATTATATTAATGGTTATAATTAAGAGATTGCCTTGAATCTTAGCAGGGACTTTGGACTTTCCAACTGTTCACTGTCTCTCCATCAACTACCATCCAGGACTGCTGACGTGTACTGTGTCAGTCCTTGTAGTTTACTCTGGCTCCCAGTTGTCCAGCCCACAGGCTCACTTGTAATTGCCTCAGCATACCGTTGCCCCCAGTGCCATCTGTTTGCATAAGTCCTCAACTGTTTTCCTCTTCTCCTCATCTTCTTCCACGTTGGTTGGGTTAGTGCTTTTAGTTCAAGCCCAGTGCCCTAGTATTGGATCCTTCATTGCACTTACATCAGCTGTAACTCTGCATTTATCATGAGCCCATGTGAGTTTAGTGTTTTCCTGAGTAGCTACCCAACCAAGGAGATTTTTGTCTGTTTCCCTTACAAGTGCCCAAGACAGTGTCAGAAAACACCCCATGATGCCTGTATGTCTCCTGAATGATGGATGACCATGTGAAGCTTTCCAGGTGCTCTAACCCTCTATATTTTCTAAGCTGGCACTAGGAGTTTATCTCTCCAGTGCCCAGTGCTGTCAGAGAGTCTCGATCTCGAGAGATGGGCTGCGTAGTGAAGCAGATACATGGAAGCAATGAAGCACCAGGGAATGTGGAGCTCTCTCCCAACCAGTAATACCAAGAAGCAGTGTGAGCAAGAGAGGCTTGCACATTCCTCTCACCACATTATTAAAACATTAAGGAAAACTGTGACTATAGAGAGCTGGGGGACAGACAGGGCTGACACTTGGGTTAACTGTATTCATTCCATGAAGTCGGGCATTTCCAAAGTTCAGAGAACTATGCTAAGCACTCTGAAAAGTAAGACAGACTCTTAGAAAGTATTTAAAGGTTAAAAGTATTTAAGTAAGTTGTCTCGAATTCCTTCTTAAATAATATGTGTGTGTGTGTGTGTGTGTGTGTGTGTGTGTGCAAATTATATAATGCTAAAAGGGATTTTGAAAGGGAGACTTAAATGGGTCTGCTTCTATATCTGTGGTTTTTAGTTATAGCTGTTGATTCATTTGTACCAAGAAAGAAATGTGTGAATAACAGTAACTTTAAGGCAGTATGAGAACAAAAGAAGCATTCAGTAAAATAACGAAAATAGTTAAGCACGTGACTTTGCTTCTGTCGTATAGTATTACTACACGGAGAATAGAGAGAACAATACTTTCTCAAGGAGGTAAGGTGTACATTAAACACTATACAGGTCTCAGCTGTAGCATCATTACAGTCGTCATTATCAACATAAAGTAAAGGAGGAAGCCACAGCTTTAAGCTTATCCTATCAATTACAGGGCAAGGGAACGAATGAAAAACATGGCAGTTGTGAATTGAGTTGAAGAATTCTGGTATTGAATAGTAAGTGAGAAGTGGAGACGCTTTTCCTGCAATTCTTTGTTTCATGGTCTGGCGTGTTGCCAGTTGGTTCTTCTAACAGCCCCAGCAGGGGATGTGCTTCTGCTCTCTAGGCTTCTGGAGGGATTGGCTATCCTTGCTATCCCCTGGCTGGGGCAATACATTATCCTCGTGTGTCTGTCTTCCCAGGGCTACTTCCACCGGTGCATGGGGATACTATCGTTGGATTTAAGATTCACGTGACCAAAATAGCTCTCATGTTGCCTCAGTCTAACTAAACTTAGATGGGTTTAGGGTTTAGGCTCCGGGCTATTGGCCTCCATTTCTTAAAGCATTTCCCTAAAGCCATCAATCCTAAATTCTCTTTCAGCCTTCACTAGTTTTGTAACCCAGGATGTCATTCTCAGTGTCATTCCTTTATGTATAACTATCTATGAAGTTAGCCACCATTTGCCGGTCTCTGTGGTTACTCTGGGAGCCTTGAATAAGTTACAATTAACTAATGGGTCACAGTCACCTAATCCGTTCTTCTCCAGCACTTCCCCACCACTTTAGAAGCTTTCCTGTTTTTTGCTTCAAGTGAGCTGAGTTTAAACGACTCCTGTTGAGTGTCCTTGAGTAGAGTTCCGTTTGCCTGTTGGATGCACCCAGCACAACTTTTCTGTGCTGCAGCTGCCTAACCCAGGATGGTTTTATCTTCAGAACCTGGTATTGGTTACATTTGGAAAGACTTCTTTTGTTTCCAATTCAAGTCCTACTCACAGGTACTGAGAGTTGGGAAGCATCTTTTGGATAATTCAGTTCGACCCACTACAGATTGCAAAAGAGTGACAAAATAATTAGGCGGGCTACAGAAGCTTCATCTGGGGGGTGGTGTGGCGAGCCAGTGTAGATAAACCCTAAGATGCAGTGAGGATGATAGACCTCACTTGTTCTCCTGATCAGTTAAACCCGTTGAGTTTAACTACCATAAGACTAATAAAGACACAAGAAAAGGAAAGTGTGGGATGCTGTCATCCAAAACTTACAATGCTCACATGGAGGAAAGCAGACATCTGTATGACCCTGGAAAGCTGTTGGTATGATACAATTGTTTAACTACAACGTTTTAAGAGATGGGTTTTGTATGGTTGTCCCAACAGACCTTGGAACTGGATGAAAACGAGTCTCATTTGTAACTTAGTTTCATTCTTGTATCAAGGATGGGAAACAGACTCTGATGCTTTCCAAAAGGTGTGAGGAATGGCAAGGTTGTTCTGAAAGCCATGGAGGCTATTCCTAAGAGACAGTTCTGTCGGGACACAGGGGTAGGAGGCACATACAGATCTCTAGCACCCTGCATTGCACCGTGACCTAAGATCCAAAGCATTGTGATATTTGTCTGTCACTATGAAATTGAGGCTTAAAGAAGACCAACCTCTCTAGAGTCAACAACTATTACAAAGGTCAAAGATTATTTAGTAAACCTGTCTTAAAAGCATCAATGGCCCACCGAAGCTGCCAAAACAAGAATTGTCAAGGCCTCTAAGAAATGGACCATTGGGGATAAGCAATATTTTCCAAGTCCTGCGCCTTTTTAGGTGCTTTACACACCTATAATTGTAACACACAATTGTTTTACAGAGCGAAAGGAAAAGACAAAAACAAAATAAAAAACTTAAGGAAAAGATTTTTGTTTAGGAAGAAAGAAGTTAGTAGAGCCTTGGAAACCTCAAGGGATTGGTAACATAAAATTAGATTTCAGAGCTATCAGTGGCCCAGAGTTGAGGAACAGAGCATTTGACATCTGAGCTCCACATTAGTAGCCAGGTTTGCTCTTCATGGGCTTGCTTGGTACTTAAGCAGAGAAAGGTCAGAGGACTTCCTAAGAACCACTAACAAGCCCAACGTCAGTTTTCAGAAATTTTAGAGCAGCACAGAAGGCAAACTTTGACATTCTGAACCTAAAAATTTGAAAAGACCTTTTGTAAATATTTCAGTATCTCATTTGGGTCTCATGAAAATCTGTAATTTGGGGTTGTAGTTGAATCAGAAATAGATTTGAATTCATAGATAGATCCCCCTTGTATCAGATTAGATTAGATAAAACGCCTCCTATTAATCAAGTTACAAAACAGCAGAAGGAGGAATTGTTTTGGATGCACTGATGAATGTCTGAGTACCACACATGTGTAGTGTTGATAACAGACAGGGACACTGGATCCTCTAGAACTGGAGTATAGACA
The DNA here is from genome assembly GCA_019843965.1 of Rhynchomys soricoides. Taxonomy (NCBI): domain Eukaryota; kingdom Metazoa; phylum Chordata; class Mammalia; order Rodentia; family Muridae; genus Rhynchomys; species Rhynchomys soricoides. The sequence goes on along the minus strand of JADRCH010000066.1, from coordinate 6,449,624 downwards.
GTTGTCAACTATGTAGGTGCTGGGAATCGAACCTGGGTCCCCTGCAAGAGCAACAAATGTTCCTGAATGCTGAACCATCTCTCTACCCCCATTGATTATTTTATATTTTCATATACAAATTTCACCATTCATTAAAAGAACTCATATTGAAACTGTAAACATTGGCTTTTAAAGAGCTACAGTAGCCAGGCTGCAAGTGGTCACAGCAGTGCAACAGCTTGTATCGTTGACATAAGGTACTGGGTTTGTTTGCCTGCCACCATCGCAAAAAAGAGAGAGAGAGAGAGAGAGAGAAGAAAAAGAAAGGAAGAAAGAAAAAGAAAACAAAAAAATGATAGTGTTCAAATAAAATAGTAAAAAACAGAATTTCATAAGAAAATAAGATCTTACGTGGATTACTTTCTAATAATCTATATATTAATGCTAGAACTGAAAGAGTCAACACATAAAATGGAAAATTTATCAGAAGGATATAACTACAGGAAGAAAAGATTAGTGAGTGGGAAGATTTTTGAGAAGTAGAACTGTCTGGCTCAAGTAAGGACCCACACTAAAAGCAAGGGAAGGGACAAGAGGCACATGTGAACATTTATACAATAATGGAAAACTGGAAGCAATCCATATTTTACCAATAATACAAAGGCAAACTAGCAGTCTTTTTATATAATTCTAATACCTTAAAGTTATAATTTATTATTTAAAATACAACATATTTTAAATGTAAAAATATAATTATTTAAATATAAGTGAACGAACCATATGAAAATATAAAATAACATAAAAAGGGCAAAACAAAAAATTATATAGTAAAATATATAGTATAATTTTACTTATAAATATTCAAACCAACTAAAAATAAATAATGTGGTTTTAAGAATGCTCACAGTCGAAGAAAATAATTTTTTAAATGTATGAATGTTATAAAATTGATAATATTTTGACCTTTTGCAATGAAGAGAAAGACAATCAGTTGCAGAGATACAAAGAGTTTCCAGTTTTAGGAACATTCATTGCTTCATCTGGATAATAGGGAGTTGTCTCTTAATTTTATTATATTATCACTTGGTGGTAGTATTAAATTTGCACATACATATATAAAAGTCAAGTAGAAAGCACATTTTTGCACGCATGAAGCATATCTAGAGTACATTTTCCTGAATAATCAAAATGAGATACAAAGTTATCTTTGTGTAGTTGATGGGATAGATACAGAATGAAAGGTTTTAAAATGTGAAACAGTTACAGCAAAGCTGAAGTATGCAACTGCGCTTGCGCCTCATACCTGGACAGGTCCAACAGAAATTACCTGAGGAATAGTTCATATGCTACCACTCAGACCATCCATTCCCAGGAATGTAGTCAGTTGTTCCCTAGGACGCGTACAAGCCCTGTATGTTCTCACTGGACAGCGTGACTTCTCCCCAAGGCCATGGCAGAACCATCTGGAAGCACACCCAGGCCTTTCCAATAATACTTGTTTTAAGGTCCTTAGGACCACGTGTTAGAGATACCGTCGCAAGGCTTCACTGTGCAATTTGGCGCACCCAGTACTGAGCACGCCCTATCTACCTATGGCTTCTGCTCAGGCTTTTGCCAGGGCCCACTGAGAAGCACACCTGTTTCTCCAGGTCTATTTGCTACTATATAACCGTCCTCTGATTGTATTGCTCAGCATGGCCAAGTTTAGACCATACTTGTCCACAGAAACACAGATTAAATCATCATCATACATCTGAGCTTCCTTAGCTCAGCACTCTCCAGCTCATGTGAGATACTACATAGTGAGTTGCACCTCCCATCTCGCGGTCCCAAAGCACATGCTTTAAGAAATCGTGAGTTTCGTGAGAGCGAGGTAACTCAGACACAAAAGAATGAACACGGTATGTACTCACTGATAAGTGGCTATTAGCCCAAAAGTTCGAAATACCCAAGAGTCACTTCACAGCAACCGTAGGGCTGAGTGTGAGGTCCCAGATGGAGGACTTGGAGAAGGGACTGAAGGAGCTAAGGGAGTTTGCAACCCCAGGGAGGGAGCAACAGTGTCCACTGGCCTGACCCCTCGATGCTCCCGGAGACTGGATCACCAACCAAAGAATACACATGGATGGACCCATGGTGCTGGCCACATATGTGGCAGAAGAGGGTCTTGTTAGCCATCAGGAGGAGCAGAGGGCCTAGGGTGTTAGATTCCCCCAGTATAGGAGAATGCCAAGGAGGAAAGCCGAGAGTGGGTGGGTGGGTGAGGGAATAGGGAGGTTCCAAAGGGGAGATCTGGAAAGGGGGAAACATTTGAAATGTAAATAAAGTATGAAAAAACAAAAAATAAGAGAAAGAAATCGTGAGTCCCCCACCCGTCTGATGAAACACATTTGTTCTGTATTTAATGTGATTCACCTAAGACTCTATCGCGTTTGTGTTGCTTTTAACCCCCCCCACTCCTTATGGGATTTACATATATTTTACTGTTGGATTACATGACTGGGGTGGCGGGATTCAAAGCATGTATTTGTTTTCCCCCAGAATAGTTTGCAGAAAATTAGACTGGAAGTCAGAATTCAAACTGATCCTAACTTCCTGAAGTCTCTGAGCATGTCGACAGTGCCTTACCTTCAGGCAGCTCAGGAAGGTCATCGAGCCTTCAGAAAGTGAGACCTGAACCATCTGTTAAGTCTTCAGTTACATTTCTCTCATTTCTATTCATTTTCCTTAAGAACCATGCCTCATCTCTAGAAACTAAGAGTTTCAAATCCTCAGGGACATATTCAACTACGAGTTTTAGACTCAATAGCCCACCTGTCAGATTTAATTTTTCATGCATTTCTCAGAGAGGGAGTTTTTAATTAGGTGATTTACTGAGCACCTGAGGGAAAGATCTTTCTCCCAATTAAATATTTTTATTTCCCACTTGGGATTGCTGAGTGGGGAAAATTGTAAATCATAGCTGATTGTACTTTGAATATTGCTTTTATTTTCTTTGCCTGAATTGGCTCACCCAAGTACAGTCTTGAGTTTATACATAGCTTCTCAGAAAAAGATTTAAAGTACGTTCCATGAAATTTAGAATTTAAAGAAACCCCCAAAACCGAACTAACAGCAACCCCATTTTCTTGGCTACTTTAAAAAAGGTAGATCAGTAAGAATTTGCTCTCAACCGGCTATTAATTTTACTGCCACCTGTTCCTACATTTAAAATCTCTTAAAACAACTAGAGACTTTGTGCCATTCTTTAATTTGTCTGTAGGTCAGTCTACCCAATGCTGGTGAAAATGTTCTGTTCCCTCTCCTCTCCAACAGCAGTAGCTGGAGCAATGTTCTGGTGACTACTTAATTGGGAGACCCCAGGGTCATTGGACTTCTGACATTCCCAATAAAGCTGTCCCGGGGCCACTAAGACACTGGCTTCTACAGTGTCTGTCTTAATACTCCCTGCCAGCCAGGGTGTTGATCTAATGGTTCCTAGATACGATTTCAGCTGGAAACTTTCAAGTTTCCTCACGCTGAATAGAGCCCACAGAAGTAACAAAGAAACACATAATAAGTGCCTTAAAAAAAATTTTTTTTTTTTTTTTGCAATTGTTGGGCAAAGTAGCCTGTATACATGCTCTGTGGAAGAAATCCCTTCCATAACCCTAGACAGAAAATGTTCCAGTTTGGGGGCAAACAGAATCTGCTGATACTCTCACACTGCCCACTCAGTGAATGCCCTCCTGCAATTTGTCGACAGTCTCCTAAGCCGATTTATAGATCAGAGTCTGGAGCCTTTTCATTACTTGAAGTGAAGACACTGATCTATGTGATTTTTCACAACAGGATTGTGATATGTTTGGGGGGGGGAATAGTCAGAAGATGCAGTCAGGATGATATCAAGCAGGTAACATAAGAGTGTGACTCCAACTGCACCTCTGAAACAAATCTGGAGACTGAGCCAGACTCGTGGAGAATATGACGTGTGACGTGTGACGTATGACGTATGACGTATGACGTATGACGCAAGTGGGAAGACATACTAATATACCCTGAAAGGCAAGCCTGGTGGAGAACAAGGGATGTTTTCCAGTTCAAACATGTTGAATTTTAGTGGCTTTAGTTGTTTGGTAGGTTGCTTGATTTGGGGGTTGGGGGACAAGGAGTTGTTTTGGGGTGTTTTTTTTTTTTTTTTGGCTTGGTTGGTTGGGTTGCATTCATTGAAACTGGCTGCTCTCACGGCCTGATAGGATATTGTTATGCTGGGAGTAGTCTATTGAGACACTGTTCTCAAGTCTATTTCTCTTGGGACCAGCCCTTGCTTCCTGTCTGTTTCCTGGCCCGATTCCTCATTTGAGAGCGCACAGTAAGAAGTTTCTCGAAGTATAAGTACTGAGAGGAAGTTAGTAGTGTGAAGCTCAGAGATGCATGATCAGATTCAATAGACTTTGGTGGGATATATTTAGACATTGATTGTTATCTTAACTCTGTATGAATCTGTCTAAACAACAATTTTTACATGAAATCTTCATAGCTAACCAAATATTATCAGCCAAACATGACCCGGGACAGTCACAGTTCTAGTGTTGGTATAATTAGTTTTCAATGCTCTGAAGCAATTGTTTCACTGTCTTGCCTCTGGTGCATGGTATCATCATCATAAAGAAAATGTTAACCATGACACTGCATCTATTTTTCTTTTCATGAATTTCTTGTCCATCATTTGTGTTTATGAATGAAATAGTACAAAGATAATTGGAAACCCTGGTTGGGTTGCTGGGCATAGTGAAAAATCACTCTCACTGGGTAGTGATTGTATTAGTTACACAATGCTACATGACAAATTAGCAGGCTAAAATAACAGACATTTATCTTCCCGATTTTTCTGGGTCAAGAATTTGGACAGTGCCCAACACAGAAAGGTACTGCCGCCAGGTACCTCAGCCATGTAAAAGCTCAGTTGAGTGAGCACCCAGTTATGACTTTACTCACCAGACTGTTGGAAGCATTGTTGGCCGTTGGTCAGACACATCAATTTCTGGCTCCTTCTGTCTGTCCTTTAGAGGAAGCTCAAGATGTGGCAATTGATTTTCTTCAGGTTGAGTGCCTCCATGACAGATGTCACATTTGTTACCTAACCTTGGAAGTGGCCTCTCACCTCATCTGACCCATTCTATTCCTTAATTCTTAACTTCTAAGTTTGTACCACATTCAGTGAAACACACTGGACACCGACATGGACACTTGGGAGTGAAGGATTTCTGGAAGTCATTGTGGGGCTGCCTTCTCTGGAGTCAAGCCCTTTTTCTTAGGAAAAATCCAGTTTTAGCATGTGTGGACCTTTTTCTGCTGTGCTGAGACAAAGCCATCCGATAGTCCCGTGCCCGGAATTGTCTGTCACTCTGAACCGTAAGGTGAGAAAAGAGGATGTGAGGGCGGAAGTTACAGATAACGTGGGGGCTCCGAGTCTGGCAGCAGTTTCAGGCGAAGCCTACCTGCGTTCGGGGCTACTGCCTTGTAGCTTTGAAGGCTTTTAAGCAGGGAAACGGTGTGACCAGAATTCTGTTTCAAAATGATTGTTCTGAGGGTTGTGCGGATTGAACGAGAAATACTCGGCGATGTGGGACCACCTCTGAAGCGTTGGAGTCGGATGGCAGTGGTCATTAGGAAAGATTGGAAGGGTGAGCGTAGGACAGGAGCTGTTGATTGCCATGGCAACTATACAGATTTGGAGGAAGAAATAGAAAGAGGTGAAAGGTGTGTGACTTCCTCCCAGCTGGATAACATACTCGATAATACCCAACTTTCAGTTTCAGGGGACTGAGCTGCAAGGGATGCCGGCTGTTACTCTAGGTTTCAGTTATATGATGTACTGGCCTTTCGCGTGTGTTTCTTTAATTGTAAGATACACTGACGTTATTAGTGATGGTGAATAGCACTGAGTCTGGCAATTATTCTTTTTGTTTTCAATAGTGTGAGTTGACTCCAGGGCTTCATGCATGCTAGGCATACAACTCTTCCACTGAGCTACATCCATGGTTCCAAATTAATATTTTAAATAGAATAGAATATCGTGACCTTGGCTTCTCATCATTCTCATTCATTCCAGCATGGCTCTTGGATAGAGTCTGCTTAGCGGAGTCACAGTAGGCATGCTGAAAACCAGGTACAATCTGGAAGCTATACGTTCTATGGAGCAATGCAATGAGCTAGGAGTCACTGGGGCTATCGTTTAAAATGAGGACCATTTAAACAGAAGTAAAGAAACTGCTTTTCAGATTTCAGAATCTAAAATCAGGCATAGCCATTTGGTTTCAAGACAACGGAAGCTCAAGTCCCCCGGGGACTGGGGCCATAGCACAAAGGGTTAGTTTAACCCTCCCTATGTGGCATCTCTTAGATTTATAATTAGACTTTACGAGATGTAAAGGAACTTTAAAAGCAAATAGAAGAAAATAGGGGGGTGGATAGAGATTATGGTATATCCTAGAAACAATACTTATGGCTAATAAGAGTCCATGGAGGAGAAAAAGAAAGAAACCCCGGGGGGGGGGACTGAAAAGGCCCCAGTTTTAAGACAGAGTAAGAATTATCATTGCTGACATTTCTGAGGAACAATAGATAGGGGGAGTGTCACATCCTAGTTCTCGTGAACTATTTTTTCTGTTTTACATGGCCATCTTGAGTCTCATGGGACATTCATGAGGTGAGGTCTACTAACTCTTCCTCCGGGCAATACAGGTGGAGGCTCATGAGAATCTTAGACCTAAAGGGATTCAAGAGGCTCACGAGAATTCCAAGGTTCAAGAACCCCTCTGAGACTCCTCCCATCTCTGAGACCATGCAGAGGGTAAATAATTTCCTTTGGTTGTACAGCCACCCATACGTTAGCCAGGAAACCCCTCTATGCATCTACAATGTGGGTGGACAGGACTCTTCAGGTATGTATAAGTAACCAAGGATACTTCCTGGTGGCATAGACGCCTTTCAGTCACCCACGTTCCAGTAAGTAACCCCAATAAACTCAGTGGTTCGCCAAGCTGGACTTGGATGGAATTTTTTATTTGATCTACAGGTTTCCTCTCTATATGCTGCCAATGAATGGGATGTTGTGGTTGTACATCTCAGGAAAGTCACATGATGCCAACACAACTCTAATACATAAATGTCCCCACAAAGAGCTCAGGAGCAGGTTAGGCATTTTGACTATCACCATGCCACACAGATGTAGATCTAAATGGTCTCTGCTGTCACGTAAATATGAGTGCAGGGACACAAAGACAACTTATAAATATATCTTACTGATAACCCCCAGTCCTTTTCATACACACAGCAAGTAGAAGAACGTTGTCAGAAAAGTCTTGAAATCAACTGCAAGGAAAGAATGTTGATACATCATTTCATAGATGAAAAAGAAGATACAATTCTAAAAGCAATATTTTGTAATAACTGGGAAAAGGGAACAGAAAGCTGGTACTTGACATTTTTGGCAAGATGTATAATCTCTGTAAAAGAGGAGGACACATTTATAAAAATGCAACAAAGAAAAAGCCACTGTGGAATGAGAACTGATGAGAGGAAAGCCAAGTGTCCTGGTGAAGATAAACAGAGCAACAGTAATCAACAGAATAGAAAAGATGCCATGAAAATAATCCGTGGCATAGAGTGCCCACTTGAGATTTCCAAGTTCAAGGGAAAATATGAACTCAAAACAGAGAAGACAAACTGGGTATTTCCATAAAGGCTGGAACCCCTGCACTCAGGACTTGAGGCAGGCGGATCATGAACTTAAGGTCAGCTTTCATTACAAAGTGTGTTAGGAGTTCCTCAGTGTTTTTGGTTTATTTGGAGTTTATTTTAATCTTGGAAATGTTCTTAATTTTTCAGATATCTAGTTTGTATTCACCTGTTAAACTATTGCAAGTTTTGTTGTGCTTCCACAAAAGCTGGGAAAGCAAGGGAATTGGTCTAAATATTTAACAGTTAAGTGACTGGAGCACCAACTAATCAGAACAGGTCATGGGTTCTGACAAACAGAACGGATGCAGGACACCAATGACCAAATGCAGCTGTACAGTGCCCTGGACCACTCTTTGGATGTACACACTCCGGCCAAACCTCAGTGAACACATCAGAGCCCTTAAAGTGCTTGCCTTGTGCATATAGCTGGACTACATTACAGCTCTATAAGGTCCCAGCAAGAGAATAGTAACTCCAGCCTTCCAACCTGAGTCAGTTAACCATCCATACATGCCTGTCTTGGTTATCCTTACTCATGGAAATGGCATGATAGACCCAGGCAAAGATTGAGGCACAAAATCAAAGTTTATGTTACTTAATGACCACATGTGAGGCCAACAGACAAGGTATACCAGACTTGCCTGTAATGGGGTAAAAATATATGCTCATCGTAATGAACCATTGTTAATTTATAGTCTGATGATGGAAATAGCTTTGCTCAGGTACGCTGCTGACCCTTCTGTTCTCTTAGGGAAAATCTCAGTTTATGATTCACATGCTTTTATTTAAACATCTTCCTCTAGACTGAAAAATGTCCAGGTAATTTTCTTTTTCAGAAACTGTGAGTGGTGTGTGTGTGCGCGCACATGCATGCCTGCCTCCTGAAAATATATCCTTTAGATAATCACATTTACAAATGAGAACTGTGTGTTCTGTTGCATTTCAACGGCTCTAGGTCTTTGCTTTAATCTTTTTTAACATTGTTCCTGTCACCTGGGTTAGCTCTCCGCCTTTCTTGTCCGAAGCTTCTTCCTTCTTTGGCTTAGCTAACTCAAATTGCCAATCAACTGAACAGTTCCTAATCTCTCCCACGGAGTCTCCTTTCAGGAATCCTTCTTGCCCTTTAATCTTCCTTATGGTTTTTATTATTCAAAATTAGAATAGCTATGTAAAAAAAAATGCTAGATCTAGTTTAGGCACTTAAAAGTCTCAGTGAGTGCAGTATATTTCCAGGTATGGCATCCGTTTTGTAAACATAATAAGTAATATAAGTTTTTTTACAGCTCAGTAGTTTATTTAAAGGCAAATTTATTTGCAACTAAATGCTAAACTCTCAGATGTTTCAGTTCCTGTTATCGCTCACTGGTTAAATGAGCCGTATTCAATTTTGGCCATGTCTTTACATGTCCCTTCCTAAGGAAAGGTAGCTACAGTCTCTTGGCTAGAAGTAATCCAGCTCAACCTTTATGACTGTAATAAAATAAAAATTTTCCCTTGTGCCAAAAATTTGACAAATATGCTCAAAAAGACAATATGAATTGATAAAGGGATTCATTTTTGTTGCTAAATAGAATATTAATCACATGTTAAGCAAGGAATCATGTTTTGTATCACATGTAAGTGGTGCAAATATTGCCTAGATAGTTAGTAGCTTACAGCAGTTTAGTTTATTTTGAGACTCCTCTCAATTTTGAACAAAACAACAGAGCACACTTGTATTTGAAGAACTCATCCAGATCGCTTTAATTTCCTTGGGATTGATTTTGCAGCCTCTGGAGTACAGGAAGTGTTTTGTTCTGTGTGCATAAGGGCAAATCCTGTGTGATTTAAAAATGAGCCAGGTCAGTGCGGATCAAATTAGGCCATGGTGACCTACGAGGAGATGCAAATTAGGATTCTGCAACTGAAACCAAAAATAGATTTTGTCAAATGCTCTCTGTGCAGGCTCTGTAAATCATATTGAGAAGGACCGCCTTGAAAACCTGAAGCTATACTATAGCAGTACAAAGAAAAGGCAACGAAAGAGGCAAACAAGTGAGAGATTCCCGAACAGATGAACTTGCTGGAGCGTGTCTCAGTTTTCATCCTGTGTCATTGCCAGTTTAGGAGTAAAGGCCCATAGGAGGTGCAAACGAAAGAAAAACTACTAAAGACAGATGTGTGGGCCTTTTCTCTTGAGTAGATGGCAGTGGGCCATCTTCTAGTCCCAGCACAGCATGCAGCCCTGCCCTTGCATGTGTGTGCATACTCTTTAGCGTGTGAGGCACTTAACAGGCAGCCTTTGGGTGAAGCAGCATAAAAACTAAAAAACAGTAACTAATTGTTGAAGCGATTGCGCCTGAAAGGAAACGTGGAACCACATTAATAGTAAATGTTTCATGATGAGGATCTCTCCTATGTCTGCTCAGTAAATCATTTGTTACTTTACCGTAAATGAGCTCATAGCTTCTTTTGTTCCGCTCTTCCACACCACAGGAGGCCTTCCTAGGATCTGTACAGACTCCTTGTGTTGAGTACCTCAGGTAAAAGCCACTGACTTTCGATCTTCACTATACAAGTACGCAGAACAACCAATCTACAGCCATATTTCAGTTTGGGCAGGATTCCAGATTACATAACGCAAGGACTTCAGCTCTGCTTCTGTTCCTAGCTAGCTGTATACCACGCCAGCCTGCAGAGCTTAACCATATCATTGGAGGCTCCCTTCAGAGTCATTACTTCCCTGTCTGCACTCTCAGAGTCTTGAGTTTCCCATCTCGGCTGTCTGCTTGATTCATCTACTATTTACTCAAAGAAGGCTGTTTCATATGCAAGAATTGATGTCTGGTGGTCACCACCCAGTATAAGTCATAATCACCTTGGGCAGTGTGACCTCGATATAGAATGTTTCCAGGCTGCAAGAATATTGAAAAATAATGAAAATGATCAACTAAGAATTTAAAAAAAAATCCTAAATGTCTATGAGCCCAAAATCTATGTATGAATATATAAAGTAAGAATAATGGAGTTAAAATCAGAAAATTTCATAATTATTCTTGAGAACTTCGGCAGTTTTCTCTTGATACTTAATATAGAATGTAGAAAGAACACTAATAATGACATAGGAGAATGAAAAAACACTGACAAATTACTTAACAATAGAACAGAACCATCACAACAGAGTATAAGGATCTTTAAGTACACAAGAAATGATCACTAAATTAGATAATATTCAGGATCGTAAGTCAAATCACAACAAATGTAAGAGAATAAAAATCATATGAGACCATAAACAGCTTAAGCTAGAAAAAAAGTAACAAACAGAAAGAAATCTAGTAAATCTGCAGGTATTCAGAATTACGCTCTTTATTTCTAGATGCCCCATGGTGCGAAAATGAAGAAATAGGAAATGCCCAGCATAGTTAAGATAGCAGTAAGCAAGAAATGCATATAGAATGCTCATTATGTTAGGAAATTTTATAAACTCAAGTCATGATCTTTTACTTTAAGAAACTAATAAAGACAAGCAAATGGTAGTCTTAGAAGTAAAGGCAAGCCTGACAAATTCATAGATTAGCAAATGAAAGTAAAGGATGAGCAAACAGAAGCCAAATCTCTGGCCTTTTTAAACAGGAATTTTATGAAAGGAGACCACGAATGGGTCAAAATTAGAAAAAAGAAATCTTGTTTGAGAAGCTCCGACATTTAAAAAGTGTAATACTACAATCTAATTAATTCTCATCGTTTCGACAGTAGGGATACCATGGGTAAATGTCCTGAAAGGCGTGAAATAGACACTCTTTCAAAGAGAAATGGAGCTGACCTAACTGTGAAATACATTGTAGCAGTTGGGCTTCCCTGCAGAAGGATGCTTTGCTGTGTCCACTGGGTGCTGGAAAGCTTTAAAGAAGAAATGATGTCAACTCAGAGAACACTCTTCATTAAAGCCTCAATCCCCACTGTGTGTTTAGAAGCCAGGGGTGTCCTGACCCTGAAACCATAAAAGATGCCGCCAGCAAATGATAATGATAACATTTCCGATGAACACAAGTGTAAACCTTTAAGCGATCAAATGGAATTGAGCAAGAAATCAAACGATACATAAAACAAAGTCAGTCACATTTTGGGAGGTTCTTTGACAAATGATGCCTTGTCAAGACTATTTTTCCCTTACATGCTGATATTTTCATATATCATCTATATATATCAATATATAGATTTGATATATATATATATATATATATCAATATATAGATGATATATGAAAATAATTTTGTGTTTTTCTGGAATTTCTGTGCATGAGAATGTGTGTATCTCTGTGTTTATAGAAAGTTCCTTGAGCTTCTTCTTTGGCTCTTCTATCATCCATTCACTTGGCTCTACTCTGATTTGTTTGTTTCATTTTACTATTTTTCGATGCTTCTTTGTATCCTAGTGAGAGAGGACAAGAAAGGAAGTAGCTTTGGGTTAGTGAGGTGGTAAGGATAGGGGAGGAGACCATAATCAGAGAATATTGTATTAAAAAATCTACTCCCAATAAAAACAATAAAATAAAACATTTCCCATTAGATTGCAAAGTCAGAGAAAAACAAGAGGGAGGAGAGGTACATAATGTTTGTGAACTTGAATAGTAAACACTGAAGAGATTCCATTTTCCAGGAAACCTAGCAGTGGAATGTAACCTCACTGGAAATTCTTGAAAGATTTTAAGTAGCCACAGACAAACTTTAGAATTTTTACATGGAATGGCAAGTTTTAAAACCCTGAAGTAATATATTTTTTAAAAAACCTGAAACATAAGAATACTACACCTGGTTTTAAGGCCTAGAGAGCTACAATAAATGAGAAAGTATGGTTTTGATATTAAAGTTCCCAAGTACATTTTGTAATAAAATATTTAAGTAACATGCTCCTATATACACAGTCAACTGTGATTTTAATGAAGGCAAACTTCAGTTGCAATAGATAAATACTAGTCTGTTAAACAAAGGGTGCTGAGAAAGCTGAATTTCTACACTTGATAAAATTAACATTTATCTATGCCTTCCATAATATGAACAGTAAATCAAACTAAACAGCAAACTTAATAAGATATAAATAAGATAAAAATTAGAAATTTTTACAATAAAAAAATGAGAAAGGAGAAAGTCTTCCTAATTCAAATGAAGGTTCTTAGTTTCTGTTCCCAAAACTTGACCAATTTTATTTAAATAAAATTTAAGGCCTGGATTTCATCCAAATTTAAAAATATTTCCCTGTTATATAGAATGTCAAAAATTAAAAATAAGCAATAGACAAGGACAAAACATTCACTAGATAACTATGTGCCAAAACATTTATACTATGTAAAAACTATTGTTAAACTTCATTAATTAATAGCAGTGAAACTGTGCAGATAATTTTACAGAAGATAATACAGGAAAAAGGTTAGTGAAGCAGATGCCAAACTAGGACACAAAATTCTCTGTACATAATGAATCACTCACCAAAGGCAGCTTGAGGCCCCAGCACACTCATGAGAACACCTATAAACCATAAACAGAAAACCAAACCACTGAAGACATATGCTGCCAATGGGAATTCACATAAATCCCGATGGGACAGTTGGGAACAGCCTTCTTTAGACACCAACTTGCCTATTTTATTAAGGTGCTAGGCAAGCATTTACCACACAACCCAGAACTCTACCTGCAGGGATTTAACAGAGTAAAGGAAAATAACAAATATGTTGATTTAAATAGTGGGGTATTTATGGCCATCAAAACCCTCTGGGAATCGAATTCCTTGAATGATATAGGAATAAATACTCAACGCACAAAGACAAAGAAATGTTCGGCAGCGTCATAGAATAGTTACTAATGCGCACAGCGCAAAGATGGGAAGATCTCAAAGGCCTTGTAGTAAAAGAAGGAAGGCCTATCCAGAGACTGCCCCACCTGAGGATCCATCCCATGTACAATTGCCAAACCAGGACGCTATTGCAGATGCCAAGAAGACGAGAGTCTAATATGACTGTCTCCTGAGAGGCTCTGCCAGAGCCTGACCAATACAGAAGTGGATGCTCGCAGCCAACCATGGGTCTGAGAGCGGGGTCCCCAATGAAGGAGTTGGGAGAAAGAAGGAGCTGAGGGGGTTGGCAGCCCCATGGAGGGAGCGACAATGTCAACCAGCCAGACCCCTGGAGCTCCCGGGGACTAGACCACCAACCAAAGAATACACATAGAGGGACCTATGGCTCCGGCCACATGGATGGCAGAGGAGGGCCTTGTTGGACATCAGTGGGAGGAGAGGCCCTTGGGCCTGAGGGAGTTCAATGCCCCAGTGTAGGGGAATGCCAGGGCGGGAAGACAGGAGTGGGTGGGTGGGGGAGCACCCTCATAGACGCAGGGGGAGGGGGATGGAACAGGGGGGTTCCAAAGAGGAGACCTGGGAAGGGGGAAACATTTGAAATGTAAATAAAGAAAATACAATTAAAAAACTAAATACAGGAGGAGGAGCAGTAACGGGAGGAGGAGGAGGAGGAGGAGGAAGGCCTTTGGGAAAGATTGGGCTCAACTTGCGTCAGAGCAGTAGGAAGTCTCGTGGAAAGAACCGTACATCCTAGAAAACCTGCTCAAACTATTTTTATTACAAAAATGACTCAAAGAAAAAGATATGCATTATAACTCACGTATAATTATAAGGTAGCAAAATACTCATACACACTTATATAAGATTAAACATTGAAAGAAGAGATATATATCAGGCATTTCCCATAAATCTGCATCTTCAATGCCCCATACGTGTTTATTAAAAGCATTTAAAATTGATACTCTGTTATTTCATCTTGAATGAAACCACATTTCAAATCTGGATTTGTTTGCTTCTCTTTTGTTCTGCAGTGGTGAGGGTTTGGGCTACAGGGTTTGGTCTGGTTTGCTCTTCAGTCCTAGGATCACTTATTAATGGAGATGAACACGTTAGGAGCTGGGGGTGGGGACTTGGGATGCATCTATGACCTGAACTGCCTAGGTTCATGTTCTCGATTAACTGTGGTGTCTTGTATTAGATATTGATAACGCCTACACTGCAGGTTGAAGATCAAGTGAGAGATTCAAAATGCTTAGCACTGTTCCAAAATCACTGGGGATTTTCGTCCGTTTTTATGAAGTCCATCTTTTGCATCTTTTTAATAACCATTTTTTTTATTCTTTGACAGTTTCATGCATACACACACACCCCCATGGAATTTTAGTCTTTGTCATCACTATCACCCTCTCTCATCCTATTGCTGAGAAATCTCTCTCCTACATTGGTGTCTTGTGTGTGACCCACTGAGTATAGTCTGGGTTGCTTTCGTAAGCATAGGTGTGGGGAGAGTTACTTGCTGGAGCACGGATAACCCACCAAAGAAAGTGATACCTTTCCCTCAGCTATGCTTAACTGTCAATAGTCCCTCCTACAAAGATGAGGCCTAAAATAACCCTCCCCCCCCTCCTTGATAAGTTGTTGACAGACCTAATATAGGGTTGGTTTGTACTGCTGACCCCACTGCAAGTAGTTTAGGAGCATGCAATGCCCAGTCCTGGCCGGAAGACTTTGTTCAGCGCACCTCCGGATCCTGAACCTCTTCTATTCTCTCTCCCCTTTCCTCCGCAATGCTATCGGTCTCTTTGAAGCTGACATTTTATCTTCCCGTTCATTTTCCCCCACCCTTCATGAGCTATTCTTTTCCTCTCTTTCCCCGTGAGTCTTAGTTCTAGAATTTAAATCATTGTCTTCCGGATTGATACATAGTTTTAGGAAAGAAACAAAGATGATACATGAGCTTGGTCGATCTCCTGAACTTGAGCCGAAGAAGGATAAGGCGGGTTGTTGGTTTAACTGGGGTCTAAGATCAGTCCCTTCCTCCAGAGTTTTATCTCTTAATTTCCCAGGAACATAGGCTGGCAGAAGGCCCAGGCCTAGGCAGCAACAGCAAGAAGTATCTTTAACACCCTTTGCAGGAGAGATGGCGCCAACTGAAGTACAGTGAGCATGACTTCCACCCTCTACTCTGTGGGCTGCATCATTCACAGGTCCATGCCTGGCACGTGATTCACGGATCCTTGTCAGTTCATGTCTGCTATCTTCATCTCCGTTCCCTACTGCCTATTTCTTTTCTGGATTTGTTTTTTGTTTTTTCTTTTTGGTTTTTCGAGACAGGGTTTCTCTGTGTAACCCTGGCTGTCCTGGAACTCACTCTGTAGACCAGGCTGGCCTCGAACTCAGAAATCCACCTGCCTCTGCCTCCCGAGTGCTGGGATTAAAGACGTGCGCCACCACTGCCCGACTTCTTTTCTGGATTTGTTATGGTTATTTTTTACTTATTTTCTTCTAATTCTATGGGTGTTTTGTATTTAGAGAGGATTTCTAGATCCCTCTACGTGTTTGGAGCTGGTCAGAGGCTATTAGGATGCTTGAAAAAACATGAGACCGGCTGTGCTGCTCAGCAAGACTCTGGTGTGCAAAATACTCCAAATAAATATTTGCTAAGCCGACTTGTTTAATAAGACACCTAAGATGAAACAATATACCTATATTCTAGTGAATTCCTTTCTCTTGTTCTTACTTCCACTCTATTATGGAACATCAAGTAAGAAGGCTACTTTCTCTACTTTCAGTGTCTTTGGGCATCTTTGAGGAGACGGGGTATTTCCAGCACATTTACCAACCTTGTTTGCATTCATTTGATTTACATACTTCCTGAAGCAAATATAGGTGTCAAAGTTTACATTTTATACCACTGCATTAGAAACACCAGCTTTCTGTGATTTCTATATGTACTGGCAGCAGCCTCTGGCCCCTTGATAGGTAGGCATGACAGAAATATCTCTAGACTGTGCGGACCAATGCTTTTTTTTTTTTTTTTTAACTGAAGATTTTATTCTTTGATGCAGCAGCAGGTTGATGTTCCTCAGTGTCAAAAGGCTCACGAAGCTTCAAAGCCAGAGTACAAAGACCGATCTTGAAAATACAAAAGTCAAGGGTTGATTTTTCAACCTTAAGAGTAAGTCTTCCCATTTTACTTTACACCAGTGAGTTTAACACTTTACCAAAGCATTTATACTAATTGAAATTCAAAACTATAGTTTATTTCAATATGTCATTAATTAAAAATTGAAAATCTATTTCAAGAAAATGCTAACTCATAATGACAGTTAAAATTTTGGGAGCAAAAAATTTTTAAACTTTATGGCAGTGCAAAAAAAATAAAAATGTTAGCCAAAACCATAACTATTAAAATTAGGAGATAAACACTTAATAGGAAACAGGATGATTAATAATAACAAAATGTTTCCCTGCAAATTCGTTAATTAGAAAAGGAGTGGAAAGTAGCTTTCCAGCAAGAATAGATTGGGCACCCCTACCCAAGTGTTAAAAGTAAAAGTTACCAATAACAGAACTAAGTGGCTAACAGACCCCTGATAAGGCATTCCAACAATAACAAGTTGCAGACAGATAACCTGAAGCTAAACAGGGTGAAAAAAGGAGCCACATAAGCTTCATTCCACAAAGGAATCTCCTGTGCTCCCCAGGAAGATCAAGACCCAGAAGCACAAAGAAAGGTCAGGGACGTTTCAAATAAAGAAGCAACAAAGCACATGTGCTATGCAACCTTGTACCAGAGGTTAGACCTGGAGGAACAACACCTGCAGGAGAGTATAGGATGGTGGAAACAACTGGTCGTGACCAGTTTCATGATAACATTGGATTAATTTCTATCTCTTGATTTTGAGAACTGCTGTGCGGTCATATATGAACGGTTTCCTATTTCTAGGTTTGAAGCTATTGAAAGGGGCACATCAAAAAAGCTTACAGCAGAATACCAAATATTTACTTACTATAGAACACTGCGAGGCATTTGTTACGTTTGCTTAATTACTTGATGGAACATATTTTAAAATTATCTTTAAGGAAACTTTTCTACTTACACACACATACACAGCTACCATGTATGAACAGCATTATGTCTATCATTTGGATATTTATTAGCTATGTAAAACTTTCTATGATCCAGACATTAAATCTATCAATTTTGTTCATTCCAGCCTGCCTTTCCCATGTCTACGTAAGCCCTTCTTCTTTATGGTTATAATATTTCCTTGTTGTCTGCAACATATATGTCCAAACATGCAGGAGCTGTTCCTATGCTTTGTGCCAGCCTTCTCCGTGGCTCAAATTATTATACTGATGGGCTGTTAATCCTACTTCCAACTACTGTCTACTAACTCCATTACTCCCTCCTTAGTCCACGTCCACGAGTGCATCAGTACTGCGCTGGCACTCCCGCCTGGTCTCATGTGTTGTCTGGACACACTAGCCTTCCTTCTGCCCCTCAGTAAGCTAAGCTGAGTGATTTCCACTTTGGGGCTTTTGTGATTGCTCTCTGAAATACCCAGACTCCAGGTTTTCAGGGCTGTCTTGTCTGTAACAGTTGTCACCGGCTGGGGCTGCCTTCCCTAGTCACATTTTAGAAAGGAGCCACACTCGATTTCCCATGCCATGGCTGGAACCCTTTGATGGCTGTTTTCACACGCTGATCCTTATGTTCTAGCTGTTTGTCTTCTCCATTCAAAGGGCCAGAAGAGAGAAGAACCTTCCCCATCGAACCCTTGTTGGCTGCGAAACTTCGGGTGCTCTATAAATGGTTATCAGTGAGTGAAAGACGAACAACTTATTCATAGGATGAATGGGAAATGAGGGTTGTCTAACATTTCTACAGCGACAGGCTCTCTGCTGCTGTGCTGCTCACTGTGCGTAAAAACTGAAGATGCTGAGGAAAGGAAGCAAAAGCATCTCTCGTCAAGCCTGGACAAACTAAATGTGGAATCTAGACCTCTGAGTGCTGACAGTCTGCTAAGTGTTGGCAACTGGAAGACCGCCATAAACGTAGATGGAAACCTGGGATCCCAGCCTGGCTGCATATGGTGTGACCTTTAAGTTCAAATGTATTCAGGTAACTCTCATAGGTAAAAGCATCATCTTTAGGTAGTAAGAAAAAATTGACACGCACAAAGGAGGAAAAAGATTTCGTAGTTTTAAAACATATAAGGAGAACTGACCATTTTGAATAAAAAGATAACTGAGATAATATTAATATAGTGTTTGGAAAGATTATATACATACATATATATGTATACATATATAATCTCTTGTTTGTTTATATATCATCTATTTATCCATCCAATCTCTATATCTATCTACCAATTATATATATATGTATATATATATACATACACTCTATATCTATCATCTATCTATATACCTATCTATCAATCTATCATCTTTCATGAACCTATTGTAAAATTCTATGCTTCTAGCCACTAAACTGCATGCATTTCAAAGGACTTGAATACAGCGACTCAGAAGAGAAGCATACCAATGTCTCTACTGCTAAGTTCATGGGGAAGCGCACAAGAGCCTATGACTGTTTTTCTGGAGGTAGGACATGCTTATGAATCGTCAGTTTCTTCCTACAGTGATAGAAGCCATCCGGGAAAGCACCATTGGAAGTTCTCCGCTGTGGAGAGAGAAGAGGAAGCTGTCCTCATCTGTTGCTACGCATTAGCATGCTGTCGAATGAATATGCTGATAAATGGGTACAGGAAAAATCAGGCCAAGAGGAGCAACCTTCTTGATAATATCTTGGCAACAGGTTATCCGTGAGGCATCAGGCTTACTTCCTTACAGCTGCATTCACATCCAGTGTTCTGTTGGTCACTGGCACCTTTGCCTGACACAACTGTCGCATCCAACTCCTGAGGCTATCGCTGTTGGCTGTGATTGGTAGCTAGTGTCCTATGGCAAGGCAGGGCCCATGGACACGCCACCAACCGGCCACTTAATTCACCTTATGTTAACAGCATTAACATTTTGCCTGGATCAAGACTCAGAGTGACACTTTATTTTTTTTCTTTCATGTTCAATGTTTTTAATGATGATTTTAATAATCTGTTCAGATGATCATCCCATCCCATTTTCATGTGTAAATAAAAACATTAAAGGTTTGCTTTAAAAACTTGGCAATTCAAAAATCATGCATGTAGGCAATAATCTGGGAGGGGGGGTCAGCAGTAGTAGACTTGTGAAGTGACATGTCCCTTAATGACAGAGGTGCATTCTGGGAAATGTGCCATGACTTCATGCAGTTATCATGGAGGATACCAGCATCAACTTAGTCAACTTGGGGCCCATCTAGTCTATATAACATAAATGCTGGTAGCTATAGGCATAACATATATAATATAGAGTAAAACATATGTTTAGTATAATTGTTATATACTTGACAAATATAAAGCATAAATAATACATTAACACACTATATATATATATATATATATATATATATATATATATATATATCCATCCTATTGTTTGTAAGGTCATGATGAAGAAAATAGTATGACATGAAATCAAGTGCAAGAGAAAATGTCTCAACTCATGGTAAAAAGTATCTGAGTGTGCTGCTTGTAATAAACTTTCTTTCATATGAAAGTTATATACGATAGTTCGGTAAGATAGTCATGTGTTATCATTATCTGATCCTAAGTTATACACGTATGTGACTGGCAACGTGGTGCTGTTCATACCAGGATCACCATACCAGTAGTAAACCCACTGTATTTACAAGACTGTGGTCGCTACAATGTCCCTAGGAAATAGAAATGTTTTAGCTGCGTCATAGTCCTCCAGGGTCACCATTGCAATCAGGGACCATTGTTGACTGAAAACTCATTATAATTCACCTGACTTAATAAAATGCACAGTGGTGTCTACACAGCCATCTGTCTCTGCGTTACAGTTTTCACTCCAGACTAGAGATTGAACTAGGGAACTTTTGCACGGTCTACAAGTTCTTGCTCTACCACTGAACTACATTCACAACCATGTCCTTACTTTTGATTTTGAAATCAAGTTTTCCCAAGCTGCCCTTGAACTTGCCCTATAGCACACACAGGTCCTGAACCTGATAATCTCCTGCTTCAGCCTCCTGAGTCCCACCAAGTTCAGCAGCATTGTGGCTAAAAGTAACAGTTTTAAATGTTAATAGCTGATGAGTAATAGCAGACCTGATTGGCTTAATTCCAGCCCCTGCATGCAACATGGCACTTAGTTTGTTAGGGAAACTAACACTTTATCAATTCATCCTTCAGCTACTTAGTATCTACTTTATGTTGTCTCTTTACTGCTCTAAGAATGAGATGTGACAACCAGCCGGCAAAAAAAAAAAAAAAAAAAGCGCCTACTCTCAAGACACTCATCCTAGAGACAGTTAATGAATTGAGATAATATTTACTTCATCCAGATAACTGAAAATAGGAGATTTTAAAATGAGTGTGCTAGATAAATCTCTAAGGTGTAAAACAAATGAAATATATTCATTTATTCCCCATGGGATTGCTAATGTTTGAATAGAAAAAGAGACGTGTGGCAGGATTGGATGTTGCCAATGAAAAGCCAGTAGCTCTATTGACGAGGTATTCCCCCCCTCACTGCATAACAGTTGTGGAAGCAGAGGCAGGAGCAGCAGAGAGCAATACAGGGGAATGAAAAACCGAGAATGTCATGAGAGCAGGCTCTTTTCTGCAGAGCTTCTTAAGTGACACAATTGGCCCTATAGGCTATTCTAAATGATAAATGAGCCATAAGAAAAAGTTTGTGTGTTAAGTTAAAAAACAGACTAACATTTTGGTTTTTGCAATGTACACGTCTCAGGTTTTATCGCCTTCTCTACACAAACACTGTCTCTTTAAATAAATATGATTCAAGTCAAGTAACTTGAATGAATGGAGACATTATATGATAGTCCAATTGTCTACTAACATAAATTAATTTCTAATTTTAAAAATTAGAAAACAATAATATACTATTTGAGAAAACCTATTCTTTAAAAATTATGAGAAAAAAATCAAAACTGAAAGCAGACCTGTGAAAACATGAAATGGACTGCATTGAGTTTGCTCAGAGGACTGATTTTTTTTTTTAAACAGTGACTAAGGCTTGATTTATTAGCTACACACAGGGAAGGAGAGGTTTGCATCCTAAGGCATAAACTTACAAAATCCATCTTTTGGAAATTCTAGTTTGAATTATGAAGGCATGCTTACATATAGGACGAAATAATGGGTTCATATTTATGCTTATCTGAAAAACATCATTTTAAAAGGAACATATATGTAACTGCTCTTGACATATGGACATCGCAGAATGAAGGACCAGGCTCTGTTATGAGAAACAAATGAGATCAGAAAGCCCCAGGGTTACTGTAGGGAAGTTATCCAGCTGGGAAGAGGGATCTGGACTGAACAATGTAATCCGCCATATCAACAAACTGAAAGACGGAGCCACATGGTCATCTCACCAGATGCAGAAAAGTCCCCTGATAAAATCCAGCATCCTTTCTTGATAAAAGTTCTGGAGAGATGGAGAAGCATGGGACATACCTAAACATAAGAAAGGCGGTTTACAGCAAGCCCATAGCCAACACCAACTTAAATGGAGAGAAACTCAAAGCAAGTCTACTAAATATACCTACTAAATATAGTACTTGAAATCTCAGTGAGAATAATAAGACAACTGAGGGAAACCAAGGAGATAGAAACTGAAAGGGAAGGGATCAAAGTATCTTTATTTGCAAATGATATTTTAGTATACATAAGTGACCCTAAAAATTCTACCTGTACATTCCAATAGCTGATAAACACTTTCAGCAAAATAACTGAGTACAAAATTAACACAAAAAAATCAGTAGCCTTCCCATATACAAATGACAAATGGTCTGAAAAAGAAATCAGGAGGGGAAAAAAACTTTTCACAATATCTCAAGTGATATGAAATGTCTTGGAGTAACTCCAGTCAAGCAAGTGAAAGACTTGCATGGTAAGATATTGAAGGAAGAAATTGAATGATATCAGAAGATAGGAAGATCTCCCAAACTCATAGGTAGATGGGATTAATCCAGTAAAATTTTCAGTCCTATCAAAAAGCAATCTAGAGATTCAATGCAATCCCCATAAAAATCCCAACACAGTTCTTCACAGAAATATAAAGGATAATTTTCAGCTTCAATGCAAACAGGAAAAAAAACAAGATAGCTAAAACAATCCTGATTATCACCACCCCCTAACTTCAAGATGTGCTACAAAATACAGGGCATGGGGGAAAAGCATGATATAGCCACATTGATCAATGTAATCAAAGTAAAGATCTAGACATATATCCACATACCTATGAACACTTGATTTTCTATGAAGAAGCCAGAAATACATACTGGAAAAAGACAGCATCTTCAACAAATGGTGCTGGACAAACTGGATGGCTGCATATAGAAAAATGCACGTAGACCCCTACTTATCAACCTGCATAAAAATCAACTTCACATGGATCCAAAACATCAACATAAAACCAGATACACTGAACCTAATGGAAGAGAAAGTGGGGAAGTACCCTTGAACTCATTGGCATGGAAAAAGATTTTCTGAACAGGGTACAATTAGCGTGGACAATAAGATCCATAATTAATAAATGTGACCCTGCAAAACTTAAGAGCTCTGTAAGGCAATGGACACCATTATTCAGAAAAGGAGGCAGCCTACAAAATGGGAGAAGATTCTTACAAATTACACCTCCAATAGAGGCTAATATCTAAAATATACAAAAAACTAAATAAGACAATAACAACAACAACAAAAACACAACTGGCCAACAAGAACACAAATAGCCAAACTTAAAAATGGGGTGCAGATCTAAACAAAGACTTCTCAAAAGAGGAAACTCAAACAGCTAAGGACACTTAAAAGAATGATTCATATCCTTAGCAGTCAGGGAAGTGCAAATCAAAATGACTCTGAGATGTCATCTTACGCCTGTCAGAATGACAGCTTATGCTGGAGAAGACGTGGGGCAAAGGGAACACTCATCCACTGCTGACAGAAGTGCATTCTTGTACGGCCACTATGAAAATCAGTAAGGAGCTTCCTCGAGTTAACAGAAATTGATCTATTTCAAGATCAAGCTATACCATGTGCCCAAAGGATGCTTAATCGTATTACAATTGTATTGCTTGAGCATCCTCATTGCTGTTCTAGTCATGATAGGCAGAAATTGGAAGCAACCTACATGTCCCTCAACTAGAGAATAAATAAGTAAAATATATCATGGTTATATAACGCAATAGTACAGAGCTATTAATAAATTGAAATCATGAGATTCATAGGCAAATAGATAGAACTAGGGAGGAAGGTCATCTTGCATGACGTTTCCCAGACTCAGAAAGACAGATATAATGTGCACTTGCTTATGTGTGGATATTAGCTGCTAAATCGATGATAGACAAGCTACAATCCATGGGACCACAAAGGTTAAGTATAGAATAAGAGACTAGGGAGACAGAGAGGTGTCAAAGAAAATAGAATAGATGGCCATGGATGAAGAGGAAGGCTAGAACTTGAGGATCAGGTTGGGGGTAGAAAGTAGGACAAAGGAGCAGAGATGGGGAGAAAGATCTAAAATTAAGGCCATTCGAGGAAGAATGGAACCTAACGCATTGGAAGCTTCCTAAAATTACACATACATGAAGGTGATCAGACTGAAGTAATGGGCAGATAGAACCCCAACTGGCTACCTCTCATCACCAGATGAAGTTTCCAGTCCTGGGACTGGGATACATCTGACTGACTTGTGGACCAAAGGGCTCCCATGGGAATCCCCAGACAATCTAGACTGTTACCAAGACTGTAGGTAGCTCTCCACAAAGATGAAGACAGCATGTGCACAACTCATTAAACGTGAAAACATGGAGCCCTCACCCTTACATTCTAGAATCTTTGGTACAGGAAAGCACTAAGAGAAACATCAACACCAAGGCAAAGCCACAAACCCTTGGATCAACAGTGGTGTCCTGCCTCCAAGATATGCTAGGACAATAGGGGGCCAAATCTTGCGGGAGTAACCAACTAGTATCTGATTTGACTTAAGCCCAGTCCAGGAGATAGAAGCCATGCCCAACACTGCTTGATTGACCAAGTGCCTGGGGTTAGATACCAGAGAGACCTAGAGTAAAACATAATACTACTTTTTTAAAAAAGTATCAATAAAATGATTCCTGATGACATTCAGCCATACTCCTAGATCAGTGCCTAACTCAGCCATCATCAGAAAAGTTTCCTCCTGTAGCAGATGGGAACACATACAGAGACCAACAGCCAGACATGACACACAGAGTTGGAGACCTTGGAATGCTCAGCCGTAAGTGGGATGTCTCCATCAAATCCTTCCCTCAGGGATCAGGGAACCCCAAGAAGAGGAGGCAGAGTGTAAGAGCCAGAGCGGACGGAGGACAGCAAGAAAACGAGAACCCCTAAATCAACAGGATCAACTCACATGAACTCATAGAAACGAGGGACACACACGGGGTCCTGGTGAGTCTACACCAAGCCCTCTGCATGTACTTATGGCTTTCAGCTTAGTGTTTTTATGGGATTCCTGAGTGTGCAAATCAGTGGGTCTGTAATTATCCTGCCTTCTCTTGGGCTCTTTTCCTTCTGTTTGTTTTGTCCAATTCCAGAGTTTTGTTTTATCTTATTTTGTTGTATTATTGTCTCTCAGAAGCATGTTTGTTTGTAATGAGAGACAGAAAGGGAATGGAGCAGAATGAGCGGGAGACTGGGAGGGATGGATGGAGGGGAAACTGGACTGGAGGAGTAGAGAGAGGGAAACTGTATCAATTATGTGAGAAAAAATCTATTTTTAATGAAAGAAAACAATTCCAATTTTTTTCAAAAAGTGAGCTTAAAGATATAGTAATCAAATATTCCAATTAAAGCACAAAGAGGGAAAAGAAGACAGTGTTAAAGGAACAGGACCCCAGCAATACTGCAGACGAACTTGAAGTGGCTGAACATGTCTACATGGCTGTAACAGACTCTGCTGTTAGGGAAAACAGAACGGGAATTCAAGAAATAATAACCAAGTGTCTTGTAACATTGCTTGTCCTCTTTGAAACAGGACTCAGCCACTTTGCCCAGACTCTCCTTGAAGCTATGATCCCCCTGCCCCAGCCTCCCCCATGTTGGCATTACATCATCAAAAGCAGCTTCTTCCAGACTCTGTGAACCTAGCAAGCTGGAAATCATAATACACTTAGATTCTAACCAAACTACTAAATCAAACTACTAAACGTCAAGGATCAAGAGAATGATATGAAAACTGATCGGGGGAAATACAATGTGTGCACAAAAGCAAAGATAGAGGCAAGAGCAGATTTTTATGTGTACAGCTAGCACAAGATAGAAAATAACACAAGATAGAAAAAGTAATCGAGCCCTGTTTAAAGAAACAACACTCTCAACGCAGAATTCATTCCCTGTAACCGTCTCCCTCGGGTATAATAAGCAATTTTCAGATGGACTTAGAGAATCCAGCACCAGTGGGATCATATATTTTACACCACTATATGTGTGTGTGTGTGTGTGTGTGTGTGTGTGTTTACAAAAGTCCTCCAGGCTAAAGGAAAACAGTGCCAGATTACCAGATACCTCTGGATTCTGCAAAGGAATGGTGGACAATAGAGATGGTTTCTTTCTTTTTTTTTTAACTAACAAAGTTTATTGAGCAAGTACTATTTCTGGGCCCTTAAAGGTGCCTTTGGGGAAGGGATTGACAGTTGCCACCAGTTACCAGAGCTGAACTAGTTCCCTGTTCTCTTTGCTCATTATGGTCCCCAGAACCGTGACACTAGAGTATACCCTTGCCTCTGAAGGCTCTGGGAAAATCACTTTGGCTGTGGGTTGAAAGTGAAGTGTACCTGTAGGCACAGCGCTTGAACACTTGGCGGGTGGCGCTGCTATGGGTGTGGATGAGCTGAGATCTAGCTGGATGAATTAGGGCGCTGGGGGCGGGTGCTTAGCACTCGG
This sequence comes from Rhynchomys soricoides, assembly GCA_019843965.1. Taxonomy (NCBI): domain Eukaryota; kingdom Metazoa; phylum Chordata; class Mammalia; order Rodentia; family Muridae; genus Rhynchomys; species Rhynchomys soricoides. Next base: position 6,423,006 of record JADRCH010000066.1, on the reverse strand, counting down.
TCATCCCTGGCTTCTTCTGTCATGTTCCCTGCTCCCCACCTCTGATACTGGTCATACTAGGATACACTGTACATACAGTGGGACCACATCCTTATTGCATGTCTCCTCTTACTGGACACAAATTGTTTTGTGTATGTCTGTGTGTGTTGATGCCTGTGTGTACGTGTGTGTGGTGCCTGCCTATGAGCAGCCAGCTATAGGCTGGTCACAGCCAATAGAGATGGTTTCTGTGTGAACACAAAGCTAGTTCCAGGCAGGATTACACTGAAACCCTGTCCTGGAAAAAAAAAAAAAGAAAGAAAAAGAAAATATGTGTTGTATTTTCACACATGCAGAGTGCTGTATTATTAAATCATAAAGAGGAATGAACTCTTGTCACTTGAATGAAAATGAGTGGAATCGTGTTTACCTAAAAACTTTCAGATAGAAAAAGTGAAGTATTGTGTGTTTTCTCTCATGTATTGAAACAAAGTGATAACCTTGTGAAATGAACTTAAAGAAGGAGTGCTAGGGACTAGAGAGAGGCAGGGGGATGGCCGTGATGAACACGGAAAGAGCACGGGAATGGGATCAAAGCGTGACACGCACATGGACATGTCAGCAAAACCCATTTATCTCTACAGCGAAAATGTGTTAATACTTCTAACAAAAAACGTTTTGTAGCCGGGCAGTGGTGGCGCACACCTTTAATCCCAGCACTCAGGGAGGCAGAGGCAGGGGGATTTCTGAGTTCGAGGCCAACCTAGTCTACAGAGTGAGTTCCAGGACAGCCAGGGCTGCACAGAGAAACCCTGTCTAGAAAAACAAAAAAACAAACAAAAAAAAAAAATTGTGTCTAATAAAATTGCCCATTTGTGGGGGAAAGCCACAGAAAGGCTGCCTATGCTATATCGTGATGCTCATGGGTGATCCTAAAGTCTAGGCAACGACCTGTGTGAGGCAAGGTAGGGACAGATTTAATACCGTCGTTCGCCATCTTCCTGCAGTAACCTACTTCGTGGCTGGAACTGCCCCAGAGAACAAGGGCGAGGCTGAGAACTGGGGGTTTCCATGTCTTCCGCCCTGTGAGATGTTTGGGGACTTGTTGATGCAGGGCCCCCGCCACAGACGCGACAATGAAACAAGGAACTATACAGAAGCACACGGACCCTTGTTTTCACAGCCCGTATCTAGTCTGGGTGCACCTACTCCAGTTTCTGGAAAGCTCTCACATGATAGTATCCAGGCCATAGCAACCTGTGCAGACAGTCTGCCGAAGCTATTGCACTTCTTAGAGCAAAGAGAGATGCTATTTTCATAGCTTTTATTGTAAGTAAATTATTTTTACATCATCAGTTTCTAGAACGGCCTGGTTACCGGATCAAAGGATGCAAGAAAACAAGTTTTTTTTTTTTAGCTCAAAGAAAAATGTTTTAGACTTAGAAAATACGTTCCAGGAAACCAACGATCTATTACATAGAATAAGAATAATAATAAATCAAGATATTGCAATTACTAAAATGCAGCTGTCGAAGTCATTTCTCTCCCTCTGGAAATGCTGTTGAGTAGATAAATAGCCACGTGGTATAAACAGTCACGTGATGTAAATAGTCGCGTGGGCATTGTTTCCTATAATCCTTGGATAGAGCCGACAAGGCACACTGTTTATTCCCATTTCACATAAGAAATAATCTCTGGTGTTAGATCCCCCAGTAGAGGAGAATGCCAAGGAGGAAAGTCGAGAGTGGGTAGGGGGGAGGGAGAATACCCCCATAGTGGCAGGGGGAGGAAATGGGGAGGTTCCAAAGGGGAGATCTGGAAAGGGGGAAACATTTGAAATGTAAATAAAGTAGGAAAAATTAAAAAAAATAAAAATTAAAAAAAGAAAGAAAGAAAGAATCTCTGAGGAACAACTGAACTAAAGCAAAAATCTGAAGTCTTTAGGTAGCAAATATGCCTGCACCACTGTTCCCTCAGATATTCATGGCTAACAAATTAAACCTGAGCAATTGGCCCAGGTGAAAATTATATTTAAAAGCATAATGTTCTTTGGGGGAGAATAAATGAGAGAAACACTGCTTGGTTTAATATCGATTTTAATGTCAGAGCTGAGGTCTATGTTTAACTATCAAATTGACTATTTTCTTTTCCTGACGAATTAAGCTAATTGAGTTGCTTTGGTATCATCTATTACACTTAATCAAAAGCCCTGGGTAAGCATTCATTTTTGTAAAAACAAGTGGGCGTTCCAATAGGGGTAAGGGGGTGTTCCAATGGGGTAAGGGGGCGTCCCAAT
>JADRCH010000066.1:6408692-6420721 GCA_019843965.1 Rhynchomys soricoides | reverse complement strand
CGTTCCAATAGGGGTAAGGGGGCGTTCCAATAGGGGTAAGGGGGCGTCCCAATGGGGTAAGGGGGCGTCCCAATGGGGTAAGGGGGCGTCCCAATTGGAGAAAGGGGGTGTTCCAATGGGCTTTGTGGTGAGAATTCAGTTATGACTGAATCTAAGACTGTATTCCGGGGCAATGGAGGGGGAAGGGTGTATTTAAATCTCATTTGAGAAACACAAGCTTCGTAGCTCTGAACAGCAAAGGCCTCATTTTCTTTTGTATTCCTCATCTTTGTCTTTTCTTGCTTTACAGCTGAAGAAGACGAGGCCCCAACACCACTCACAATCCATACAGCGCCCTTTACATTTCTTCTAACTAAAGAAGCTACAGAGTAAACAGTCGGGATTATAATGTTTCTTTTTAAATTACGGGGAGTAAAAAGGAGAAAAGATATACCCAGTAACAAATTTAATACCGGAGAAGCAAAAATTCACAAAGTCTGAAACTAAAGTACTTCCCAAGAAGATTAAGATTATTTAAAATAAGATCGCCTTGAATATGAATAACTGGATTATCTTAGCAAGATATAGTGGAAATAGAGCAGAAAACATAAAAACAATTTAATTTAAAACATCTTACAAAAGGTTAATGGGACGAACAATAGCCAATATGAGCATTGTGCCACCCACTTCTAATCCCAACAATTGAGAAGCTGAGACAGGAGGATGACAAAGTAAAGGTCAGCCTGAAATACGTGAGACCTTGTCAAGAAGCAAAGAGGTGGGAAAAGAAGGAAAGAAAGGGGGGGGGAGGGGGAAGGAAGAGAGAGGATGCAATGGGAGAGAATTACTCACCATTGGCTGAGCATTCATTACTTGGCAGGAGCTAATTTAAACTTTTAACCTTTATAATAACAACTTGTGAGTTGAAATATGTTCTCCCCAGACTTAAAGAGTCATTGAAAATAACAACGTTGGTAGTGTGGCGCTGACTCAGTGAGTGAGACATTTGCTGGGCAGTGAGGACCTGAGGTCTGATATGTGGTACCCATGTAAGAAGCTAGCTATGGCGGCACATGCCTTTAACCCCACTGCTGGAGTGGGATGAGAGATAACAGGAGGACCCAATGTTTGCTGGCCAGAGAGTCTAACCAAAATGGCACACTATGGCTTCAGCACTCAGAAATTAAGTTGGAGAACAACAGAGAAAGATGCTTAATATTGACCTCTGGTCTCCACACACACACATATACAGACAAGCACACCAGCATACATACATGCATGCATAGTACATATACACACTCACACACATATGTGTGCATACATACATACATATGTGCATACACAGTACACGCACACACAATAAAACTTAAATTCATTAAGGAATACAAATGATAATTGTTTTTCAGGATAATCATGAGAAAGGGCTTATCTTTTATTTTTCTAAAGAGGTTATCATTCAGATTGTGGAAATAGAAAATAAAATGCCCAGACAAGCTACTTTGAGGTGTATTCAAAATATTGAGAAGATGCTAAAGTACAGAAGACCATGAAAATACCTCATTTAAGATTGCATTGGAAGTATCTCCTTGTACAAAGCTCAAGTCCAAGTGGATCAAGGACCTCCACATAAAACCAGATACACTGAAACTTATAGAGGAGAAAGTAGAAAAAAGCCTCAAACACATGGGCACAGGGGAAAAATTCCTGAACAGAACACATGGGCATAGGGGAAAAGTTCCTGAACAGAACACCAATGGCTTATGCTCTAAGATCAAGAATCAACAAATGGGACCTCATGAAATTACAAAGCTTCTGTAAGGCAAAGGACACTGTAAATAGGACAAAACAGCAACCTACAGACTGGGAAAAGATCTTTACCAATCCTATATCAGATAGAGGGCTAATATCCAATATATACAAAGAACTCAAGAAGTTAGACTTTAGAGAGTGAAATACCCCTACTAAAAATAGAGTACAGAGCTAAACAAAGAATTTTCAACTGAGGAGTATTGAATGGCCTAGAAGTACCTAAAGAAATGTTCAACATCCTTAGTTATCAGGGAAATACAAATCAAAACAACCTTGAGATTCCACCTCACACCAGTCAGAATGGCTAAGATCAAAAACTCAGGTGACAGCAGAAGCTGGCGAAGATGTGGAGAAAGAGGAATACTCCTCCATTGTTGGTGGGATTGCAAGCTGGTACAACCTCTCTGGAAATCAGTCTGGTGGTTCCTCATAAAATTGGACTTGAGGACCCAGCTATACCACTCCTGGGCATATACCCAAAAGATTTCCTAACATATAACAAGGACACATGCTCCACTATGTTTATAGCAGCCTTATTTGTAATAGCCAGAAGTTGGAAAGAACCCAGATGTCCTTCAACAATGGAATGGATACAGAAAATGTGGTACATTTACACATTTTCTGTAAATGTATAGCTATTAAAATGTACTCAGCTATTAAAAATGATGAATTCATGAAATTCTTAGCCAAATGGATGGAACTAAAAAATATCATCCTGAGTGAGGTAACCCAACCACAAAAGAAAAACAAAACCACATGGTATGCACTCACTGATAAGTGATTATTAGCCCAAAAGCTCCAAATACCCAAGATAAAATTTACAGATCACATTGAAGCTCAAGAAGAAGGAAGACCAAAGTGTGGGTTTTTCAGTCCTTCTTAGAAAACGTAATAAAATACTCATTGGAACAAATATGGAGACAAAATGTAGAGCAGAGACTGAAGGACAAGCCATCCAGAGACTGTCCCACCTGGGGATTCAGCCCATATACAGACACCAAACCCAGACACTGTTGTGGATGCCAAGAAGTGCTTGCTGACAGGAGCCTGATATAACTGTCTCCTTAGAGGCCCTGCCAGAGCCCTACAAATACAGAGGAGGATGCTCACAGCCAACCATTCTTCTGAACATGGGGTCCCCAATGGAGGAGTTAGAGAAAAGACTGAAGGAGCTGAAGGAATTTGCAACCCCATAGGAAGAACAACCATATCAACCAACCAGACCCCTCCCCGCCAGAGCTCCCAGGGACTAAGCCACCAACCAAGGAGTACACATGGCTCCAACTGCATAAGTAGCAGAGGATGGCCTTGTCAGGCATCAATGGGAGGAGAGGTTCTTGGTCCTATGAAGGCTCGATAGATGCCCCAGTGTAGGGGAATCAAGGGTGGAAAGGTGGGAATGGGTGGGTGGATAGAGGAACACCTCATAGAAGCAGGGGGAGGGGGATGGGATAAGGGTTTTCCAGGAGTAGGGAGAACCAGGAAAGGGGATAACATTTGAAATGTAAATAAAGAAAATATCTAGTTAAAAAAAAGATTGCATTGTCAGAACTGATGAAAATGAGAACATATTTCATATAAAAGCCACTTATTAAACAAAACATTCAATGTTTTGATGACAATGATGAAATTTTGTTGATAAAATATAAATTCCATAAAAAAGAAATAAAGGTCCCCCAGTGCTGCTTTTAGCTATACTTCAGAAGCTCACTAATGTATATTCCTGTCATTTTAGGAAAAATAAACCATGACCAAGCACTGTGTTTAACTGTTGCTGAAATATTATGAGCAGGTGTGTCACAGTAACTACTCAGGGAGACGAATTGTGCTCAGTATATAAGAGTGGGGAGTCCCAAGAAGCCCATGTTAAACTCCCGACCAGCTATGCCCAGGAAAGCCTTCTACTGCAACAAATCTCTGCGTTTCCACGGGGTGACTCAAATACAGTCATTAGCCAGCATATGTTTACAAGGATACACGGATACTCTAGGCTGGAAAAATTAAAGAGAGAGAGAAATATGCACGTGAAAGTCGTGTTATAATAGGTGAGAGGAAGTACAACATAGACGGTTGAATATGTAAACTTCAAGACAAATGAGAGCATTCAAAGGTTTTACTAGATACAATGATCATAAATCAAGAGTCACGCTGCCCAGTAACAATTTTTAATTATAAGGAGAAATGTACGTAATCTCATTTGTAGATGAGACATCTCAGTGAAGTAGAATTGTTATTACCCAGTAATACAAATTAAAATTCAAGTGAATATCCTTGTAGAATTAATAAATCTGGTCTTTAAATCTGCAGAGAAGTAATAGATTATGAATATAAGATCAAGTTATTCATGAGAAAGGAAGATTAGCTCTGACACAAAGATTCATGGTAGAGCCATGGCCATCAAAACTGTGGTATCGGCACAGAGACAGAACAGGGGCTCAGAAGATGCTTGGTGTGTGTGGCGTTTGACAAGCACAAACCTTTTGCAAAAAAAAAAAATTACATATGTAAGATGCAAAATATATCAGTACTGCATATGGGAAAATAGCAATCAAATCACTACAAACCACTGCACACTAGAGTTAAAAACGCTGGGATCAAAACTGCAGGGGTCTGCTAAAATTATGGTTCAGTATATTTAGATAAGAAGAAGGAAAAAAATTTAAACAAGGTACACGCACACAAAACACTTGAATGAAACAGGTAATTAAACATACTAAAACAAAACCATGAAAAGAAACCGTAAGGAAACTGAGCAGAAAACACATACTTTGGGAGAAATTTGGGGTGTGTGTTTTAACTTAAAGCTTAAATTTATGATAAAAGGAGTCAAAAAAAAAAAAAAAACACCGAAAAAATTACCACAAGATATGAATAAGAAATTCGCTGGGGAATAAGCATTCGGCCTCTCAAAATATCGCAGCCATGGGAGGAACCGTGGGATGCAAATCAAAATATGTCACCAACTGGCAAAAAAAATCTAAGGCTCTAAAATAAATTAGGGCAAAGATCCAGAGGAAAACAAATCCCCTTCCACATTACTGCTTGGATTACACAATCGGTAGGCAGAGCGATCCTGCCACAGCTAGCCAGCCGCGCGTGCGCGCTTCTGCTTCCTGGACTCCGTTCTTCTCCCAGACCCATGAAGGCGTCAGGTATGTTCCCGAGGACACAAGAGCTGATCTACACACATGACACTGGGTGGGGTTTTGAGATTACATCGCTTTCCTGTTCCTTTCTTCTCCCTCCCACACACCCTTTGTTTCTCTTTCAAACTCATGGGCTCCGTAATCATTAATGTTGTTACATGTCTGCATGTATATTTGTATGGATAATTTCTAACTATAACCCGCTCAGTCTGTATAATGTTACCTGAGTGCATGTTCTCAGGGATGACCTCTTGGTCCTGGATAACCAATCGGTGCGCTCTTCCCTGGAGAAGGCTATTTCTCCCGTTCTCAGCATTCCTTAGTTGCCTGCAGTTGTTTGTAGGACTGAGACCTCGTGGGCTTTCTCGGGTCCACTTTGGCAGGTCTCCCGGCATCCTCCTTGTTAAGGCATTCGTGTTAAAATACAAGATGGATGGCTTATTGATACATTGTTATCTAAAATAAGGATCACTGGATATGGATTAAGTGATAGCCTCAGATGTCAGAGTAGTGTTTACTTCCCAAGATGGAAGAGCAAAAGATAGCAATTCGAGAAAAAAAAAATTTATGAGTGCGCGCACGCGCGCGTGTGCACGTGGGCGCGTGTGTGCGTGCGTGAGTCTGTTTGTGTAAGTGTCCAAATAACATGAGAGTAGTGAATCTGAGCAGCTGAAATTCAAAATAAGCTTACGCATTATTTGGAGTGTATGCGTGTGATCGTCCCTCACCCCTTGAGTCCTTACCTTTTCCACAAGAAGCATCCGTGCATTCTTTCTTTGTTTGTTTGTTTAGTTTAGTTTTGTTTTCAAGACAGGGTTTCTCTGTGTAGCCCTGGCTGTCCTGGAACTCACTCTGTAGACCAGGCTGGCCTCGAACTCAGAAATCCACCTGTCTCTGCCTTCCAAGTGCTGGGATTAAAGGCGTTCGCCATCATTCCACTCCCCACCCCACCCCCCAGCCCCCGTGCATTCTTTTGGCATGACACTTTCCATTTAAGTGCAATTTCAGATGACACACTGCCCATTCTGACATTAAAGCTCAGAAAGGTTTCGCAGATCCCCATCCTCTTCGGTAGATATGAGGTGGGCTGTGCTCTGAGCGGGCAGGCATACCACACTTCAACACTCACCTCCAAGGAAGCTCTCCCTTGGGCTCTCAAAACGGTTAAAAGAACTTTTATGTACAATAATACCTCTTTGTGCGTTCCTGGTGGTTCCTGAAGACTAAACCACTTCTTCAGTTGGGCTGTAAGATGTCTTGAATGGAGAAACTAATAGCAGGTATGTGTTAGCATGTGGGAACCCTTGTACACTACAGGGTAATGCTGTACGTTCTTTGGAGCCTCGGCTAAATCTGAGGGGGGAGCAGCCTGATTGTCACATTCTCGTGGATTCAGCAAACACATACTTAAGTGCACACACCTTTGGGGTCTTCGTCTAACTGGTGTAAGCAGTATTATCCATGAGAAGTAGATCGTGACAGGGCCTCTCTTTTCTTTTCACTATCTACAGTTTCTATTTTCCCTCACAAGGTGCTTGCTTTACTCAGGCATTTTAATCGTTTCTTGTTGATGTGCAGAGGCAGAGAAACCTTTGAAAGGCCTGATGCGCACATTGGCACGTGGTTATATTAGAAACTTTGTACTCCACTGTTCTTCGAGCCAAAGAACAATGCAAGTCTCTAATACAACTGCAAACCCTAGCCTACAGCTCAAGCTACCAAGAACTCACAGTCTAGCTAAAGCTCTGCGTGTGTCAACTGTTCAGTGGCATCTCATTTGCCTATGAAATCCAGATGAGATATGTTTTAGAATGGTTCAATTATAATATAATTGGCTTCAACTCCCTCTTTTCCTTCCTCCTTCCCCCTCCCTGCATGCACACCACACCCCCTTGTACCCTCTCAAATGCATGGCTTCCTTTTTCTTTAATTGTGGTTATATATGTGTACACACACACACACACACATTTCTAAATACATAAACACAGCTTGCTCAATCTCTGTAATGTTACATATGAGTCTCAGATGAAGAGATCTATCTGCTGAAAACCACACCCAATCAAAATGCAGAAAAGAAGAGATCATAGGGGGCCCAGTCCCAACTAATACATCTACAGTACGGTCCTTGCACCGAAGGCACAGGGATATTAACAGAGATGAGGAAGAAAGAGTATAAAAGCCAGAGAAACAGGAAGTCTGCTGTGAGATAAAACAAAATGACACCACGCATGTCAAAGGCAAAGACTTTGAGAGAAGCCAAACCTCCCTCCGCCGGACAGCTTGATCTTGGACCTTGTGTACCTAGAACCAGGAGAAAATGAGTTTCTGCTGTTGCCAACTCAAGATGTGCAGTATTTTCAAGCCATTCCTAGAAAACCTGTAAGATGCATGCTCTCGGAAAGTGAGAAGATATACGAAACTGTCTATGGAATAGAGTTTTCATTAATATCATGAGGTACTGGGAAGGTTCTAGATCTCAAACGACCAGCCTGGTGGCCAGTAGCATCTTAAACCTGAGAACCTCTCTCGCATGGTATTCTTGCTGCACTTCTGATGCTGCTCACTTTCCGGCATGTAAAATATGCTTGATGGTCTGAGTTTTTAAGGAATAAAGTCTTTTTCAGCTGACTAGCTCTCTAGGTTTTTAAGAAAGAAAGACTTTAACTTTCAGGTTTGTTGGCTGGATAATACCAATGCCCAGAGGGTAACGCAATTGTTCTTAAAAAACAAAACCAAAAAGAACAAAGATGGACTTTGGAAGTATGAAAATCAGTTATTAAAGCAAACCCAGCAAACATTACACACGTATATGGATTAGTTACTTTTCTAGTACTGAGATAGAACACCGTGACCAAGGCAAATTATAAAAGGAGAGGTTAATTGGAGTTTATGGTTCCAGAAGGCTAGGGGTCGCTGATGGTGGAGGAGAGGCTGGGGGCAGGGGGCTCAAATCTTGAACCTCAAGCAGGAAACCAAGTGGAAATGGCATTAGGCTTTGGACCTCAAAGCCTACCCCCTGTGTCTCACCTCCTCCAGAAAGGCCACACCTCCTAATTCCAACCCAAAGGGCATTGGGAGGGTGGGCCAAGTATGCAAACATCTGAGCCTGTGACTGACGTTCTCACTTAAACCACCAGTGTGTGAAGTCAAACCTTCCTTTGAGAGTAATAAATTAACTTTTCTGGCAGTTCATTCAAAAATATTAGAAGTTTCTTAAGACAAACCAAACACCTCCTGGAGCATTCACAAGTGCTTCTAAACGGGAAATTTTTCTAACAAGGTGACTTAAAGCCCGGCTGTTTTGGGCATCAATGTCATTTCCATGGGAGGAAGGGAGCAGCGGATTCTGTTACACTGCACGGCAGCCAAGCTTGCTTTAGATCAGACAGCTGAGCTACCATAAGAATCCCTAAGATGTCTTTCACAGTGGACCCTTGCTGAATTATACTAGTACTGGAAGTGGGAAATAATGATCTTGGCTGATGAGACCAGCCATTATTTAGCGGTTGTTATTCGAAAGAACAAAGATGGTTTTGTTAAACGTCTTAGTAAATCATTCCAAGGAGAAATCCAACTTTGTGTCACTGTGCATTTTGCTCAAGTAATTATATTTAATTATTATGCTTTGCCTGTCAGAAAGTTGAGATGCAGAACTATAATATTAAGGAGAACATCGTATGAGGCATTCTGTGTGTGTCAATCATACCGGTCCTTGCTTGTTATATTAACTATTGCTCTCTTAAGCAAAACCAACCTACGACTGTTCAGAAAACACCCTTCCCTCGGACCACCAAATAACTTCCTGAAATATCTGTATTTTCTTTGATATGTGCCTATGAAAATACGCCAGTTTGCAATGACGATGAACTGATGTCAGTTCGATATACCAGCATCCATCCTGTGTGCTGACTAAGTCTACGTGCGCATTCTGTGTAATGGAAATACAATCAGTGTAATACAGCAGTGCCGTGGGATCAACATTCCTCTCTGGAAGCCCCGCATCTCGCCTTTGGCTTGCCATTTTCTGAAGCAGCAGGAGAGCATTTTCCTGTGACAACGTTTTATTTCATTGACATGTGCAATATGTTCTTAATATCCTTTATATTTATGTTCGGCTTAGAATGAGAGAGTTAGAGCAGATATTACAGCAGAAAGGCAGTTATTATCCACTCAGAATAGCATTAGCACGCGACGTGGCTCAGCCATGGGAACCTCTTGGTTCGCTCTGAATCTTTTACTTGTATGTAAGAGACAGCGAAGTTGTCTCATGTGTAAACTTTTCACCGTGTCACTCCACCCTCGTTGATCCAGTTTCACTTCTATCTGCCTTCTCCTTTAGAAACCGTGAAAATCAATCTGCTCGCTAAAATATTAGTAAGTTATATTTTTTTAAGGTTTTCTAACTTTAAGCCAAAATAATAATTTAGATTTTTTTTTTACTTTAAAATATAATTTTTCCTTTCATTTTGACATCACCGTGCTCACCATGATTCCACACTCTGAACATTCTGTGTGCAAAGTGGGCAAGCACAATAACTATCTTTATAATTCCAAGGGAAAGAAAGACAACAGCGTAGGAAATGCCATGGCTCTTCGGGCAATTTGGGGACAGTGGGTTTGGATCACGCAGGAAAGAGTTTCAGTTCTCTGCCACATTCTTCCTGGGTAGAAACAGACACTGTCGACTACCCGAAATAATGTCCAGAGTGCTAAATTTGAAATGAAAGCTAGAACAGGGAAGCTATGAAAATTCCTCTGTAAGCATAGATATTGAGGGTCTGTATGCCATCACAAAGCAGTGTTCTGGGTTTCCAGAGCTTTCAGTGTACTAAAGTTTCTTTGTCTGTGCTAGTCCGCTAGGCAATTGCCTTTCAGCTGTCTAATGGGATGTAGGCACCATTTTGTCTGCCCAGGGTTACAAAGGAAGTGTGTTGAACAAGAGCAGATGGAGATGGCGGAACTTGGGAAGGGCCTCTCTCTTGGTGGATTAAGAGTAAGGCAGCCCTGAAAGCATGTGCATGTAAGTGACACTAAGCAGAGTCGCTGTGTTGTATTTACGTATTTGTACATACGCATGTGACGGTACTAACTAAAGAAAGAGAGGCAATGCACTTGAGGGGTAGATGGAGGAGCACACAGGAGAGCAGTGGAATGGGGTCGTGCAAATAAAGCGTTCATACGTGAGAAACATCTCATTAAACTATTCCGCTGTTTGAAAAAGATAAGGTAGCATAAACTTCATGGACGGGCCCTTGGTTAATCTGTCATTGAGTCTATAGGTACATCAACATGTCTCTGGTATCTTAGAAATTCCAGAGACAGTAGATAATTGACTCTGACATATCACAGCAAGTCTACAGGGTTGAATGACAATCATTTCTTCTGAAATATCCAAAGAGATCTCATGACCAATGTCTTTCAGACCTCAGACATTAATTGGCTGGCTTTTTTCTAGTTCCTGTTAAAAGATATTTAGATGTAATTTGTACACTGGTAAGGAAATGATTTTTAAACTATTTTAACCTTCGCTTTCTGTTTATGGACATGGTTGAAATATAGCATGAATATTTAGATTTTAGTGCACAAGTGTACAATTTGAGTTATCACCAAGTCGGTGGATTTTATTAAATAAAGCCCAGGTCAGGAAATAAAAATAAATTACCCAAATAACCTAACGCCCTTCACGCTCCGCTCCCAGTCATTAACCATTCTCTGAGCACTGCCTCTCTTTAGCCTCAAAGCTGTGATTTTCAAACTTGATATGAATGGCGCCATAAAGCACGCATTTTATATGTTGGTTCTTGAGGTCATGCTCGAGGTCATTCCTAATTTCATGGAAAACCAGCCAGTCGGTTCTCCATTCAGAATCGTTAATTGGCTTAGCATGACCCATTTATCCCACTGTCAATGCACGGTTTGAATTCTTGAAGTTATCTACTTGTGGATCTTGTTTTCAGCGATCTGTGGCAATTATTAACTAAATTTCATTTTCCAAGTAGCACTGTGCTGCTTGTGTTTAAGAAGGCTCTCGCGAATGCAGATGATGCCCTACAATAGTCAGCTCTGTTTCCAAGTCCAGGAAGTCCATGGTAGTCTTTCGCACAGAAGTCATTTAAGTCCACTTTCAACGTGTACAAGGCATATATTTATAACTATCAAAATTCAATATGCCAGGTATGCCTTTAATCTCAGCACTTGGGAGGCAGAGACAGGCGGATTTCTGAGTTCAAGGCCAGCCTGGTCTATAGAGTGAGTTCCAGGACAGCCAGGGCTACACAGAGAAACCCTGTCTCAAAAAATCAAAACCAAAAAAAAAAAAAAAAAGATTCAATATAAACTTAATTGTGATATTTTTTGTGCTGAGAGGAAAATATGTAAAATGAAGTTATTCCCATCGATCGGCTCATTTAATAATATTTGCATTAATTGCCTTTCATGCGTAACTTCTTTGGCTCTTCGTTTCTGTTTTAATTTCCTCAGAAGCTAATAATATTTAAACCTTATTGCATATCATACAGGGAAAAAAAATCAAAAGTTGGTGTTAAGAGTGGCCCTTAGAAATGGCTTAGCATTTCTCTACAAAACGAATAGTTTGCAGAAGTCAAGAATTGCCACTGAGGGTTTTATTTCATTTCCTGATGGACTGGTCTATGGGTGTGCTGTCTCTGTGGTTGTCATTTGCTTATGCAAACACAAGTCTTTAAGAAGCCAGTAAACACAGGTACAGAATTTAAAGTGTTCTCCAAAGAAGCTAGAGAAAATGTAAAAATGATGACAATTCCTGAGTTAAATTATTAGCCACATCTAAGACTTGATATTTTTTCATTCGGTTGTTTTTAAGATGGTGTGGAAAGATTACTGCCAGATTCATTCCCCCACCCCACTGGGCCTGTCACAACTTTCCTGTGAGCAAATTTTCTTACTAACTTCTTCAGTATTGGAGGAGCCCTGTGGCTAAACTGTGTATGGAGTGGAGACATGGCAAAGACATACGTAGTATACAAAATAATGGGCTTAGTTGCATCACTTCAGTAGATGCCTGTCATGTGTCTTGATTCCATTTGTGCTCAGTGCTGTCTACTGCTCTCCTCCTCC
>JADRCH010000066.1:6363160-6406593 GCA_019843965.1 Rhynchomys soricoides | reverse complement strand
AGGGCTGAAGGCGGTGGCAGGACAGAGGGCTGAAGGCGGTGGCAGGACAGAGGGCTGAAGGCGGTGGCAGGACAGAGGGCTGAAGGCGGTGGCAGGACAAAGGGCTGAAGGTGGTGGCAGGACAAGGGGCTGAAGCAAAAAGGCATCCAAGAACCGTTCTGTGTAAGGGAAAAATACTTTCTCTCAAACACTAAGAATCTTCCTGGAGCCCAGTGCCCAAAAGAGGATGGTCAAGAAATTCCTTCAGATGGAAATATACACCACACAGAATTAACTCAAATCTGTATAAGAAACACAGTACATTGGGGAAAGCTGTATCACAGTGAACTATCACAAAGAATATATTTTTACTTGTGTTTTAAGTCTTTTGTCTTCTGTACTCTAAAAATTACTTCAGAAAGCAGTAATTACAAATCTGTGTTACCGGTATGATCTGCAAAGCCTGATTTGTGAGCAGTAAGTGGCTAGAAAGAATAATGTTCCAGAAGAACGAGAGCTACATGTTGTTGACATTAGAATGGCACCAGTGGGAACAAAGATTTAAATAGTAATTATCTTAATTCCAAGCCGCAGGGCAAGTATGAATGAAATAACTTTTTTTAAAAAACAACAAAATAATACTGAATTGAAATGTGTCATTAGAAAACCAGCTTGTACAAAAGAGGTAGAACTGGGTAAAAAGTAACAAACCAGATGTGAGTTATGTAGCGTGCTGAGCAACACCTGATTGAAGTAATCAGTAACTGTATCAAACATGAAGGTTCTGAAGACCCCAGCAGGACATAGAAACCGGAAGGACGAATTAAAACACAGTGCACACATATGCTATCAGTAAGAAACACGGATGGGCCGAAAGCTAAAAGATGTAAGAGATCTACGGGGCTGAGGGTGGAGTGGAGCTGTCAGGGCTCACATTAAACAAACTGACTTAAAGACTGACGTGTAACAGAACACAGAAGCTCTAATAATAACAAAAGATCGGCCTATCATGAAGATCCAACAATTATTAGGGTAAATAACTTAATAAAAGCCTCAAAATACATGAAGTAGGAAGTAAGGGCCAGGAGGTCCGTCAGTGCGGCAACAGAGCAGAGTCGCCACCAGTTCACCCTCTAGAACAGTTAAAACACGAGGGAGCAAAGACTTGAACAATGTTACAAACTAAATTGAAATTTAAACATCCCACATACAGCTGAATAAACTTCTTTCACAAATGAAGCTGCTTTGTTCACTATGATTAACCATACAATGGCCCACAAGCAGATCTCAGTGTAGTTAAAATATTTTAAATCATCTCATCACAGAACAGGATAAAATTAGAAATAAAAATGAATTTTAATTATTTATACACATGAAATTAAGTCATATCCCTAAATATAATTCATCTTACAAAAAATGATTTTAGAGAAAAAGGTTAGAAAATACTTGGAGATGAATTAAAACTAAAACACAATATACCAAAAAATTTAAAAAGAGAGATTCAAATAATTATCCTAATTATTTATCTTCTATTAAACTAGGAAAAGCAGAGCAAACTTAAGCCAGACCTAAGGACTGGAAAAAATAGGATTATAGTGCAAATACATAAAATAGATGAAAGAAAAACACTTCAGAAAATGAGAACCAGGTGTTTTTCTTTGAAAGATCAACAGAAATAATAATTGTAATTAGTCTGATCAAAGACGGGCAGAATCAAAGGCAGATGGAAGACAGGGTGATAAAAAGATAGCTTAAATTTCTAAAATCAGAGTGAAAGATGAGCTATTATTATGTGTGTCCAGAAATCAAACGGTTTTTCTAAAGAAATACCACTCCTATTTAAAGAGAATAAATAGCCCGGGCGGAGGTGGTGGTAAATCAGGTTAAGCACGTGTAATGCAAACCTGACAGCCTTCACCCAAAAATGAAAGAAAGAGAAGGAGGGAGGGAGAAAGGGAGAGAGGGGGGGAGGGAGGGGGAAGAAGAAAGGAAGGAAGGAGAGGGAGAGAGAGGAAGGGGGAAGGAAGGAGAGAAGAAAGAAAGAAGGAAAGAAAGAAAGAAGGAAAGAAAGAAAGAAAGCAAGCAAGCAAGCAAGCAAGCAAGCAAGCTGAAAATCAACCTACCACAATCGCCATCTATACCACTCTGGGGAATTTATCCATTCGTACTCTCAATCTTTCTACAGAGATTTTTGCTCATCATGTTCATTGCTGGTCTGTTTATAAAAGCAAGAAACTGCAAGCAGCCTAGATGTTCAAAAGAGGATGACTAGATACAACCTGCTACGTTTACACAATGGAATTTCATTCCACTGTTAAGAAGAATGAAATGCTGAAATTTGCAGGCAAGTGGGTAGCTCTGTAATCAATCGCCCTGAGTAGGTAGCACAGACCTCAAAAGACCAGCATTGCATGTTCTCTCTAGTCAGGTGTCCGCTTTTGAGCTGCAGGCATGTGCGTATCAATCCAAATAACCATGGGGGTTAAGTAGCTGTTATAGGAATAAGCAAGAGGGTCCTCTAAGGAAGAAGAAATAGAATATTAAAGGTTATAAACAGATAAAGGGAAAACTAGAACACGTTAAGTTGGGAGTTGGGTGGGAGGGCAGGGTAAAGAAAGTAATATAGGGAAGGATAAATCACACTAATGGGCTTCTGAAGGCCGTATGGAAACATATATACACATATATGTATGTATACACACACACACATATATACATACACACACACATATATACACACATACATATATATACATATATAAATACATATATATACACATATATATACACACACACATATACACACACACGCATATATATATACACACACATATATACACACATACATATATACACACATATATATACACACACATATACACACACACATATATATACATATATATGTATATACACACATATATATGTATATACACATATATACATACATACACATATATATACACACACACATATACACACACACACATATATATACACACACACATATATACACACATACATATATACACATATATAAATACATATATATACACATATATATACACACACATATATACACACACACATATATATACACACACATATATACACACATATATACACACATACATATATACACATATATATACACACACATCATATATATACACACATATACACACACATATATATATACGTATACATACACACACACACATATATACACACACACACATATATACATATATATATATATATATATATGAAATTTAAATGGAGTTACCATATGATGGAGATGACAATGCCCCATCTAGATATCTTATGCCATCAAGTAAAACCTCCAGTAACGGGAATGGGTTATATATTGTTGAATCGTTGGCCAAAGGGGTGCTATAGACTCCCCAAAACATCATAAGCTATTGCCAAAGCTATTGGTGACTCTCCATATCTTGACGATAAGTCCCTATTGTTGAAGACATAGTTAACTCATGTGAACAAACATGAAGAAACTGAGCTGGTGACAAACTAGAAGCTCCACCCTAGTGTCCATGGCCCTGGATGCTCTGCATGCTACTGGAGGAATAATCGGCCATATCATCCTGCTAGAAACCCTGAAATGTGGCCAGCCCGCCTGCAAAGTATTCTGGTGCAATGGCAGCACAGACGCTATGCGAGTAAATCATCATTTTTTTAAAAAATTTGATGTAAGGGGCTGGAAAGATGGCTCAGCGGTTAAGAGCACTGACTGCTCTTCCAAAGGTCCTGAGTTCAATTCCCAGCAGCCACATGGTGGCTCATAACCATCTGTAATGGGATCTAATGCCTTCTTCTGGTGTGTCTGAAGACAGCCACAGTGTACTCATAAAAATATATAATAAATAAAATATTTTTTTAAAAAAAAATTGATGTAAGGCCCACTGGTATCTGAGATAAGAAAGGCCACAGACCCTAGGAGGAAATCTCTGCTAAAGGAACATAACATTAAATGACTCCAAAGAGAGTGCTACAGCCACGGTTAAACTCTCATCAGAGAAGCTCCTTCTTGCACCAAATGGCAATTAACACAGACCCACAACTGGCCAGTGTAGAGAGAGTGAGAGACTTTGGAGCACTTAGTCACAAGTGGGATGTCTTTATCATGCCTCTCCCCTCAAGACCCAGGGATCTATGCAGGAGAGGAGGCAGAAAGATTGTAGGAGCCAGAGGTGGAAGATGAGGCCAAGGAAACAGCATCTGCCAGACACAGTCGGTATAATGCACAGAGACTGCGACAACAGGCCCAAGACCTGCTCACACTAGGGATAATGCACAGAGACTGTGACAACAGACACAAGACCTGTGCACAGTAAGGATATTGCACAGAGACTATGACAACAGGCCCAAGACCTGCACAGGTTCAAGCCAGAGAAAAGAATACTGAGAAGTGAATACAAAGTGTCAATCCTTACCAAGAAGCCTTCTGCAGTCAAGACCTGCTGGGAGAGGGAGAACGTTTTCTCCAGTGGAGTCTCGCAGGGTATATTGAGGACACTTAGGAGAAGCGCTCATGCTCAGCAGCGGATGGATGAACGCAAAAGAGACTCCATGGTTTTGTGTGCTTTTTGTTTTGTTATATTTTGTTTTTGGTTTTTTCTTATCTTATTTGGGTCTTTTGTTTTGTTTTGAACTTCATGAGGCGGGGCAGTTGTTCTCCCTCTTAGAGAGAGAAGGGAAAGAAGGAGAGAGAGAGAGAGAACATGGAGTTGGGCTGGTGAGAAAGTGAAAAGGTTCTTGGAGGAGTGAGCAAAGGGGAAAGAATGAGATGAAATATATTGTATAAAAATGTAAAAATACATCTTTTAAAAATAATTCTTCAAAACAAAAAAGAAGAATGCCCATAAAACCCAGATGCAGGAGGATTGCCTTTTTAACCCACCATGCTCTACCAGAAGGTGGAGGTGGAGACAAAGGATTGCTGGAAGCTCCTGGGCCAGCTAGTCAGGTTTGTGCAGTGTAGAGAGAGAGATGCTGTCTTGAAAAAGGTAGAAAGGTAATCCACTTCTTAAAGGTTGTTCTCAGTGATCCACATCATGCCTAGCCATGGGTACACATAGCTACACATACACAACACACACATAAACCACACCACACACACACACACACACACACACACACACACACAAACCCGTTCGAAATGGGAAAATACCAACAAAACAAAAATAGGAAATAGAAAAAATGTCACAAAAATAAACTTAAAATACAATTAGACCTATAACAACTTAAGAGAATTAAATAGTAATGTGAGACATATACTAGCAAGACTCCCACCCACAAGTCAACATTGGTGAGTTCAATCGGATGTTTATAGACTTAATTGATAGCTCATACCTTCTCTACTGGAAGTAGATAACTTCTCACCACAGTCTAAAAAGGAAATTAATCGACAGCCCCTAGCAAAAACAAAACACAAGTCCTAGAAAATGGAATCCAGTAACGTGTGAAAAAAATTACACTCGAAAACTGGAGTAAACATCCTATGATTAATAATAGATTTTTCCCCAAGGAGAAAAAGTTGTTTGACCATCTGGAGATGTGTCGATGTTTCTCATAATTATCAACATAATAGTGAGCAGTAATTATGCAGTCATGTCACCAGACACACACAAACAAAAAACCTCACAAAAATGAAATGACACAAAATGAGTCACGCTTTGTGTCGAACACAGCGGAGGAGAGATACAACGCACTTCCTGTATCAGGTAGAGGGCTCCACTGTCAAGTCCACAGACAACATCACGCCTGTGCTAGAGATGGAAAGAGGGACCGGGACTGACTGATTTCACGCCCGTTCGTGGGAGTTGATTGGAGGAGAGGGGAGGTAGGAAGGGACCAGGAGGAACGGGAAAGGACACTACAATCAAGACATATTGTATGAGAAAAGAAAAATCTGTTCTCAAAATGACCAAGAACAACTGGAAAGTCTCGTTGAGAGGAATTACATATAAAAATTAAACCAGGAACATATGAAAAGCCACCCCGTTTTCATGGACTGGCCATTCAGCATTATTAAAATGTTAACATTTTCATACACACACATACACACACACACACACACATACACACACACACACACACACACACACATGATTTAAAACCCAGTTGGATCTCATTTTTTTGCCAAAATTAACAACTCAGTTCTAATATATGGAAATGTAGTGGCACAAAAAACGCATCAAAACAGCCTCAGCAAATCCTTTAAAGTCTGGAAGTTCACAATTCCCCCATTTCCAACTGTGATACTGGTGTAAAAACAAACATAATGTCAATGGAGCTGACCTGAAAGACCACAAAATTGATTTACAGCAACTGTCAGACAGTTCAAAGCAACAAGCAATTCTTGGAGGAAATTCCGTAGAGACGATTTGCTATCCACAGACTGCAGAGTGAACTTGGACCTCTCTCCCGATCCGTATAAAGGAGTTAACTAAAGCAGGTCGAAGACAACTTAGCATGAAAGGTAAATGGGTAGAATAAAACAAGTAGAAGAAAAAATATATAACCTCCTTACTGCAGATTAGGTGATAGCGTCTTAGCTATGACATCACACTCCAAAGCATGAGAAACAGGTAGGAACCTGCCCATCAGAAAAGATGATTAAAATAATATATTGTGATTGATATTATACTATCCAAAAAGTAAAATTATACAGAATGGGAAAAAGAAAAAAAAACCAATGGATTCTCAAGGTGGAGATTGTCTAATAATGGGCACAGGTTTTGTTCTAGATTAATTTAATAATTCTAGAATTAAGTGTGTTAGTAATTACACACTAATATATGACAGTATTGAATCTGAAGCCTAAAAGGTTAATTTTCTAGACTATGGATTACATTTTAATTTAAGATAAAAACCCTCCATTAGGGTGAATTAGATGGAACCAGCAAATGTGAGAAAAATAATACGGGAAATTTGCAAAAGATAAATATTTATTTAAGCGATCTTTCTAAAGTAAATAAACTGGAAATTTAAGAAAGGCAAGCAGCATTCGAAAAGAACAAAGTAACATTAAAATCATAGTGAAAGATTACTCTGATCGTGATTTAGCACTATATTTTAAAATGTAAACGAAGTTGAAAAAACTTAAAAGCTCAAGGAGTAGTCTAAAATATCATAAATAAAATTAACCCAATGCAATTTTACAGACAATAGTCAACAAATTCACAGAGCATACTTATGTAGTAGTGCGCTAGATCCACGAGAGGATGAATCGTGGACTGTGTTGGCTACCCAAGCAGGTAAGATTTCTGTCGGAAAGTCCGGTGCAGCAGCAAGGGAAGAGGAGAACATGCCAGTCCAAGAACACTCGCTATAACTGAGAGATTACGTCACTGAGGCAAAGCGCAACGATGACCATTAACGGGAAGCTTTTCAAGGGTGGACTACATATAAGCGTAGTTTGCTGCTCTGGGAGACGTAATGTTACTTGGAAAAGGTTGAAACCATAGTTGGTTATTTGTAAACAAAATTGTGTGATAGGCCAGAAATCACCTGGATTTGGTGGGGTAGTAGGCGTTAGTAAGATCTACCTCGGTGAGTGGCGGTTGAAGAGGGAATTTCTTTGTGGAGGGGTAAGTATAACGCTCTACTTTCTGGTTTTCTATATGCTTTAGAGTTAACGTATCAAAAAGGAGTGAGACAGTAGACAAGCCGGACTAAAATAAAAACAAGCCAGTCTTGATATTAAAAACTAAAGCTTATGGAATCCAGAATTAAAGCATCGGTTTGGCCATGGTCATAAGGATCTACACAGCACTGCCAACAATGTATCCCAACACCTATGGATATATGACATGGCCATTATAGTTATCTTGTTTTAATTCAATTTATTCTTTTGGTACATACCTTGATAAAAGATGAATATATTTGTGAACTAAAATGTCATTCTTTGATACACATCAAACTGTGCAGTGACTAAATTGGGTCTGACGATCTCTCTGTCTCTCCAAATATTGACTGTTGCATTTTGGTACAAACTCAAAATCCTTCTCTTCGGTTTGAAGGCTGTGGTTTGTTGTCTGAGTCCTGTGTAACTGTAACAGAACCTGTTGATCAAAGTCCACCACCTCTGCCCTCTTGCTTCTCCTACTGCAGTAACGGCCACGCTGCTTCCGACTTGTATGGAGTCAGCTGCTTTAGGTTGTATATATCACACCGATTTCACAGTCTGTCTATTACTGACTCGCCTCACAAAACACTATCACTGTCAGTTCTCGGAATACTGCGTATGTTAGGATTCTATCTATGGCTGAATTGTATTCCACAATATACACAGACCACACATTCTTATCTGCTCATTATGAGATGAAAATCTAGACAATTTCTGTTTGTGGCTATTGTGAACAATATGTGCATGCACACACATACACATGCATTGTACACACACACACACACCAGTATTTCTTCACCGTGCTGACTCCACTTCCCTTGGATACATGCCCAGTACTCAGATCACTAGGTCACATGGCGATTATAAGTGAGCCTACTCAATGCTATTTTCTATTCTGGCTTTGTGACTATTACAGCCCCACCAGCAACAAACAAAAGTTCTCTTTCCCACGTTTGTAGAAGATGAGAGTGGGTGGGTGGGTGGGTAGGGAAATACCCCCATAGAGGCAGGGGAGAGGGGAGGGAATAGGGAGGTTCCAAAGGGGAGACCTGGAAAGGGGGAAGCATTTGAAATGTAAATAAAGTATTAATAATAATAATAATGTCTCCTCCATTCCACTTCCAAGGGGTTCTGATTTAAGTTGCCTATGCCTTGAATTCGGGATTTGTAGAAATTCTCTTGGGTAACCTGTACCAAAGTACAATCACCACAGATCTGTTTTAAAAGAATAATTATGTTTCAGAGAGTACCCCTCTTAATGAACAGAACAAAAAGAAAATTTACTTTCTGGATAAATAAAGCCCCACACTTGGCCCAGTGTCTTACTTTGTAGCAAAGTTGTGTTGAAATGAAAACATGAGGCTTTGGAGAGAGAAAATTTATTATGTCATATCTCAAAGACGCAATGAGTTAAGAGTACATATTGGTAGAACCATGGTGGTAATCAATGTAAAATAAATTCGGTGCAATATTTTATTTCCTGACCAGTTATGAGCATAATGAAATGTATATGCCATTAAGTTAGTACATTTGTATCCTCTATCTTTACTGGAACTCCAGTGACAGAGAGCTTGTCTATTCCTGACTCTGACCAAATAGTAATGGGGAAAAAATAAATATGATGTAATAAAAAAATGCAGGCTCCCCTTACACAGAGAAATAAGAGCTCTTTAAATACCATCCAGCCCAGTGATTATCTTTTTTTTATTTTTCAAGTACAGAATAGTGATATGAAATTTAATACTATGATTTCTTAGAGAACTTGCTGTCAAACAACAAAATTACCAAACCTTCAATCCACAATAATCTGGGGGAAAACTAGAAGTTTTGTTAAGAACTTAAAACTTACTTTGGTAGTTTTCTTTTGTAACATTTTTCAGGAATTTTTATCATTTTTACATGTTAAAATTAGTTGTGTTAAATTTATTTGGACAACAGTCTGGGCTCTTTAACAATTTAAAATGATCATGAATTCAATTTTATTTCATAAAATCAATGGCGATTTTTTTTCATATTAGGCTCTGAGCAAACGAGCTGCAGACAACTTAGATGATCTAAGATTCTAACATAAGTCACTCGCGCAGAGGTTCTAGAGTAGGAGGGCATGATGTTTTTTATCTGTAAAGATTTCTGATTTTGTTTCAATGTGGCTTCTGTAGACACTTGTTTAGGACGCCATCCTGTGGTGTCATGACTGTGTTCCAGAGGTAAACACGTACCAAGCGGAGAACTTGTTTCTGGTATAACAACGCTGCAGTTAGGGTAATAGAATTTAGCTCTGCCAACGAGTTTAAGGGGTGGCCATGGGTTCAGGTGAGTGAGCACATCAGTCAGTCCCTCCTTAACTGTAATTCCTTCCAGCCCGTGAGGGTCATAACGGGGAGTAGACGGGGAGTAGACGTGGAAGACTGAATGCTGGATTAACTGAGTTAGGCTAACACATCCCTCCAGTGCTGAACTAAAGCGATTGGTCAAGGCCTCTCAAAACTCGCAATTGGACGGATAAATATTTTATCCATGTCAAGGCTGTAAAGAACCCAACCCCAAGGGCTGGGGTTAAAAGCACTGACAGCTCTACCAGAGGACTCAGGTTATATTCCCAGCACCCATACGGTGGCTCACAACCCTCTGTGACTCCTGTTCCAGGGAATGGGATTGCCCGCTTCTGGCTTCTTCCGGTTTTACAGGTTCGACAACCACACACAAAAAACGCGAAAATAAATAAATGAGAGAGATAGAGGGGTGATGGGAGACAGAAAGCTGGGATGGGGGAGGAAGGGAGGGATGGAGGGAGGGAGGGAGAGGGAGAGAGAGAGAGAATCACTAGGATGGAAAGGGGGAATGCAGGAAGAGACAGGATAAAGAGATGCTTTGCTGTGGGCTAGGAAAATACCTTTTTCTCAACCTATTTTGGTGAAAAGAAAAGCTAAATGTTTTAATCCAAATGGTTGGGCCATTAGCTTTCTAGCCAGTTGTTAAAAGCCAATTAACTGAGTTGGCCTCAGGTTTCTTGTCTATTAAGTGCTTGCTTGTGTGAGGTACACCTGTGATCTCCCCATTGTCGGTTAGTGAAGTGCTTGGGTGGGGTACTGTAACTTTCTTTTTTTTCTGTCCCTACTTTTAATGATGGGTCTTAAATGCTTTAACTTCCCTTCTGGCCCACCACCCACCAGTGGTAGTGGAAAAGAAAGGAGACGGGGGAGGGGGAGGGGACCTATTTAGGGATTGTTCTTTGGAGCAAATCCCATCTGTGTTGTCAGGAAATCAGTAGTTCTGTTCACAGGTCAGCAGCGGCAGGCAGCTCCATCCACTCACAAACACTTCGTCAATATATCAGCAGTCCAGTTCTGTAGAGTCGGGATAGCAGCAGCAGTGGCATGGCCTAACAGGAACAGCCAGGCCTCAGCCCAATCCGCAGGAGTCAGGCAGGAGAGACCATGGCCAGCAGGAGAAGTTCTCATCTGTGCCTCTCTCAGTGAAGCGAGACCAGCAGACTGGAGACCAGCGAGCATTGCACAGCTAGATCTAGAGGCAAGCCAAGCTCCAGCCTCCAGTCACTAACTATCAACTGTCCAAACATCAGGTATCCTCCACGGGTCTTGCCTCACCAGATGTCTTGCCTCAGCACATGAGTCCATATCAGCTGACAGTCTGCCAATTGGCCCAAATCTGTGGAAGCGGCAAGAAGCCACAACAAACCGCCAGAAGTTTTTTGGTGCATTTCTCTCTGGAGAGTCCCGACAAATGCAGCTCCACTACACAATGTAAGGCAGAGCAATACATGTGTGTTGTTAGCAAAGACTCCTTCATCCTGTGTCCTTCCACATGCTTGCTTTAGCAGAGCAGCCTTTCACCTGTGTCTGCTTCAGCGAAATGTTCCTTCACATGTTTGCCCCAGCAGAACACCATCCACCTGACTTTCCGAAGAACCCTTAAGTTTCCACCTCAGGGTACATTTGTGATCTCCTCATGGGGTACACTTGTGATCTCCCCCAAATCAAGACAATTCCCATAGTTTTACATTTTGTCACTTTTCAAAATTATTTCCTGTATTTTTTTTTTTATATTTTTTTATGTACGTGAGTACACTGTCGCTCTCTTCAGACACACCAGAAGAGGGCATCAGACCCCATTACAGATGGTTGTGAGCCACCATGTGGTTGCTGGGAATTGAACTCAGGACCTCTGGAAGAGCAGTCAGTGCTCTTAACCGCTGAGCCAGCTCTCCAGCCCTGTTTCTTGTATTTTTGAGATTATAATTACAGCATTTCTCCATTCATATACTGCTCCTTCATCTCTTCCAAAGGCATGCTCTCTTCTTTCACTGCTTTTACATCTGTGTATGTGCATGCACATACATGTGCATGCGTAAATACAAACTGCCCAGTCTGCACAATGTCACTTGTATACATGTTTTCAGGGTCAGCCCTCTGGTACTAGGTAACCAGCTGGTATGCTCCTCCAGGCAAAGACCACTTCCCCCACTCCTCCTTAGCTACCGGACTTTAAGAACACTCCTGATGAACACCAACCATCCACCCGTAAATTAGGCTTGAGAAACCTCCTGAGGAGACACCTAAGGGATTCTAGAGGCTGACGCTCAATTATTATTGTATGACTGCAATAAAAAAAAATAAGCTGTGTGGTGATCTGTAAGCCATAAATATAGATTTCATAGATGCCAAAGATAAGCAGGGGGTTCAGGAGAACTACAACAGCTCTGTAGGAAATGTGAGCTGAAGGCACAAATGTGGGGTTTGGGTAGGTCTTAGGAAAAGGTATCCTCCGTGAACAAGGAGAAGTCACCGAGGGAAACAGAAGAAAGAACAGAAACAATAAAGACATGGGGTCTCTGTGCATTATTTTAAGCATGTGACCTTCAGGACACTTTAATTATAAAGAGGTTTCACACACAAAAATAAAGAAATTTATAATTTCACCCTTTTTAAAAAAAAATTTATTTATTTATTTTCTATGAATACACCGTCGCTCTCTTCAGATAAAGAGGGCATCAGATCCCATTACAGATGGTTGTGAGCCACCATGCGGTTGCTGAGAATTGAGCTCAGGATCTCTCGGAGAGCAGTCGGTGCTCTTAACCCTGAGCCATCTCTCCAGCCCTCACCTTCTCTTGAGAGTGAAGATTTGATATCTTGGCCCACGGCTTAGCCAGTGGTGAAGGCTACCGAGACCAGCCCTGTACATAATGAATGCATGATTCCCCAACCAGTTCCACCTTCTAGAACATTATAACATGTCTCCGACCTGGAAGGCTGTACACATTCATATTGTGGGGACCCACCATCCTTATCTGAATATGCGACCCCTTAGCAAAGGTCCGAGTGGAGAGAATGAGTTAGTAATGTGTAAAGATTTCACCTTAGACTTCTCCCACTCTGGTTCCTTTCCTTTGCTTGCTTATTTAGTGTGGCCAATGTTCGTACATTTTACTGTTCCTGTATAGAAACAATACTGATTTTTGCAGATTTATATCGTATTGTGCATATTACCGAAACCTGTAACGGCCCTTTGTTAGCGTCTTTATGGTTTTCTATATCTAAGATTATGTTATCTGCAAACAACTTCATTTGTTCCCGTTCAACTTAGGTGCCCTAGTTCTTTCTTGCCTAAGTGCTCTGGCTCGGACGCTAGTATTGAATGGATGTAGAAATAGTGAGTATCTTTCTTTTCCTGACCTCAAAGAAAAAGCCTTCAAATTTTCCCCCACTCCGTGTGACACTGAGTGTGCTTTCGCCTTAAATGGCTCTGCCTGTGTCCACACGTGCTTACTCTATCTTAATTACCTTAATGATCTGAGGTTTTTAATCATGAAGGGATGTTTGAATTTTGTCAAATATCTTCTGTTCATCTACTGAGATGAGCACGGTCCCTGCCTTCATTCTGTTATACAATGCATCACGGTGATGGACTTGCATATACTGAACCATCTTTTGATAATTGAGATAACCTCCACTTGACCATCGTGACTGAGTTTTTAACATGCTGTATAGGAATGGGGACATAGCTCAGTGGTATAACATTTGCTTAGCATGCACAAGGTGCGGGGTTTAATCACACACACACACACACACACACACAGTGCTCTTGAATTGTGTGGTAGGTATTATGCTGAGGTTTTGTTTCTTTATGTTCAGGGAGGATTCTGTTACCTTGGTGGTGGTGATGGTTTGCTTGTTTGGTTGTTGCTGTTCTGGGGTCTCTGATTTTGATATTGCGGTAATGATGGATACATGAATGAGTTGTAAAATATCAGTTCAGTTTTATTGCAAGGGTTTGAGAATAGACATTGACTTTTTAAACAGTTGTTGGAATCTGGCCATCAAACAGTAAGGGCGTGGACTTTTGTTTGGTGGAAACATTACTGTTTCTATCTCTTTACCTTTAATACTTACATATTTATTTGTGTGCACGTGTGTGTGTGTACGTGTGTCTGTGCGTGCACGTGCACATGCATACGGAAGCTTTTTACGTGGGTGCTCAGGATCTGACCTTGGTCCACATACTGCGGAGACAAGTGCCTTACCCACAGAGCCCTCCCCTAGGCTCCTCTTTACTTATTAACTGTTCAGTTCCTCTATCTATTCACAAATTAATCCTTGTACGTTGGATGTCACCCAGATTTTCCTAGTTTAACACATCACTGTTGATAATAGCATCTCATGGCAGTCTTCATTTCTGCTATCACGTTTGTGATTTTTCTTCTTTGAATTTCGGATCCCACATAAATTTTTGTTGTTGTTCCGTCTATTTAATGTTGTTTTTAGTTTAATTCATTCCAAACGCAGTTCTTTCTCTATGTTTTAGCCATTTCCACCTTTATTTTTATTATTTTTCTCTCTCTTCTAATGTGAAGTTAGGGACAGGGGTTGGGACACGAGTTACTTTGCCATAGATTTTAAGGCAGAAGAGAAAATTGGTCATGACAGAAGAAGCCAGGTTAGAGAAAAATACTGAAACTCCTGCAGGACCCATGAGACGCTAGCTCCCAAGTATGGATTTCTAATCTGTCCCTTAGGTCAGAGGCTAGTGTAATCCTCCGCTGCTCACCGTCATTCCCATCACCCTCCAGGGATCACCCTCAGGACCATCAACACCACTCTCCTGTGTTTTCATTCGTTCTTTTCTTAGACCCTCCAGAGCATCTGGGTCCTTTATTAAGGTCTTTTTCTTCTTTGATGTAGAACTCCTTGCAGTTAACTGCCTTCTTGCAGCTACCCTGGCTGTGTCCCACTGGCTTTGGTATGCTGCCTTCCCACTGCCTTTTATCTCAAGGAAAATTTTAATTTCCTTTTCTTTCTTGACATAATAAATTAAAATAGAACATTGAATTTTGTCATTTTACAAATGACTAAAGTCCACTGAGATAATTTGGCTGGCAAAATTCCTTGCTTTGTGTGTGCATGATGGCCTGAGTTATGTCCCTAGAACCTATGGTGGAAGGAGAAAATTAACTCTAGAAACTTGTCCTTTGATCTTCACAGGGGCACGCACATGCACACACAAATAAAATACATTTTTAAAATATTAATGAAAGGAACAACAAAAGAGAATTAGTAATTTCAATGTCTCACACTTTAAAGTTAGACACTCATGAAATAAGCATGGGAAATTATGTAGGATACATATAAAATGAATCTGGAGGTATTTATATGCTAATGATGTAACACAGACTTCAAATCAAAGCAAGTAGAAGACATGTCGAATTCTTAAGCCGAAAGCTTAGGGTTCGTTCCTTTAAGTGGCAGGAGAAACTGGTACCTTTCAGAATGGCTGAAAATACAGAGAATTCCATGCAGCAGCATGCAACAAAGGATGAGCCCAAAGCAGAGAGCCAACTGGAAGGCAGTGAAGAAGTTTGTGATTGCCATTTTATTCACAAGGTGGGCTTGAAGCCTCAAAACCCACCAGCAGTAACACGCCTCCTCCAAAAAGGCCACACCTCCTTATCCCCCCCAAATAGTTCCACCAACTGCAAAACTAGTATTCAAACATATGAGCCTATGCGGGCCATTATAATTTGAGCCACCACAAATAGTTATCTACATGTGTATGTGTGGCACATGCATATATGTAATATATTTAAGACACGTGTATGTAAGGGGAAGATAAGCATTAAAAGCTGCTGCAGAAATACTCATATGAAAGTAAAATTTCATGTGAGAGAGCTTTCTAGCAACAAAGAAGGATGCCTCTTAACAGTACAAGGATCGGTTTCTCAAAAATATTGATATATTGAATGTACTTATACTTAATGAGAGAGACTCCATAAGCAGAGAGCAGACGCATGCTGAATACGTGATTCAATATCTGGCATATACATCTGTAGTTGGAGATTTTTATACTTTATTTCTCACTAATAAAGAGAATCCAAGAGAAATGAGGAGGAAATTTTCAATTATGTTCATGGTTCTTTGCCCTAAGAGGGTCCACTACAGCACCACACAGTGGTAGAGTGTGGGCAGTTCTAACACATCTGGAGCACATCAACACATCTGGAGCACATCAAATGGCAGATCATAAAAAGGCCCAGGACAGCCGTTAAGATCGATACTTTATACATATTTACTCTGGTCCACGTGGAACTAAATCTGATGTGAATAAAATGGCAATTGCAAACTTCTTCAATATTTAAAATTTTGAAAGCATTATTAATAACTAATAACCAGATACCAAATAGACAATCACTAGGATAAACAAACTATTCTTACACTCAGTTCTTCTGAAAATACCAGATCTCAAAGCCTCTGCTTTGAAGGGAATGTCTAGTTCAAAGAAATTTTTGAGAAAATAAGAGTTTTAGAATCCTAAGGTCCACCCTTTAAGATGCTAAAATTAAAGAAATAGACGATGTTTGCCCAAAGTACAAGGAAAGGAGAAAATAAAGGATAGAAAATATGGGTTAATGAGACCAAATAATTGGTCTCACTAGACACTTCCGAGGTCCCTGGGTTAAGCTAACGTGTATTCTCCTAAAATTGAGGACCCCCAAACTCTTTGAAACATCGTGGAGCTAGAATGACCAACTAGAAAGGAGGAAAACCAGATGATTGGAATTTTTTGAGTTTCCATCTGGCCCTAGAAACAGTTCCTTCATTATACAAAGAACTTCCCACCACTTTCCTAAAATCCCCATGAACTGATAAAAACATGAGACATAAAGCAGCGTGCCTGTTTTTTGCGAAGCATTTTATATTTTTTTAGAAGTGTTCATCTTACTTATACAGTGCACTCATCCACGGTGGCTTGCCAAATGGCTTGTACTAAAAAAAAAGAAAAGTAAAGAAAAAAGTGACGTTGGTTCCGTTCTTTTCAGGCTTGAGCAAAAACTAATGGCGTGAAAACCACCTTTTCTCCATACTCACACTGGAACGGAAAATGGGAACGCATGCCCATTGTGGTCCTGGTCAAAATGCCACAGGAGCGCTCACTGTTAAGTGAAGCATCCTCCGATGTGCTGAATCCTTTGAATACAAGATATCGGCATCTCATCTATCAATGAGCTTATCTTTAAAAAGGAACCGTAGAGGGAAAGTAGAATGTAAATAGTAATTAGTCTGATCATAATTAGTCATTACGGTTCGGCCTCTGGGTCATGTTCTATAATCCTTAGGACAGAGTTAAAAGGGCATTTATAATAGAATCAGGGATTAAAGCTTTTGAGTGCCCACGTTTAAAAGTTACAGCGTAAGTTTTCATGGTATTTCACAAAGGCACAGCTCAAGATGGAGGCAGTGTGGCTCATCCTTTTAAAGGTGCTCGTATGAGTTAAGCCTCAGGGAAAATAGAAATGTCTTAATGACAAATAGCCCTAAATGAAGAATTGTCCCATTGAAAAAAATCCATTCCACAGTAGACGATGGAGCATTAAGTAACTGGATGAGAAAAAAAATCTCATGAAGACATTATAAATGAATGCTTCCAAAACTAGCCAGTTGAATATGGCAAAGTATAAAGAGAGGTGACTTATAGAAAATTATCACCATTGGAGGAGAAGCAGAAGGCCTGATCTCATGACTCATGACTTCGCTGGAGTGTAATGGAGTTTGACCATCATATAGAGAAGGAAGCTCTGTCTTAGTTCCACTGACTTTTGATACAGCTCTACCGAATCCTTCTGTGAGTAGCAGAGCAGCCTGCGATACTCAAGTATGCAAAATATACCAAATCAAAATACATCTGAGAGCCAAAATCACTGTCAAAATAAAATTTTCCTGGTTTATCATTGGAAATTTTGTGATAAAGAAAATCCATGACTGGAACAGAAACAGATGACTATTATTGTCATTAAGATGATAAGTGTCGTACTTACTAAGACATGAATAATTATTAAGATGTAAAATATATGAGATTACTGATAGCCCTGTGGAGTTTGTTTTCACTATAAACTCATTAAAGTGCATGGCATATTTTTAAACAACACAAATTAAACAAGGCAAATACCTTCAATAAATCAACTACGCAAGTTTGGCCAACTCCAAAGTCTGACCTTGTAGAATTATTAGGAACGAAGAACGGGATCCTTTTTAAGGATCCTTTGTATTTCCTACTATTCCAGTGACTATTCCTCAGGCCAGAAGTGTTTCCCAGTGAATTTCCGCTGGGGTGGGATGAACTTGTTTCCCCCTGGAAGGAAGAACTCTGGCAGGGAAAATTCTGTAGATAATTAGTATAAACCCAGGTCAACGTGAAGACCAGATTTAGTTTTGAAAGAGAAACAGAGTAAGAGAAAGGTTGGTCCAGCTCATCTATTACCTTTGGGCTATGGTCCTTGCTTTTACAGGTAACTTAGCCTTGTTGCGCCCCTGGAGTGGGAGGTAAGAATGACTAGGGTGTGTTACGTGAAATTCCCAAATAATCAATAAATTTTTTTAAAAATCTTCTGACCACTTCCCTCTGCCCTCTGAGTAAAACTGGGAGTGCTAATTCAGATTTCTGAGCCTGCCAGGCTTCCCCCTCCCCCTCTCATTGCTGGACAGGCATACCAACCGCCGTGTTATGATCATGCACATGGCGATCTCTCTTCTTCTGGGCCTTACATGGCCAATACTTAGTCAACAGTCTCCATGCATGCAATCTACAAGGCAGGAGACTTCTTTTGCAGGTCCCCACCTAATTGTCCCCTCATCAAAGAGATCTTTCCTGGATGCCTGAAGTGGAATTCTGATTTTTAATTTTATTGTCCTGTTAGTTACACTGACTTAAAACAAAACGGTGCCTTGTTTGCTTACCAAGTTATCTACCATGTATTTTAGATTATCATCTGGGTCAGCAGTTCTCAATCTGTGAGTCGTCACACATCTGGGGTCCAAACAACCCTTTCACAGGGGTTGCCTAAGATCCTCAGAAAGCACAGGCATTTACATTATGATTTATAACAGTAGCAAAATTCCAGTTGCGAAGTAGCAACGAAAATAATTTTATGGTTGGGGATTCCCAAAACATAAGGAAGTGCATTAAAAGGTCATAGAATTAGGAAGGTTGAAAAACACTGGTGAATTCTGCAAAATTGCTCAGCACCCATATGCAGCACCTAGCCTATTCCAGTTTGGGTCAGCCTTCTCTCACCTTTCCCAACAGCCAAACAGCCATAGTCACCTCAACACCTGGACTATCCTGGCTGACATGTCAGTTTGTTTTCTTTTTAAATCAGGGAGTATCACATTGAGAGGCGAGAGGATTTTAGAAATATCTGGAAACAAAACCGTGGAAAGGTCGGATAGACCAAGTAGGGGTGCAAATGAAATAGCGACAGATCCTTTCCCTACCTGAGGTCATGACAAAATCAACTATTGAAAAAACTAATGATGAGCGAGGGTGAGGGAGAAGTGGACATTTTCAGTTTGGTGTATATTAAATATGAGGTGTTTAAATAACGATATAATGCTGGCAGTTACGTATCTGTGCTTGGAGATGAAGGTGAAATCCAGCTAGGGGACCACTGAGGCACAGATGAAAGTAACCGTTGTTGTAAACCTTTTCCAGGGGTGATCTGAGTGATGTACCACCACCCCCCCTTCATATACTCCAGACATGTAAGCTTTGTGAGTTCAGATGCCAGTCCACTTAAACATATGCTGAGATCCTACACAATCCATTTGCTCGACATCTTTGTTTCTCCTCCATTCTTTACCTTATGTGGTGGCTCGAATGAAAATGGCCTCCATAGGCTCGTAGGGAGTGGCACTATAAGGAGGTGTGGCCTTGAAGTAGGTGTGGCCTTGTGGGAAGAACTGTGTCACGGGGGGGGGGGGGGGGGCAGGCTTTGAGGTCTCAGATGCTCAAGCCAGTCCCAGTGTCACTCTCTTCCAGCTGCCTGCAGATCCAGATGGAGAACTCTCAGCTACCTCTCCAGCACCATGTCTGCCTGCGTGCTGCCATGTTTCCCATCATGATGATAATGGACTGAACCTCTGAACTGTAAGCCAGCTCCAATGAAATGTTTTCCTTTATAAGAGTTGCTACGGTCATGGAGTCTCTTCACAGCGGTAGAGACCCTAACTAAGGTGCCTTGGCTTTCATTTATATCCACTATTCTAGGTCTGTAATAGAGAACAGGCCCTAAATTTCACTGCTGAATTCACGACAACTACTTCTCCTTCACCTTACTTTCTAACTGTAAAGGCACTAACCTGTGTTTGCCGAATGACTGATCATGAAATGGAGAAAATGATGCCCTTGGCTTCTCTGTGCCTAAGGATGTGACCCTTAAGGTTGTGTTACATCCGGGGATAACTGAAGGTTCGCATGGTTCCATCCTTGTTATCTCCTTCCTGTTTGATGTTTGCTAGCCAAAGAGTGTGTTCCTTTGAATATCTCAGCAATTTGTTATCCTGAACCAATCAGGTCATTTTCAAACACAGCACAGCATGTCTGTGTTCATCTATCAATGAAAATGGCTGTCTATTTATAGATAGAGCAGCTGTATTTGGACAATTTTAATTCATTTCTGTGGGTTCCTACGTAATTTTCATCTCACGTGTGGTGAGGATTATGCAGTCCTGGATTAAAACTGTCTTTTAACAGGTTGAGTTACGTACTACCAATTATAAAAACAAATAAATAAATGTGAAGAAAACACTTTAACATAGTTCCCTGAGCAGAGCAAAATGGGTTCCTCGTGAGTCTTTATTGTTGAGCTCTCGAGGAGATGCTGATGCTGGGGCAGAAATGTGCAGAACTGAGGCATTTACAATATTAACAAGTTTAACTGTATCAGTCAGAGTGCTGCCTGGACAGAGAAGCTGAGGAGGCTACTTCAAGTGGTTATGAAGGATCACAAGACGTGAAGGTGGCACGCTGAATCTCTGTTCTAATCTAAAGGACTAAGACCCAGGAGATCGACCTCTTAAATTCAGGTCTATAAATGAGAGGGGTGGTCAGTTCTGAGATAGGCAACTATTTCTTCTTCTGCTGCTGCTGCTGCTGCTGCTTTCTTTTTTCCTTTTTTTGGGGGGGGCGAGGGTCTTTTTTCATTAATTTATTTATTCACTTTACAACCCAATATCTGTCCCCCTCTTCTTCCAGTCCCCCGTCACACTGCTCCTCCTCCCATTCCACCTCCCCATCTCCTCTGAGAAGGGGGTGCCCCCGTGGGTGTCACCTCACCCTGGCACATCAAGTCACTGCAGGGCTATGTGCATCCTCTCCCACTGAGGCCAAAGTGGCCCAGTTAGGGGAATGGGATCCACAGACAGGCAACAGAGTCAGAGACAGCCCCCACTCCAGTTGTTGGGGCCCCACTGTAGAAGGAATGGTGGTGGCTGCCTCTGCTTTACTGAGGCCACACAGTCACAAAGGCAACTCCTGCAAGAGGACCTAATTGAAGACTGCCAGAGAGACCAAGAATTGCTGACACAGACAATGCCAGTCAATCAAGAACTGCTGCTTGGAAGAAATGCTTGCTTGGGACAAATGGGATGTGGGTGGAAGGTACAAAGGTCACCCCCATGGATTATTAAATGAGCTTACGGCAGCAATTTCATCTGCTCCTAGAGTCTGTGCCATTGATCCCATGCCACCTCATCTCCAACCTCCAAGGGCAAGTAGGGTAGGTATCAGGCAGTCCAGGGCACAAGCAGCATCCCACAAAAAGACCAAAGATATGCAGGGACAAAGATGGAGCAGAGATGGAGGGAATGGCCAGCCAATGACTGGCCCAAATTGAAACCCATGGGCAAGCACCAATCCCTGACACTGCTAATGATACTCGGTTATGCTTGCAATGGGAGCCTAGCATAACTGTCCTCTGAGAGGCTCCAACCCAGCACTGATGGAAACAGATACAGAGTCTCAGTGAGTCTTGTGGAAGAGTTGGGGGAAGGATAGAGGGACCTGAAGAGACAGGGTCTCCACAGGAAGACCAACAGAGTCAACTAACCTGGACCCTTGGGGACCAACTCCCAGAGACTGAACCGCCAACCAAAGAGCAAACATAGGCTAGACCTAACCTCTCCTCAGCCCCACAGCTCCACCCCTATGTAGCAGATGTGCAGCTTGGTCTTCATGAAGGATAACTATTTCTATTTCAATTTTGATCTGGAAGGCTGAAGGAGCTGCCGTCCCAAGCTTAAACAG
Source organism: Rhynchomys soricoides (assembly GCA_019843965.1). Classification (NCBI taxonomy): domain Eukaryota; kingdom Metazoa; phylum Chordata; class Mammalia; order Rodentia; family Muridae; genus Rhynchomys; species Rhynchomys soricoides. The sequence continues at coordinate 6,384,371 of JADRCH010000066.1, read as the reverse complement.
CTGGGAAGCAGGGTGTCCCTACCACACAAAGGCTAGGCTTTCTGTTCTCACCAAGCCCTGAATTCACTGGATTCAAAACTCTCAAACAAAGAAGGGGATCCCTTCACCTCAGCCTACCAAGCCCAGTGTTCATATCTGCCAACAGCTCTTTCACAGATACTCGCATAACGAGTGCTTGATGAAATGGCCAAGCACTGATGGCTCAAACGAGATGACACAAAACCAGCCATCTCCTTGCTGTCTAACTATGGCTACATTTTTTTTTTATTCTGGTATCTCGAAGACTTTACTCGAGAGGTTAACAAAATTCATGTTAGTCCTTTTTTTAATGTATGCCATTTCTTTCCTAAACATTTATTTCAAACCTTAGAAGTTTACTACAATTCTATGAAATTAAGAGAATTTTTGCCCGGATGGGACCGAGAAAAATCTTAGGTTCTAATTCCATCCATGTCTACTGTCCTGCTTCTCATCCTGAGTGTGGTCTTGGTAAAGTCAGTTTGTGCTATAAAATTCTACTCTCCTTGAATATAAGAAGAGCACTGGACCGGGTGACACTTGTGGACATCTCCTGGGCACGACCCTTGAAAATGGAGACAGCTCTCTCCTGTCACTGGCTGTTTGGGTCTCTCATGAGTGAAGATGAACTACCGGTAATCCTGGTGGTCAGTGTGGCGGAGGATGTACACAAGCATGACTAATCAAAACAGTTTATTAACCCAATGGAAAAAAAAAAAAAACAATAGGTTTGTATTATCCATGATGTCAATAGGTACAGCCACAATTATGCAAAACTGTACCAATCTTTTTTATTATTTTTTTTTAATCTAGTTTGGGCTTAGGGAAGGAAAGATGTGAGGTGAAAGGAACTGAGTAATTTAATAGTTCTTCCTGCCAGAATGTCTAAACTAGTCATAAACATCTAAGTCCTTCCATTATCATTAATACATAGGTTTATTGTTCTGAACGAGCTTCACTAACTGTGAATCCTTATTGATCACTTGCTTTCTTTCAAGACTGTGACAGTTACAGCATCCCTCTGTGGCCCCAGTCACACAAGGCCACTTTCTGTCACACACTACAGATAAAAGCAAATGTTACATTGCATAACTTTCCTACCAACCTTGTCTCACGGCTGCTAACTTTTAGTACATGTATGTGTGTGTGTGCGCACGCACATGCATGCACATATGTACATTTGTATTTTGTAGATTATTTTTTGTTTCCTTTTTTTGCATGTATGTAGTGTGCATGTTTAAATGCTTTGATGAAGGTGTGCATGCACATAAAGATGTGTGCATGTAAAAACCTGAGGTTGTCACCAGGAATCTTCCTCAATGACTGTGTGAGACAGGGTCTCTCAATCAAGCTCAGAGCTCCTGGATATGACTAGGCAGCTTGTTCTGGGGATCACCTCTCTCTGTCTTACAAGGCTGGAATTACAGGTGGCCACCAACACCACCCAATATTTAACCACCTATATTTAATGGCTAAGTCAACTCTTCAGTCATGCCATTATATTGTTAAGTGTACATATTTTTCAATGAAGTTGTACTTGGGGTTGAGGAGATAGGTCATAGTAGAAACAGACTAATACATTTAAGATTGATTCTACCCCTCCTCAGTTAATTCCCTAACAAAATAAAAATGTATAACCACTCCATAAGCAGTGTAACAGGTAGTTGGCATACATTGCTTTGAAAAGTGATAATTTTCCCACTGTGGTAACAGATGAGAAAAGCCAGTTATGATCATTCAAATCAGGAGTCTGAACCTACATCAATTAAATTAGCAGCTCCCCTTTTCCGAATCTCATTCATCTGGTAACAAGAGGCCACAGCTAAAGGGGAAGGGTGTGGGGGTTTGCTGACCGTGAGACTTGCTCAGCCACTGAACATATGGACCCTGAGCAGCTCCCATTTCAGATGGCTGGAGGCCCTGCTGAGTCAGATGAATTATAAGAATCTTTGACTATGGGAGAGAGAGAGAGAGAAACTCCTTGAGCTCCCCATGTGCTTCCGTTTATATAATATTCTTTCCTAAAATATAATGTTCAGTCTTTACATTCTTCTCAGAAAGTTACTGTAGCTTTCCTGTTATATTTTCGAGCCAAACGACCGCTGTCTTGGGCTTATTAACTTATCATCCTCTGAACGTATCCAACCAAGTAGTAATAAAACCTGAATTCCAGGGCCATCCTCGATGATTTCTGGAAGAGGATTGGACAAATTTATAGTAAAACTATTCACTGAGTCCATCTTGGCTTAGGTGCAACAGAAACAGATTTCCAGTAACCAGAACTTAAGGGGTTCTCACTGTTTTTACACTGGGCTCATGGATAGAACGTACAGAAAACTGAACAAGGAAAGGGCAGCTTGAGAGTTCTTTTGGGAGGCTCTTTCTTCTGAGGCATGCGCTTGTCACAGCCTCCTTTACTTCAGATTCTGTGCTTAACTTGTGTTGATCCTTTGGCCAGCTGTGTTTGGAGCTCCGAGTGACAGCAAGTCGTATGTGCTGACTGGAAGCAGCAAGGATGGAGATTTTGGAAGTGCTTCTGAAAGCAAATGTACGAGTTCTGCTAATAGATTTTTGGAAATCCAATTATTCAGCCATTTCTGCTGCTTCTGCCTTTTCCGGGCTGAGACAAGGAAGGTCTTCAGCCTGTGTAAAATCAACTCGCAGTCAACTACAGTGTCGGAGGCCTCCTTGTAGAGTGCCAGGACAGATGTGGGGGCTTCCCCGACTCAGCAGCCTTGTTTCTCCCAGTGGAATAAAATTCTAAGGTAGAAGTTGGGTGCAATATGGACCCCTTCATTTATGGTTTTTTTTTTTTCTCTCCTGTGTTTTATATACTGGTTGAAGGTGAACACTGATAGAATGAGACCAATAGGCATTTGGAAACTGTGAGGGGATGTCAGATATATTTTGTAAAATGTATGGCCTTTAGTAAACAGTTCTTAACAGGTCCCTGCTGGCTTTATCCCAAGATATTTCTTTCTCAGAAAGAGAAGAAGCCAGTGTGATTACCATGTGGCTGCTCCCCTGTGCTCCCCTCATCACTGTCTCTCCATCTTAATGACAGTAAAATAATAGGTAGTTGATTTGTCAGCCAGTTGTGCTTACAACACTGAGAATTATGTCCGACAACACTGGTTTGTTTACATAAATGGTTCAGTAACATTTCAATGCTTAGGGTAGGTTTCTTCCTTTGAATTCTTTTACATTAAAAAAAAAAAAAAACAGGAAGAAAAAAAAACTCTTGACATTAATTCCGACTCAACAAGACTCAGATTAGTGAACTATTGTGGACTGCCAAGAACTTAGTGACATATCACTTTAGAAATGATGGATGCTTACCAATTACTGATCTTATATTGCACTGACAGTCCTGGCATTGAATGTGGAGGCTGCTCAGAATGATGAATGGATATGACAATTTATTAAAGACCAAAGGCGTGGTTAGCATTGAGTACAGATACATGCGCTTGGAAAAGATGTGGGGGAAGGAAAACAAAAACAAAGATAAATCCAGTTCAGAAAGTAGAGGTGTAAACTTCGGAATAAAAAGCTTATCTGTGGTACATAGTAAATTATATTAAAATGCAGAAATTCTAGAAATTTAGCAGCTGTGTACGTTAGAGGCCACAAAGGCATGCTTGAAACAATTCTAAGACCTGACTTCACCTCCCCGTCTCCTGATGGAATGCCCCCTTTTACTCTTCTGGTCACTGACATATGCTACCATGGATTAGGGTTCTGGGTTGACTACAGTTCTTCCTACGGTCTGGTTAATTTCAGTGGGAGTTCCCTTTTCTCAAATGAAAATGGAAGACAAAGTACTAGAACTAAAAAATGGTTGGGACAAAGGTAATCCCCTCAACTTCCACAGCATTTTTGTTAAACCAAGTGACACTGTTGCTTGGTTTTGTTAAACCGAGTGACACACTGATATTCCTAATGGCACATATAATTGACACGTCTTACATGTATATATCACGTGATGCTACTCAACTTAAAAGAAAAATACAATGCTGGGATGGTAATGTATGCCTTTAATCCCAGCACTCAGGAGATAAGATGTGTGTAGATCTCTCTGAGTTCATGAACAGCCTGGTATACATAGTGAGTTCAAGGACGACATAGAGAGACCCCCCCATCTCAAAAAAAAAAAAAAAAAGGAAATCCTGAACTTTGCTGGTAAATGAATGGAACTAGAAATGATTAGATTGAGTGAGGCAACCCAGATCCAGAAAGACAAATGTCACATGTCCTCTCTCATCAGAGATTCCTAGCTCCAAAGCTTCAGATGTAAGTACATAGCCTATAGTAACTATGTAAACCAGCAAAACAAAGGGGAACATAGCTGGGGTGGGTAAACAATACAGATAAGAATGCCAGGACACAAGTGATCTGAAGGGGGAGGTGGGGGACACAGGGGGCTCTAAATGGGGAAGAGGGACAAAGGTACACGCAGAATGAGGAGGAGGATCGCAAAACAACAGCAAAGATGTCTAAAAAAATCACGAGAAGTCATACTATTAACTATCTACCTAAAAATGCCAAAAATGCATACAAGTCTGTACATAAATATGCATATATACTTTAAATAAAAATTTTCCATCTGGGCTGACAATGTTCTCCCCTAAGTCCATAGGCAATCTAACAAAAGTTCCAAAGCTAGGTATGAAAGAGAGACTCCAGATATTTTGTAGGATGCTACTGTTGCCCTTGGTTGACACCTTCCCTCTCCCACGCCCAGTTAAAAGTCCTGATTGCTGAAGATACTATGTACTTCAGACACAGGGCTCAGAGGCCCTGTGGCGGTTTGAATAGGAATGGCTCCAAAGGTTCATATACTTGAATGCTTGCTTGGTACTTAGGGAATGACACTACTTGAAAGGGATTGGAGGCGTGGCCTTGTTGAAAGAAGTGAGTCTCTGAGTGTGGACTTTGGGGTTTCTAAGCTCAAGCCAGGCCCAGTGTCTCTCTCTTTCTTCCTGCTCCCTAACAATCTGGATATAAAACTGTCAACTCCTCTAGCACCATGTCTGCCTGTATGCCACCATGCTTCCTATCATGCTAACAGTAGACTAAAAATCTCTGAAACAATAAGCAAGTCCCAATTAAATGCTGTCCTTTATATGAGTTTCCATGATCATCATGTCTCTTCACAGCACCAGAACATTGACTAAGACAGCCCCTGAGCAGGGTATGAAGATCTCCTCTGAGCACTAGGTTTCATGAGTACCACTGGAAGGTGCCATAAAAACCTCCAAATGAGGGGAGTAAATAACATTCCTACCCAGCTTTGACACCTATGAGCCATGTTGATGTTGAACTTGGCACTATAACCCTAAGGATGCATTAGAGGCATGCATAATCTTGCAGTAACCAATCTCTCTCTCATTGGACTTAAGACACACTCAATCAATAAGAGGGAAATAATTTCTGGTAGGGGAAACATAGCCGTCTGCCCATAACTAGTGAGGTCATGTATCTTGGACAAGAACCTACTACTTCCACTTTACACACAAGTCTTAACTACACTGTAAGTATTTGTCCTCATAATCATAAATAAGTGTAGTTCTTTCCCTTCATCAAGAGACTTCTCTCTTCAGCAAACAGAGACCATTACAGAAAACCATAACCAATCAAAATGCAGAGCTGGGGAGAGGAGTTCCAAATGACACATAGACCACATAATTTCTGTACCTAATGTTTAGGGATCATTGTAGATGAGGAAAGAAAGACTGTACATGCCAGAGGAGTAGAAATTTTGCTGTGAGGTTTTGTCTCCTAGGAATGTCAGAACCTACACCATAAAATTTCCACAGCACGGTTTTCTAAACATGAGCTGAACAATGACACCAACAGACATGCTCACATAGAAGGGAGAGAGGTCATGAGGCCTCAACCCTGGATGAAGAGCTACAGGCAACTAAGCACGGCTGAGAGCTGGAGAAACAGTCTTCCTCAGGGAAGACGTCTCACACTGCTGGTACAAAATGGTCAACCCTGAAAACGAATGCAAGTAACACACAGGACTGAGCAGGTTGCATTTAAGTATTTCAGAGATACACAGACAGAATATAATTTAAAAAAAAAAAAGAAAACATGAATTTAAAACATGAATTTGAAAGAGCAACTGGGTGTCGGGTACATGGGAGGGTGGTAGGAAACCAAGGGAAGAAGAAATGATGTAATTATAATTTCAATAAAAATTTGTACACAGCTACATTGCTGAAAGTATTTCCTAGAATCTTTAGGGTCATTTGTGTACATTATCACATCATTTTCAAATGAATGTACTTTGACTTCTTCTTTTCCAATTTGGATCCCCTTGATCTTCAGTTGTCTTAGTGCTTGAGCTGAGACGTCAGCCTAAGCTGAGACATCAGTCTGTACTGAGTAGGTTTGGAGAAAATGAAAAACCTTGTCTCGACCTTTATTTCAGTGGAAGTTAGTGGAATTGCTTTGAGTTTTTTTCCCGGTTACGATGTTGGCCATGGGCTTGCTGTAACCTGCCTTTGTTATGTTGAAATATGTCCCTTGTATCCTAGTCTCTTCAGGACTTTTATCATGAAGAGATGTTGGATTTTGTCAATGACCTTTTCTAAATTTAATGAGACAATCATGTGGTATTTGTCTTTCAGTTTGTTGATATGCTGGGTTAATCAATTTACATGTGTTAAACCATCTCTGTACTTATCAGATGAAGACTACTTGGTCTTGGTTGATGATCTCTTTGGTATGTTCTTGGATTCAGGTTGCAAGTATTTTACTGGGAAATTTTGTTTCTATGCTCATGAGTGAAATTGGTTTGTAATTCTCAATCTTTGTTGATTATGTATTTTGAGTATTGGGTAATTGTTTACTAATAAAACAAATTGGACAATGTTCCTTCTGTTACTAATTTGTGGAATAATTTGAAGAGTATTGGTGTTAATGCCATTGAATGTATGGTAGAATTCTGTGCTAAAAGCATCTGGCCCTGGACCTTATTTCTTTTTTTCTCCATTTCTTTTAGACTTTCTAACTTAGTGGAGTATAGGTTTTTATGATTCTCTGAATTTCTTTAGTCTCTGTTGTTATGTTTTCATTTCTAATTTTGTTATGCTAATTTAGATATGCTTTCTCTGCCTTTTAGTTAAATTGGATAAGGGTTTGTCAATATTATTAATTTCCCCCCCCAAAAAAAAACCCCACATCTTTATTTCATTGCTTCTTTGCTTGTTTACTTCTAATTTATTATAAGTAGTAATCAGGGTGTGGCTTACTCTTTTTGTCCTAGAGCTTTTAGTTGTGCTGTTAATAGCATGAGATTTCTCCAATTTTTTTTTTAATGTAGGCTCTTAGTGTTATGAATTTGCCTCCTTGAACTGCCTCCATGTGTCTCATAAATTTGGCTATGTTGTGTATTCATATTTCATCCATTTAGAAGTATTTAATTTCTTTGTCTTCACTCATTTCTCATTTATGAGTTTGTAAGCTTTCTGTTGTTTCTGTCTTTCTTAATATCCAGCTTTAATCTCTGGTGGTCTGATAGGATACTAGGTATTCTTTTAATTTTCTTGTTTCTGTTAACACTTGCTTTGTGTCCAAGTATGTGGTCAGTTTTGGAGAAAATTTCATGAAGTGCAGCAAAGAAGGTATACTCTTTTCAGTTTGGATGAAATGTTCTATAAATATCTGTTATGTCCATTTGGTTTATAACATGTTAGCTCCAGCATCTCTCTGTTTAGTTTTCGTCTGGATGACCTGCATCCTGGAGAGAGTGGGTACTGAAATTTCTCACGATCAGTGTGTGAATGTCAATATGTGACTAAGCTGCAATAGTGTTTCTTTTATAAACATGGGTGTCCTCCTGTTTGATGCATGGATGTTAAGAATTGCAATGTCTTCTTGGTGGATTTTTTTCTTTGATGAGTATCTAATGTCCTTCCCTATCTCTTCTGATAAGTTTGAGGTCTATTTTGTCAGTTAACACCAGCCTGTTTCTTAGGCCCATTTGCTTGAAATATCTTTTTCAATCCTTTATATTAAGACAAATTTCCCCGTTTGGTGATAAGGTGTGTTTCTTGGATGCAGCAGTAGGTTGGATCCTGCTTTTAAATCCAATCTGATGTTTCAGGAACCAATGAGAAGCATTTGTTGATTCCTGATATTTTATTGTGGTATGTCTGTGTGTGTGTGTGTGTGTGTGTGTGTGTGTGTGTATTTCTTCTCTTTTGACTTGCTGATCTTGGATTATGACTTGCATTTAGATTGGAGATTTTCTTCTAGTGCCTTCTATAGGGCTCAATTTAGAAACAGATACTGCTTTAATTTGGTTTTTATCATGGAATGTCTTATTATCTACATTTATTGTAATTGAAAGTTTTGCTGAGTATAGCAGTCTGGCTGCCATCCGTGGTCACTTAAAAGTTTGTAGAGCATCTGTCCAAGTCATTCTAGCTTTTACAATCTCCACTGATAAATCAGGTGTCATTCTAATAGGTCTGCTTTAATAGGTCTGTGGTGTGTGTGAGTGTGTGTGTGTGTGTGTGTGTACTATTTCTTTGTTCTGTGCATTTAGTGTTTTTTTTTTCTTATATGCTAAGGGGACTTTCTTTAATGGTCCAGTCTATTTGGTATTCTGCATGCTTCTTGTACCTTGATAGGCATCTCTGTTTTTAGGTTAGGGAAATTTTCTTCTATGATTTTGTTAAAAATACTTTCTGTGCTTTTGACTTGGGTTTCTTCTCCTTCCTCTAGATTTGGTCTTTTCAGTGTTCCCTGTTTCCTGAATGTTTTTTGTTTGTGGGATTTTTGTTGTTGTTGTTTTTTGTTTGCTTTGATTTAACATTTTCTTTGACTGAGTTATCAATTTCTTCTATTTTGTCTTCAATGCCTGAGTTCCCTCTTCCATCTCTTGTATTCTGTTAGTGAGTCTTGCCCTCTGAGGTTCCTGTTCAAGTGCCTCAGTTTTTCATTTCCAGATTCCCCTCAGTCAGTTAAGGTTTTCTTTATTGGTTTTATTTCTTGAACTGTTTTGATTCATTTCCTTCTACCATTCCTTTGTGTTTCCATAGATTCCTTTAAGGGATTTATTAATTTACTTTTTAGAGATGTCATGTTTTGAGGGTTTTTTTGTGTGCTTCCATTATGTTGCAACACTCAGGGCCTGCTGTAGAAGGTTTGCTGGGCTCTAATGGAAACATATTGTCTTGACTGTTATATATTATGCTTCAATTCTGATGTCTAGGCATCTAGGTTTGGGAAGGTTGTAATTTTTGGTACTGATTATCTGGTCCTGTCTTTGTCGGGAGAATGGTTTTTCCTTGGTTTCTGTTGTGCTCTCTGGCTCTTAGGAGTGTGTGATGGCTGTGTATAGCCTGGCAGAAGTTTTTCTGGAATCCTGATGGGTGTGGCCATTGAGGATTCCAGGTAAAATGTGTTTCTAGGTATTGGGAGCTAACAAGTAGGACTTGGGGGAGGGGGGGGTGGCTGAACTGAGCTGGTCACAGGAGGGAGGAAAGCATATCCACCAGGATCTGCTTAGTCCCTGGGAATAGGGACAGGAGGTGAGAAAAACCTCAGCAGGTGGTCTGCCACAGAACTGGGGATGAGACCAGGGAATTGGACTTGGCGGAATGGAGGAAGAGGTCAATATCTACCTTCAGCCTACCTGTTTCCCTGATCAGAGAGGCCTATGGGTTGAGGGGAGTGCCTCTAGGGTTGGAGATCTGGGATAGAGCAATGAGAGACAAGGAAGTTTGGAGGGGGAGATCTCTGTGATCCACTGGAGATGGGGGTGAGGGGTGAGAGGCCTCAGTATGTGGTCTGCAGCCCAGCTAGGGGTGAGACTGGGGAGGTGGATTTGGAGGAGTTTAGGGAGAGGTGAAGATCTGCAGTTAGCCTCTGCTTCCCTCTCAGTTTTCCTTTTGTAAACCCTTGCTGTTGGAATGACTCCCAGCTGTCCCCTGCACTCACTGGACAGAATGTGCTGCCCAGGGTGCTGAAAGAGGAAGATTCTGTCACTGCCTGGGCAGTCTCTACAGAATGTGTTCTACACACTGAATATTTTTTTAAAAAAACAGTACTGTGGCTTAAGATCATCATGGGCTTCTGAGCTTTTTTTTTTTCTCCACAAGATTTTTACAAAAAATACCATGGCTTTTTCTCCCTTGGCTATTTCTATGGTGTGGTTTACCATTTTAGATCCTTCTCCTTTTAGACACTGAATGGTAGCATTCCTCAAAATCACACCAAGCCTGGCCGCCCATCCTGCTCTGTGCTTCTGCCAAGGCAGCACTGGCTCCACACACACCTTCGATCAGCACTGTCGTTCCTGGCCCACACTTCCTCCTGAGCTGCAGAACTGTGAAACTCGCTGCCCACTTGACACATTGGCTGAGGGGACGGAAAAACACTACCTCAAATCCAGCCATTCTAAAGTGAAATTATGTCTTCTCCGCCCCAACCGCCCCAACCGCCCCTCGCTGTCTTCCCTCCCTCTGTCATTGGAGCCTCTGCTGGACTGGTTGGACTGGTTGCTCTCCTGTCTCCTCTGTCTCTCCTTTCTCTCTCTCTCTCTCTCTCTCTCTCTCTCTCTCTCTCTCTCTTTCTCTCCCCCCCCTCCCATTTGTTACTGAATCCTACTGCCTTTTCTTTAAATATAAAAATCTTCCTGCCTTCCTCCTCTGTTTTTACCAGCATACTGTGTACCTTCATGTTGTTTATGGGTCAGATTATACTAGGACTATAATAATAGCTTTGTACCCACACAATCTCGAATGTTACCACAATCACTTTTTTCAACTTATACATTAAATTGTATGTGTCACTGGGTCTCCTTGTGAAATTTAAATATGCATATATCCACGTATAAATCAGGTCAACCAATACACGTCTCTTGGATCAATTATTTTGATGAAATTATTCAAACTTCCATTAGCTTTTTAAAAGCATACATACTCCCAGTACCTGTTGTCAATAGTTACTGAACCATTTGATAACACATCCAAACTTGCTTCTCTTACCTCCAACTTTAATACCACATTAACCCGACCGTTCTTATATTCCCTGCCCTCTGTTTTTCCCAGCTCTGTTAAGTGCCGATCTAGCCTTACCTTCTTCGTGAAAAACTCACATACTAGCGAGCCTGTGAAGCGAGTCGTCTTTCTTCTATTTTTTTTTTTTGTTTTTTTTTTTTTGATACTTTATTTACAAGTATTTTTTCTCTCTGTACTGGCTTGTTTCACTTAATATAACTGTCTCACATTGATACATGTGACAAGGTTTCATGCCTTTTATTATCAAATAGTATTCTGCTTTTCTGTGCCCACATTTTCTTTATCGATCCCTCAGCTGATAGACACTTAGGTTCTTTTCATTTTATATCTAATTGTGAAAGTGCTGCAATGGACATGGGATAAAGATCTCTCTTCTACATAGTAATTTCATATTACATACAAACATATATAGATAAATAATGTGTATAGATAATATATGATATTATATCACAAATGCACATATTTTATATAAATATATATACATGTATACATCTATATTATAAATGTGTATATCCAGTAGTATATAATAACTACTTTTAATTAATTACTTCATAAGTTCTTAAGATTACTCAACAACAAAAGTATCATCATTGTCAAATTTAAGATATTTATGTTTAAAGAAGTTAATTTGCCTACTGTCACCTAATTTACTTTCGCTCTCTCTCTCTCTCTCTCTCTCTCACACACACACACACACACACAGAGGGAGGGAGGGAGGGAGGGAGGGAGGGAGGGAGAGAGAGAGAGCGCCATTATTCCTCACTGAGCCACATAAAACACATCAAGTGCTTCTTGTGTGCCTAAGATGAAACTAGAAATCCCGAGCTCTTCTCCAAGACCTTCCCCCACCCCTGTGCCCCCTCCATGGTGCACTGGACCCAACAGCACCAATATTCTGTTTACTAAAGTGTCCTATCAGCTTTCACCTCTGTGACTCTCTACTCTCTGCCCTCTGCCGGACGGTATCTTCCTCCTGAGACTCCCCCTCAACATCCCACTGAATGCTTCCTATGCCTTCACACACACACACACACACACACACACACACACACACATCCCTCTCAAACAATGCTGTGGTACCGTGGACTCTCTTTCCTCACACACATTATTACAGATACTGAACATATATGTTTGATTTCACATGTATGGTTATAATCAACATCTATCTTATAAACTTGATTTTAAATTCCCATGGGAAAGAATATCTGCAGTGTCCAGTAAATGACGATGGAAGAAGTACACAAAAACTCAGCTATCTGAGCACACAGTTTTGAATGGATCCTACTGGGAAGATAGACTAGACACACGAATGTGAATCTGATCAAGAGGCTAGCAGACATACCCCCTGGCTATGGCTTACTTTTCCTTTATTCTGTGGTTCCTTTTTTTTCTTTCTTGTGTGGTGGTAGCTCACACAATGCCTGCATAGAGTGCTTTGTGAAGGAATCCAGCTTCTCTTGGGAGTTCTGTTTTCTGCTTACCATTCAAATCTGGAGCAAGTGTCTGCTGTGGTAAAGCTAGGTTAGCTGGAGCCTCACTCACCCTGAGAGGTGAGAGGTGCTTGTTCGGTTCATGCTCAGATCAAATAACTGGTCCAAACAAGTATTTAAAAGAGAAAAAGATTAAGACCTGTAAATTGTTGGCTTCACGTTTTCTGAGAGTTCAGAAAGTGGAACAATTGTAAAAATTTGATTAATGTCACAGCCATGCTTTCCCTTCTAACCACGCAGGTAACAAATGCTCATAAACTACTGTAAAAACATTTTACCACAAGCTCAGTACTTCCTTTTCTTTGGCAGACCAATGAGGATATGAAAAATAAAACACAAAACATGTGGATTTCATTTTCTGTTGTGTGATTTTGCTGTCCCATAAGGGTGCCATCTTGAGTCTAGCTCATCTGTATTTGCATTATAAAATTTCTTTCTATCTTACTGATATCATGTTAATACCTATGTCATGTTTAAAATTCTACAACCTATCACTCCACTCTAAATGAAGAGTTCACAGGGTGATGGTCATTTTGAAGGTCAGCATGCATGGTGAAAAGCGGGGATGGAAGCTACGGCATGGTCATTCCCACTGCTTCAAAACGAATGTTCCTGCTGAGCTCGAGGCTCTGTTTCGGCAACTGAAACAGGATTAGTAGCTGTAATAAAATCAGGGAGGTTCACCTACACGGTAAACTGTGGGTAATGCTGAGATGCCTGGTGAGAACAGAGGAACGAAGGACGGTTTTAATAGTGGATTTCACCTCACAGCACCTCAGTCTCCACACATGAAGAAGTGAGACTACATCAATCTGTAAAACTACACAGCAAACCAAATCATAGAAAGCCAACCCATGGGGTGGGAGAAAAAAATTATATATATATATGGACTCAATGTGTTATATTAAGAAAATATATGTATATACAAATCTATAACATATGCATGCAGTAACAGTGACAAGGGGGTCATGAATTTAAAGGAGAGTAGGGAGGGGGTTATGATAGGGTTTGGAGGGGAAAGGGGAGGTTAAATGTGATAATCCAACGGTAACTTCAAAAGCAAAAAGAAAACTTAGTATCCAAAATACGTAAGGAATTCATATGATTCAGCCACAAGAACTAAACTAAAACCAAAATCCACAGATAGCTTGATTATTGGCAAGGACGATCTGAAGGCATTTTTCTAAGAAGTCGTTCAGATGGCCAACATGTGTACAGCAAGATCTTCAACATCACTAATCGAGTCAATAGCTCAAACCACAGTGGCCTATGATTTCGCATAGAGGAAGGTGGCTATAAGGACTTAGTCAAAAGGTAAGTGTGTGACGGGCAGATAAAAGGTGTAGACTGGAGAGACTGCTCAGTGGTTAAGAGCACGTACCGATTTCTTTTTTTTAAGATGACACACAAGGCTTCATCACTCGTGTTGGGTGGTTCCCATGCACCTTAGCTCCAGCTGCAGGGGATTTGGTGCCCTCTTTTGGCCTCAACAAGCATGTGCATGCATGTGCACATACCCACAGATATCACATGCACATAATTAAGAATAAAATTTTTTAAGTAGTGTATTCATATATTGATGGTCATGTAAATCGTCCAGATATTTGGGGTGGAGGGGGATATTCAAAAAGATAGAAATAGAATTATGACCTGATTCAGGATCCCAATTATTGCATCTAAAGAGGGAAAAAACAGTATGTGGAAGAATTATTGGTACTCCAAATCTCTAGACATTTTAACACTTTGCAGGACTGATCTAACATGATAGTTGGTTTCTTATCACTCAGCTATCTCATAAGAGACAAGAAGTAAAAGCCCATTCTCTGGAGAAGAGCTTTACTGCTTTCTTCTCTCGAGTCAACAACCGTGATCAGCAATGTGGACTTCAGATATCACCACGTTACTTTTCCATAAAAAATCTGTTCAGCAAAACCACTGTGATTAACACTGTTAATTTGATAGGATCTGGGATTAACTAAGGGAAGTGCTCCTAGGTGGGTCTGTGAGGACATTTCCAGAAAGGATTACCTGAGAGGGGAAGACCCTCTGTCTGAGTGTATGCACCTTTCAATGCATGGCCCAGGTATCTGAGCACCAAGTCATGTTGTTTGTCTACATTTGTTTCTGTGAGTGCATCTGTCTCTCCCTCCATGCTGCTGCTTCTGCTGCTATCACTGCTGTGGCTGCCCCCATCCTCCGACCGCATCAGTCTCCAGTTCCTTCAGCACTGCAGTGGACTAAAAGCAGGCAAGACTTCATGAGTCTTCCAGGTTTTCGATGCCAGACGGAGATTTTGAAGAAGTCAGCTCCATGGAGTTAGAGTGTTCAGCCTCTCCAGGGTACAGACAAAAATTGCTGAACTACCCAGCCCTCCCTCATGTAAACCATTTGACAAAGTCTCCTTTTATAATATATAGGTAATCAGTTGGTCCAGTTCCTATAGAGAATCCTATTTAATACCACTGTAAATTATATGCACACAAGCACGTACGACATGGTGAAAACTGGGTCTACACTGTTTATAACTAGACAGAAACAAGAGGATAATAATATGTAAAAACAAAGCCACTATAACATTGCATGTCCCCTGAAGGTTCCTAGCAAGTTGTATCTTGAAAATAAAACAAAACAAGCAAAACCATGAGATGCTTTTTGCTTACTCTTTATTGCAGTCTTTGTAGTACAATGTTGCTTCATGAAGAAAATAAGTATTTAAGAAAAATCTATTAATGACTGAACAAGAAAATAAGGAGCTAACATGTCTGGGCACTTTACCTACATTCTTCTCTTTAGAACAAACCTTACGGCATCATACATCTTTTTTAAGGTTAAACTCCTAAGGCTTAGAGAAGTTAGCTAATTTACTATAATCAATTTTTAAAAAGAAGAAAAAGGAGCTGTCAGAAGATAGAGTTGATATTAAATGTGATCATGAATGTTTTTAAAGTTTTAAGTAATTATTATTTTTAATATTTATATCATTTTATGTATATGAGTGTTTGGTCTACATATATGTGGCTTGCACATGCCTGGTGTCCACGAAGGTAAGAGGGGGCATCAGATCCCACCATAACTGGAGTTAGGGATAGTTGTAAACCACTATGTGGATGCTGGTACAAAGCCCATGTTCTCTGCAAATACTACAAGGGATCTTAACACTGAACTATCTCTCCAGCTTCTTAAGTGATTATTGTAACAAAATATCATTATAATTATCTTATTATCATCATGATATCTTAGTTACTGCCTGGTTCATAAATTAATTTTTAAGAATTTATGCTGGTTAGGTTTTGTCAATTTGACAGAAACTAGAATTGTCTAGAAAAAGTGAACCTAAATTGAAGAATTGCCTTTATCAAATTAGCTCTGAGCCTATCTGTGGGACATTCTCTTGATTGATTGATAAGGGTGGGCCAAGACCATTATGGGTGTTACTATCCCTAGGCAAGTGGTCCTGGGGTATATAAGCTGAGCAAACCAGTAGGCAGCATTGACTTGGCCAGTTTCCTCCTTTGAGCTCCTTGACAACCCCTGATAATGTTCTTATAAACCCTTCCTTCCCCAAAGCTGCTTTTGTTTGGTGTTTTATCACAGCAACAGAAATCATACTAAAACAGGCATGTATACACAAATAACCATAGTGTCTATGGCACACTGTAGTGTCAAACACTTCAAGAATACCCAGTTCTAAGGCTGGCAAATGACTCGTTGGTGGTGAGAACCTCCTGCTCTTGCCAAGGACTTGGGTATAGTTCTCAGCATACATATCAGGTGGTTTACAACTGACAGTAACTCTAGTTCCAGGGAATCTGATGCTCTCTTCTGTCTTTTGGGGGATCTTGTACACATGTGATGGATTCACATAGAGTCAGAAACATACACATAAATAATAAATAACTAAAACTTTCTAAAAATACCTATGTCCGTATGAGCAGGACTGAACTGTGACCCTTCTCAGAATAAAAAAAAAAAAAAGATGTTAAAAATACATAATGCAATACCAAAAATGATGAAAGTAGTCTAACAAAGCCAGAAAAACACTGCAAGATAAATGGTACTGGCAATGGTCTTCTAGATTTGACCCCCAAAGCACAGACAACTGAATACAAATCAGGTACATTGAATCTCATCGAACTGAGCTTTCCCACAGCAAGAGACACAATCAGGAGACAGGAGAAAGAGAATATTTGCAGGCAATTCACCTGATAAAGGATTAATGTTCATTATTATGTAAAAGACTAAAAATAAAAAAACCTTTTTAAACATAGAAGTAATCAATCTACCTAAAATGTACTGGTGATCTAAAAAGACACTCAACAAGAAGAGAGACACAAATGGACAACAGGTTTCTAAACACACACAAGAGCATTGGTCATCAAGAAATTGAACCAAAGGCAAATGTCATCTTACTTCATTAAAATGATGGTAGCAAAGGAGACAAAGGCTACCAAGTATTGAGAAGGACGTGGAAAAAAGTGGACTCTCCCCACTGTTGGTAGAAATGCAGACAGTATAGCCACAGAGGACAGTATGGAAGTTCTACAAAACTTACAAACAGATGCGCCGTCAGATCCAACTCTACCACTTCTGGATGTGAATCCAAATATGAACTCAGTGTGCCAATGATCATCATGTGTCTCCTTGTTGTACTATCACATTAGCAAAAATGTAGAACCAACTCCGGTCCTCATGAATGGATGGATGAGGGGGAAAAATGTGCTCTCTGGACAGTGTAAGATCATTTGCTGTGAAGAATGAGCTTCTCAAGGAGATGGGTGGAACAGGGGACATTAACTCAAACTGGCTTTATTTTCTCTGAGTGTAGAATGGAGGCGAGTTAAGGTGAGGGGACATAGGGGGAGGGGCAGTTGCATCGTGGATACCCAAGCACACATGGAGAGAAGGAACAAGTGCTGATGTTCCCTGGCATGATAGGATGGCTACAGTTCATCACCTGTTGTATCTTATGAACACTTAAAAGAGGAGTGCCTGATAGCTCCAAGCATGAAGACGTGACAAGAGAAACATGCCTTGGTCTGCCTTGGTCTGGTCATCATATTCGGTATGTGCAACTATTACAAGTTAAAAGTCAAATAAAATACGTCTTGTGCCTTGTTCCCTATATGGAACAGAAACAAGCAGATTTGTGTGCAGGATTTGTTTAGATCCTAGAAGTAGAATGAAGCCCAGAAGATATTAACAGGCTAATTCAGTCCTTAGGACTCTCTTTTTAAACTTGCTATCCACGTATCAGATTTCCCACTGGCTTTTCAAGAATTGTGGTAATTAGAAAATGCTTCTTGCTTGGCATAAACTCCTCGTTAATGAACTGGAGATGTTCAGAGCTTCCTGAAGATGTGTGTCCTAACTGACATGTTTTCAAAGTCAAAAGGCAGAAACTGAAAAGAACCATAAGGTAGGGTTCCGCTTATTATGGGTTGAAGACAGGCTCTCTAACAATTGCTCATGCCTCTAATTCAAATGGCATTTGCTGGAAGAAGAAAACGAGCACAGTGTTTCCGAGTCAGAACATCTTTATTTAAATCCAGACTCCAGAGTGAACAGCTGTAAACCCGTAGGCAGATCACATTTTCCCCCAACATAATATTTTTTATGGATGATTTGGAAATTTTATACAATGCACCCTGGTCACACTCACTTCCCATTCCTCCAGGTTTACCCTCCCCCCTTGCATCCCTACTAAACAAAAAACAAACAAACAAACAAAAAAAACTAACTAACAGCCCACCAAGTCCTATTCGTATTGCCCATATACTCACTGGAGCGTGGTCAAACTCCTAGTTAAAGTTCCTTAAAGAGACCCAAGTGCTTTCCCACCCTCCCACCAGAAGCCATTGCTGGTGAGGAGCTGCACTTCAGCATCTTTATCGCAGCTTTTAAGGACTCTCGTCAAGAGCTCCCTGTCTGGACTGTTTCTTTTCTTGTGGGGAGTAGATTGGGGGAAAGAGGTCATCACAGAAGCATTCAATGTCTCTCATTCTCAGTTATGAATCTGCAGCCAAAGATACCGCTGCAAAAGAAGCTTTCTTGCCCATAGCAGCTGGCGCCACTACAGACCATAGACATCAAGATGGTCTCTAGACAAATCACATTTCTAAATCTCAGTGTCTTTGTCAGAGGAAAGTACACCCAAGGGAATGCTTAACATGGGGATTCTCTAATGGACAGCACTGGCATCCAGTGGAAAACAAAATTCATCATTGACCATCTAGCAGCTCCCTCTCTAGAAAAGTCTTAAGGGTCTCCTCCATCATGCAAGTTTTTCTAAACTGAATTTTCCAAACGTTTCAATGGAAATCTGTGTTTGTGGAAATGGTCATGTCTCAAAACTCCAGATCACAAGTCTCTGGCATATCTAGGATCCCTTATGCAACTAATACCAAACTCCAGATGGCTTGGCAGCTATGTGGGATGGTAGTGCACATCTATAATCCTAGCACCAAAAGGTGAGGGAAAGGATGACTTTAGCTCAAGCAGTGGAGACCAGCCTTGACTATACGGTGATTTTAAAACTAAGAGAATTATTTATAAATAAAATTATTAATAATAATTTAACAATTGTTTTGATAATTAAATTTTTAATAAATTAATAAATGAAGAGAATATTTGTTTATGCACTTTAAAAGGTTTCATGTTTACCAGAAACTGGAAGAGCAGTAAGGCCATGTTTCTTGCAGAAATCAACATTGTGGCACAGAGCCTACACCCTTATCAGTGGGCTAAGAGGACATGATGTTCTTATTTGCTTCTCTTTGGTTTCTGTAGAGGCACTCCATTTAAGTCTTTTTCTTTTTCCTCCTATAGTGAATTTTCTCAGTATGAATGAAATGTAGAGTTTACCTTTCCATCTTGTCGCCATTGGTTAAATGACACTTTGGAGCTAAATCCTTGTTGAAGGAGCTTCAGGGGAGAAATCAGGTTGGCCTTGATCGTTCATCCATTCACAGTGGTGTGACATCTGCCTCAACAGCCGCAGAAACTGATAGTCTGCGTTCACCAGATTTGCCTGGTCATAGTCTGGTATAGTTGTTTGCGAATAAATGAATTCCTCAAGCAAAGTATTGAACAGCTAAGCATTATTAATGATAAAGCTTTAAGTTACAATTTTCCCAGTCTTCATTTATATGGAGATTATCGTGAATTTTCATATTCAAGGAATAAGCACAGAAAAAGTGGACTTTAGAAACTCAGACACAAATGAGTTTAGACATGACAGTTTCTTTTTTTAACTTATCTTTTGGGGCTATAAATTTTCAGCCTTCAGTTAGACATAAGATACTTTTATTGGCAAGGAGGAAAATGGTGAACTCTGTGCTTTGAAGCAGAAAGCTTCTATATCTTACTTCCCATCTGCAGATTTTATGAAACAACAGAGTCATGAGATTTTTCCATTTAAAAAAGAATGCTAAGGGCCAAACAAAGCATGCATCCAATGACACATTCCACTAACTTAGAAGCACGCCACCCCCAGCCTAACACATAGAACCAAAGTGATCAATTTCCCTTCGAAAAATTACACGAGAAAGGAATTTTATAAATCATTTAAATAAAGATGTGTGCTTATAAATGTGTAAAAGACAACCTATTTGAGTAATTTTAAGTCCAAGTCCCAACTCTGTCTTCAATTTTTGTGCTAAAAATAAAAGAGTAAATATTCATTAAAAAATTATCCACGGCAGAGGAATCTTCAGCATGGACGCTCCCAATTCTCCTTCGCAAGTACATTTCCAGATTTCCACATTGAAATCAGAGTGCTCTAGAATGCTGAGGCGACAGAGGAACTTATCAGCTCTTTACTTACTGTCGGGTCACGAAGAAAAGCCCTTCCCTTCCTCCAGCTCCATCTATAACTTGTAATTTGTCTTGGTTTCTAACTAAGTGCTAATCACCTTGTGATTTACATTTTGACCCAACTGTTACTTGAAAATGTTTTAATTCCCAAACTTTTAGAAAATCTCCAATATTTGTTTGTACTTCGGCTTCTAGATTCATTACGCTAATTGGAGGAAAAAACAAACTTGATATATTTTTATTTTTCTTAGATTTTTTTAAGAGATTATTTATGATATATTATTAACTCTAAAAGGCTCCATGGCAACTAAAAAGAAATCATTAAATTCTACTGTTGTTGGGTGCAGGGGTATTTATGTATCTGTTGGATGTATTTGATCTAGTAGTATTACTCAACTCCAATTTATTCTTATTGACCTACTGGGTACTTCTGTCTATTACTGAATGTTGGATACTGAAATATGCCTTATTGTGTTTCTGTCTCTTCCTGTCATCTGGTCCATCAATATTTGCTTCATATGTTTAGAAGTTCTAATATTGAATAGACGTGTGTTTAAAACATCTAGATCTTTCTCATCGGTTATCCTTTATAACGCAGTTTGCTTTGTGTGACAGTTTACTTCTTAATAGCTATTCTGTTAGATAGAAAGATAGATGATAGATAGATAGAAAGATAGATGATAGATAGATAGATAGATAGATAGATAAGCAGATAGTAGATATTAGATGACGGATAGATAGTAGATGATGGATGGATGGATAGATAGATAGATAGATAAGTAGATGATATATAGATAGTAGATGATGGATGGATAGATAGATAGATAAGTAGATGATATATAGATAGTAGATGAT
>JADRCH010000066.1:6350457-6363150 GCA_019843965.1 Rhynchomys soricoides | reverse complement strand
ATGGATAGATAGATAGATAAGTAGATGATATATAGATAGTAGATGATAGATGATAAACAGATAGTAGATGATAAATAGATAGAGTAGATGATAGATAGATAGATAGATAGATAGACAGACAGACAGACAGATACCTTTGCTGGTGCTTACTGCTTTCACAGCAGATCCTTTTCTATCCCATCAACACTGCCATAACTGTACTGAAATAAACAGGCCAAACAGGTTTTCACAAATGCAACTAATGAGTGTGAAAAAGTAGTCCAAAATCCAGTGTTATAAGTAACAGATAAACAAAGGACAATTCTGAGTAAAGACGGGAACAAAGAGAAGCCCCACACCCAGGATGCTAAATAAGAAAGAGAGGCCCACACCTGGGATGCTAAGGGAGAAAGAGAAACCCACGCCCAGGGCACTAATATATTTTCAGAGAGATACCACAATAACAAACACCTAAGGGAAAGGAAAGATGGCAAAAGCATAAAAACCAAGAAAGAAAAATAAATCTTTTGTACTCGATTAAATTGTGCATCTAGAAAACAAATCTTTTAAGAGAATTCACTAAGAGTCTCTGCCAATTAATCTACTCAACATCACAGCCTGAAACACACGTAAGGAACAACTGTGAGATGAAGATAAATATAAAGAAAAGTTTATATTAAAGACAAGACAGAGGACTGAGCAGTGAACTTATCAAGAGAAATAGTTAGAAGTTCAAATATTACTAAAGGAGACAAAAGGCAGCCATTTCCAATACATGATCCTATGTGCATCCAGTTACTTCTCATTTGGGAAGGCGAATTCCATATTAATATTAATATTAAATATTCAGTAGACATTTTAAAAATCAGAAATACTTTAGTTGAATAATAAAGGTAAATACCTATGAAAAGTCATTTTCAGCAGTGTGAATAAAAGGCGTTAATAAATCCAAATTCATAGATGCATTATTAGCAACAAGGTAGGCCAGCTAGACTTCCCCATTCTGCTCAAATCAAGTCATAAGTAGAAGACTAATATCATACAGGAAAATGACCCAAACCAAAGGCAACCAACCACCCTTTCTGAAATACGGAGAAGAAATGGCACATGTACTATTGGAAGAATCAGGTGTGTAAAATACCAGTTTAAAGTACAATCTAACAACTATCAGTCTGCAGTAAATATCCTGCTCAATGAAGGATTAAGACATTAAAAAATGAATTGTTAAAAATATTAATACATATAAGTCCTCTGTGGTGTGTGTCAAAATTAATAGCAAAAAATATATAATATGACATATTCTTTAAATGACCCGGGTTGAAAAATAAAATCTCCCTGTCTATAATAAACCTTTACAGGAATATTAAACAATGTAAATCATACCAATATTAAAGATCCACAATGAGGTTCTTCATTTTCATTTTTAAGTATATCAGAATAGTAGAAACAGGGAAAATATCTAAATACATTTGTAATAAACATCTTAAGACCCTGAAGATATCATTGAAGACATGTCAAATACATATTGAAAACTATTCACCTACATCAATCTATCCCAGGTCTACATTTTCCTAAGAAGTAAATTTAGAGTAAATTTATTCTCAAGTAAAATTAGAAGTAAATTTAAAGACATTCACAAGTGTTCAAGGCATAAGAAATATTATCCTTACACTTGCAGTTTACCAAATTATTGCTGTTTAAAACTATTGGGGTACATGAATTTAATACACATTGAATATGTAGATATATATGTGTACACACAAACATGTCTAAAAATGAAGTCTTAAATGATTAAACATGGGGTGTGTGTAGTTTTTCTTAACTTGTATTCCTACACAAGAAGCACCTTAACATTGATTTGTTTTGTGCCGATTCTATTCTAAACACAAAAAGATCATTCCTGAGAAGTCTGCTGCTTTCTGAAGAGGAACCTCCTCCGCATAAAACACTTAGGAAGCAAAAGGGAGAAACTGAGTTAAGCGAACCGCCCCTGATTATACTGTCCGTACCTACGAACTGTCACCCCATAGAGCAATGAAGCCAGGTTTCACTTACTTTACGATAAAGCGCAGAACTCTCTTTCTTTCGGGCTGCTGTTCTCTGATGGTGTGTTTTCTTGGCAGGTCTATTCCCACTGGAGTCTTTGGAGGGAGGGCCACGACATCGAGAGAAGGGAAGAAGAGTCTGGAGAGAGTGTTAGCGATTCTCCACCCGATGTACTTGGAGAAAACTTCTTCTCCTGAGTTTGGTGTGGCCTTTGTGCTGAAAGGGTTGGCTGGGTTGTTAAATTCGGCCTGTTTGGGGCAGAGGGGGAGGAGAAGTGGTTGGAATACGGTCAAAATGAAAGAAGAATCTAAGTTACTTAATAAAAGATAATGTGTATATTTATTTGACTAACGGGGCCTCCTTTCTATTAAATGAGAGTAATTGTGAGCTCAGCGAGTAAAGGCTCTTGCCACAAACACTGACTGCCTGAGTTTGATCCACAGAACCCACACAGAGGAAGGGAGAATGGATGTCTACAAGCTATCTTCTGACCTCCACAAGCACACCTGTGTATGTGCAGCACACATTAATCATCTCAATTCCACCAATGAAAAGACACAGAACAAGACCGGATACAAAAACCAAGGTCCATTCTGCTGCATCCAAGAAAACACATATTACCATCAAGAATAAGCATCACCCCAGAGTAAGGGTGGGAAAAGATAGTTCAAGCCAATGTCCCCAAGAAGGAAGAGAGCACAACCATTCTATGATCTGACAAAATAGACATCAAAAAATGCTCTGAAAAGATAGGGAAGGTCACTATACCTTCATCAAAGAAAAAAATCCACCTAGAGGATGTTGCAATTCTAAATATTTTTGTACCAAACACAAGGGCACCAAAGTTCATGAAAGAAACACTACTATAGTGTAAACCACATGTTGACAGTCACACACTGATAGTGGGTGACTAATACCCCACTCTCACCAATAGACAAGTCATCTAGACAAAAATTAAACAGGAATGCTGGGGTTGGTAACTTCCTAAGTCAAAGGGACCTGACAGGTATTTACAGAACATTTCACTCAAAAAACAATAGAACACACTTTCTTCTCAGCGTCTCGTGAAACTTTCTCCAACATTGACCACATACTCAGACACAAAGCAAGTCTCAACAGATACAAGAAAATTAAATTAAACCTTGTAAACCTTGTATTTTATCTGACCACCATAGATTTAAAGCTGGATAATCAACAACAACAACGAAAAACACCACCAGAAATCCGAGAGCCTGGTCCTACCCAACTCCTCATTGATACTAAAGTCGTGGATCTTGCAGGAGAACCTACAACTCCTCTTTGCTTATCTCTAACTACTTCCTACGCATTTGTTTTTAGAAACACAGATGAGTGGAGTCTCCAACCCTTATCATGGAAACTTCCTTTTTGCGACAGATGCGACCTTCCCCAGGAAACCACAACCAATCAAAACACAGCATTGTGGCGCCCATCCCCAGCAGACACATCTACCAAGGACTCCCATACCTAAGGCTCAGGGAACATGGCAGAAGATGGGGCAAAATGATTATTAGAGCCAGGGGATCAGAAAGTACACTGTGACATTGTGTCTCCTAGTGACAGCAGATGTTATATCCATAAACATGAGCTGAACAAGGACACCAGCAATAGACATGCCAGAGTGGATGAGGCTTCAACCCTAGACGAAGAACTATAGACAGCTAAGGAATGCTGAGGTGGGCAGAAATCGTCTCCCCCAGGGAAAGCACACCAATTGGTTAGTCAGTATCAAATGGTCAAGTCTGAAAACATACATATGAGTGACATTATTCAGAGGGCAGGTCGTATTTAGGAATACATTTGCATAAAAATAACAATTATTAAACAAAGGGGCCAAGAATTTGAAAAAGAGAGAAAGGGGGTGTATAGGAGAGATGGAGGAAGGAATGGGTGTGGAGAATTTTGTAAAATTAAATTAAAATCACAAAAACAGACAAAAAAAATTAAATTAAAACTTTTAAAGTAATCTTTCTGCATTACTCTTCCTGGAAATTTCCAGGAAAGAATACAGGCTCCACAGCTTGAAATAACTGAAATCAGGTTTTGCTTTTCCATATCCCCAGGGAATATAACCTTTCTGGGCCTGTTTAGTAGAGTTTTGTTCTGCCTAGGGTTAAGTGAAATCATGTGGGATATTGTTCTGGTAGACGGTGCAAAACTTAACAGACCTCAGCTCCTTCCACGGCTGCCTAGACTCTGCTCCTACACCCAAACTAGAAATACCTGGCCCAGCCGCTGGCGTCTCAAAGCCAGTTTGGTCCCTAAGTGACTTGTGTGTTAGAAGTGTGTGTGCTTTCCAAATGAGGCCATGCTTATAATTCTATAGTCATGGTCTCCATTCTATCAAGCTACTTAAATGCCACCTCTGCACAAACGTGTCTTCAGCTCTTGTCCATCTATTTAACAAAGTATCAATAACCATCTCTTAAACTAGATTCCTACTTATTCTATTATCTTGCCTGTGGGGCACGTCTCACCTTTGAGCACTCTGTAAATATTTACATTTTCCCTGGATAAAATAACCTGTTTTTCAGTGATGTCTACGTAGGCTTTAATGAGTCAGAGTTGCATTTATTATTGGATTATTAATATTTAGTTTTGTTGGAGGAAAATGGCAATTTTTTAGTGTCGATGTAACTTGGAATTAAAATTGTAAGATCGGGACCCCTGGGGATAAGTTCCCACACACAGCCTCAGCACAGGCAGGAACAGATGTCTGCCCTTTGATTTTGTGGAGGGGCTAAGGATGGTGACGCTAGCGTCCGTTAATGCAGGGTGGGAAGATGATAAATCAGCCAAGTAGAAAGTCTCCCGGGGAATCTAGTAGCAATTCAACAGGCAGGAGAAAAATGCTCTCCAGAGTCCCAAATTCTGAATCAATGATTAAGGAAATGTAGAAAACACAACAAAATCTGAGCTAACTCAGATTACTAGCAACGGGAGATAGCGCGACATTTTCTTATGTAATATTAGAGCTAACATTTTACTTGCTTTGCAAAACATTTTTTCTAAGTTTGATGCTTAATCTTTACTTTCAATAGGAATCCTAATCACACAAAGGAACAGAGGGAGCAACTCTTTTGTCATTAAAGGTCTGAGCATGAGGGCATCGGTTTTTTCCACTACCTTGGACAGTGTTACAAATGCAGAATGACCCTAACCTTGTAGGTACATGAAGTGTTAGACGGACTGACGAGCAGGGTTACAGAAAGGACTGAATGAGAACGTTATGTTTCCCGCTCACACGTTATGTGGTTTTCTGCAAGTTATTCAGTCTCTGTACGTTTTTCCCTACAGCTGAGTTGAAGATGTAACAACTTGTTCTAGGGATCTTGTAAGTGTTAAAGACGAAAGTCAACAGTGTTTTCTAGTTCTTTCTGACCTTGAATCTCTTCAACGTCAGACCCTCCTTGACCTTTACTTTCAGAAAAAGCATGATATAGTTAGGACAAACAACAGAGCCTTGGAGTGACGTTCACTGACAGGGCGTGGACCACCTATCATTTATTTCACCCTGAACCACATTGGCAACGATGGTAGGACGGCTATGAAGTTTAATGGAAGAGGTGGGCGAGACGCTTAGTACCTTGTGCCCGTGCGCCGTCCAGGCTCTGTGAGCATGCGCGCTGCCTTGTGCTGTGACTTCAGCACTTGGTTGCTAAGAATCTAAGGAGAACACATCTCCAAAAGCATATCTACCCTTCCACATCCAGCTTTCCCACTTATGCCAAAATACAAGTCAGGCATGAAGGAGGAGTCAGGCAGGCACTGAGAGGCAAATAGACTGATTGCTGTCCTTTCTGCCCAACAGGCAGCACTCGGACTGTGGAGACATCACGAAGTATAAAGTCTATTTTATTTTTAATAATCTTACCATTGAATTACAATCACAGAGGGTTTTATCTGATGGGTCAAAGACACTCTGAATAAAGTCCCGCATTCACCGGAGCTATGCATGTTTCTTTTTGATGTCCCAGGTCATGCAGCAGATGGCAAAGCCTTTGGACGGGATGGCTTCTCCTGCATGTGTCAACATAAGCTGCTGACTAGCCAGCACTGAAAAGCCTCCCTCAATACGAGCCTTTCTGGAGACATTTCAAACAAGACACGCTAATTAGCATTTGCCGCTCTGACAGGATTTATATTCAGTTCAGTGTACAAAAGGACTCGTGTTTCGGGATCTATTGAGAATTGATTTTCATCTCAAATATCCTTGTTAGATATTTCACCTCTCCTCAAACCTTTGAAAGCATTCAATATTATGGGCAGACATAACGAGATTACTGATGGCAGAATGTTATTATGGCATATGCTGTATGGTAGTACCTAGTATATAGTTAGCAATGGATTTAGCAGTGCTGAAGATGAATTGAAGTATTAAATTTAAAAATTCCTCATTAAATTTTAAAGTCTATCATACGAAATGCATATTTGATTTTAATGCATGAGAAGATTTCTATTTACCTCCGTAAGCATTCTAGTACACACCTTCCCCCACATGATGCTTAGTGCATCACAATGAAGGCTTCACTTCACTCCCGGTAAGTTACAGTCGTGTCCAACACGACCAGTGACTGGGGAAGCAAGGAGATCAGACAGAAAAGAGCAAAGCTTATGTAACAGACACTACAGTCATTAGCAATAACCAAAATGAGAGTGTAATACATTTTTAACTTCAGCCAGATTTCTTAAGTCATGAGCCTTCTCTATACAGGTGTTGTTTTTAACATTCCCTCCGCACGTGGTGTAGTGAGGGAGTGACTAAAAATAGCCACGAACACCTTCTAGACAGTTTATATCACCATCACCATCAAAAGAGGCATTAGAGAAGACACGGAAGATGGTCCTGTGGGGCTCACAAATAAGCAAGTTATTAAAGAAGCGTGAGTGCATAGGAATAAACGACTAAACCTTGAAGGTTTTTATTGCAAATGAATGCAATCAACAGGCTGACTACGGAAGAAATAAAAGAGAAAGGTTCATGTTTTACAGTAAAAATAAAGGCCACTTGCTTAGAAAATATTCCCATTCAATCCGATTTAAAAATATTATTTTAATGGAGCCAAAGCGCTCAGCACAGTAACCTGTGGGTGAACTGTGCTCATTTTTCTAGAACCCACTTTGGGTTTGCCTTACTTGTCTATGTGACCTTTGGTTAGCTGTCTTGCTATGATTGTCTTAACTGTATCAAGAAGGTAGGATATAAAAATAGAAACAGATATATATGTGCCGAACTGTGGAAGTGGTACAGGGGGGATAAGAATTCAAGAAATCCAAATTCCACACAGCAATACCAGGAGCAGAGGGAGACAGAACCTGGGGCTGCCAGTGATGCTCAGAGGTCCGTGGCCAGCTACTTGGGTTGGCTGAATAGTAAGTACGGGGCTTTTTAAGAACTTAACTTAGAGACTACTTCTCCTGGAGCCTGCACCATCTATACCATCAAGTACCATCAAAACTCTTTTATGAACAAAGACATGAGAACGAGGCAAGAAAAAAACACTGAATTAATAATAAAGCGGTTATAAGCATTTATATCTTATCTGTGCCAGTATAAAAAGCTCCTCCCACAAGACCACCTGTTTTACATAAAACTGTCAGTTTTATACAGCCTAGAATCATCTGGGAAGAGAGTCCCAGTGAGGGATTGTCCCGATCCCGGGGTCTGTGGGGGGACTGTCTTGATTGTGCTCATCGATGTTAAAGGCCCAGCCTGAAGGTGGGTAGCGCCGGTCCCTGTATGTGAGGTGTGGACTATATAAGAAGGAAATGGAGCTGAATATTAGCATTCATCTATGTATTCCTCTCTGCTTTTTGACATAATATGACCAGTTCTCTCAAGCCCCCGTCATGTGGCCTTCCTGGCTGCGATGGGCTATCACCCGGAATCATAAGCTAAAACCTTTCTCCCCAAGCTGCCTTCATTGAAGTGTATTGTATCACACAACAGTCGAGGGAACTAAGACACCATTTAAAAATTAGATTGAAAAATTAAACCTGAAATGAACGGAAACTTGCAAAGTTCACTGCCGCTGAATCACACTGCATGCAGATGTGCATCGCCGAGACACATCCTGATACACATGCACATGGGTAATTCAGATCTCAACCCATAGCAAAGGGGAATCAGCCCAAGCTGCCATGGTACATGTGGGGAAGCTTTCTGCATTATCTACTGCTGGGTCATCTGTCTTAGGACGGTATCATTTCGTTCTTCAGTACCCGGTTCTAGTCAGTCAGTGGGAAAGTCCAGTCTCTGCATAACAAAAAGCTATTCAAATGTCAGCATTTCTATAGGGCAAGATCAGAATTATGAGATTTGGGGTGAAGTAGATGGATCTGGAAAGAGTAACATTAAATGAAGTTACCCAAATTCAGAAAGACAAAAGAAACCACAGTTTGTCTCTCACATGCAGATCCTAGCTCGTGTGTATGTATACAGAGGGGTGTAAATGTGTGTGCAGCCTACAAAACTAGAAAGGAAACCAAAAGAATATAAAGCTAGGTGCCGAAGAAGAAACAGGGACAAATGAACGTGTGGGACCCCAAAGCAGAAAGGAGACCAAAGGTCAAGTAACAAGCAAGGGTCCAAGCGGAAGGAGGAGCAACATAAAGAGGGGTAAGCAACTACAAAAACACACTTTGAAAAACGGCACAGTGGTAATGAAATGCCTTCCGTGGTAATTTTTTAAATAAAGGTCAAATAAGCATCAGCTATTTTATTTATATGAGATGAGAAATTTTGTACCAAATGACGTGCACGGGACAGCTTGTGGTAGGATAGTCTGACATGGGAGGCATCGTGTATCTTTATATGATAGATAAATTATAAGTTAATGGGTGACTGATGAGCCCAAAACGAAACTGTTACACAGAATGTTGATGAATCTGGGAAGTATGTTAGCTGGCACAGACAAATGCTAACTGTGTAATACATGAATCTGCTCACATTAACAAGACTGGGGACGGGTGGATGCCTTCTTTTAAGGAGGGAGGGGTGATTAGAAGGGGTAAGGGTATGAAGCCTTGGTCTTTTAAATATTTCATTAAGCAGTCGCTTCTCAGGTGTTCATATTTGACATATCAGAGCTAAACATTTTTAATCTGTGTATCTTTACTTTGGTTCTATTTCAGTAAAAATTAAGTCTATAGAGTGTCAGAAAGTACACTGGATGAAAAATTAAAACAATATACTGCATCATTACTTAATATCAGAAAACATGACAGTGCTAAACAAGAGGAGGATCAGGAGGAAGGAGAGGAGGAGGAAGGAAAGGAAGGGGAGGAGGAGAAAAAACCAAAGCCAAACCCCAGGAAGCCTAGAGGTATGTGGAAGTCACAGAGGGAAAATCGAAACAGTAGAGACCATGTGGTAACAAGAGCGTGTTGGTGGCCGTTTGGAAAGAAGTTTATGGGTTTGTAAAGACGGCTGGGACGGCACACAGACAATCTGAGGGGAAAATGCTTTTGAATTAACAATTCACAAGTGAAGGGAATACAAATGGCGAAGAGGTGGAAAAAATAACCATCTTTATATTAAAAAAGAAAACATATTTATTCCATACAGAGGACCAGCTATCCCATCACACACACAGAGGACCAGCTATCTCATCACACACAGAGGACCAGCTATCCCATCACACACAGAGGACCAGCTATCCCATCACACACAGGGAGGACCAGCTATCCCATCACACACACAGAGGACCAGCTATCTCATCACACACACAGAGGACCAGCTATCCCATCACACACACACAGAGGACCAGCTATCCCACCACACACAGAGAGGACCAGCTATCCCATCACACACACAGAGGACCAGCTATCTCACCACACACACAGAGGACCAGCTATCTCACTGTCTTGGGGTTACCATTTCCATGATAAAACACCATGACCAAAAGTAATTTGTGGAGGAAAGGGTTTGTTTTGCTTACACTTCCACATCGCTATTAATGGTCAAAGGAAATTAGGCGAAAACTCAAACAGGACCGGAACCTAGAGGCAGGACTGATTCAGAAGCCATGGAGGAGTGCTTAACCGGCTTGCTCCTCATGGCTTGCTCAGCCTACTTTCCTATAGTACCCAGGACCACCAGCCCCGGGATGGCAGCATCTGCAGTGAGCTAGGCCTTCCCCCATCAATCACCAATCAGGAAGATTCACAACAGGTTTACCCACATGACAATCTAGTGGGGCTTTTTTTTTTTTTCAGATGAGTTTCCCTCTTCCAAAGTGACCCTAGCTTGTATAAAGTTGACATAAAACTAGCCAGCATAATTGGCCCCTTGCCAACTTGACAAATCAATAGGTGCTATTTAACAATAATCTTTCCTATTTCATTATCCTCAAGCTATCATATTTTAATATAAATATGTAATATAAACTATAGATATATAACCATGTACTATAAGCTATATTACAAACTTAAAATTCCTACAATTTTTACAAATTCTACCACTTTAAAGTTCAGTCTTTTTTGGAAGAAAAAAATCAAAGTTCTCTTTTAAATCCAAAGTCTATAAAACCTTAAAATCTCTTTAAAAGTTCAAAGTCTTTCAACTGTAGACTCACGTTAAAAATCAAAATAAGTTAAATACTTTCTTATTCTAAGAGGAAAAACCCCAGGGCACAGTCACAATCTAAACAAAGTACAACCAGCTCCCGACACTTAAAGATCAGTGTTAGACTTCCAGGATTCACTCACCATCCTCTGGGCCCCTCCTAAGGGCTGGCTGCAGAGCACACAGCCTGTCTCTAGGGCTCAGGACAACCCCACTCTACAGCTCCTGATTCTGCCCTCGTTGCTTGACCCGTTGGCATGGGCATCTTGAAAATGCTGAGGTTTCTTGTTGCAACTGGGCTGTGCTCTGACCTAGCCTCTCCTGGATTCTCTTTGTGGTGCCAATTCTCAACTCTCTGCATGACCTCTTCAGTCCTGGGGCTTCAGCTACTACTGAAGCTACACCTTCGCCAGTGGTCTCT
Source organism: Rhynchomys soricoides (assembly GCA_019843965.1). Lineage (NCBI taxonomy): Eukaryota > Metazoa > Chordata > Mammalia > Rodentia > Muridae > Rhynchomys > Rhynchomys soricoides. The sequence goes on along the minus strand of JADRCH010000066.1, from coordinate 6,352,120 downwards.
CACGGTGCCAAAACTCAGCTGCTCTACACAACACTTTAATGCCTGCAAAACCAATACCACCTGGGAGACTCTCATACATAATCAAGTTCATCCGCTAGCATGAGGTACAGCCTTGACCACCTTTGGAACACAGCTTCTGTGTGCTGAAACCACCGAGGAAATGCTTCCCAGAAGATTTTGGCTCAGTGGTGCTGGACTTCTCTTAATTCCTGCTAATTTCTCAGCTTCAGCTGACCAGAATCAACTGACCTAGCAAAGCAACGGTTTCATTTAACTTCTGGTTTCTCCATAGTCACAGCTGACTTCCTCCACCCAGCTGACAAGAACCACAGACTCTCAATTCAAAATTGCAGATGGCTCCCGTAAAAACTTTAAGAGTCTCAGCCCGCTCTCTGAAACTCCACAAGCCAGGCCTCCATCGGCTGTGCTGCCCTCAACATTCTAATCTTCCAAGCTCCTTCAGGACAGCCCACTGAGCTCTCGACTCAATGACTTCTCCAGCCCAAAGTTCCAAAGTCCTTCCACAATCCTCCCAGAACAGGGTCAGGTCTGTTGTAGTAACATCCCATGATCTTCTGTCCACACCCATCTTTAGTTAAGGTTACTGTTTCTGGGTGGAACACCGTAACAAAAAGCAGCTTTCAGAGAGAAGCAACCTAGGAAGGTAAGGGTTTATTTGGCTTACACATTCTACATCACTCTTCCTCATTGTCCTAGTTAGGGTTTTACAGACACCACGACCAAGGCAAGGACAACATATATTTGGGGCTGGCTTACAGGTTCAGAGGTTCAGTCCATTATCATCAAGGTGGGAGCATGGCAGCATCCAGGTAGGCATGGTGCAGGAGGAGCTGAGACTTCTACATCTTGGTCTGAAGACTGTTAGAATACTCACTTCCAGGCAGCTAGGATGAAGGTCTTAAAGCCCACACCCACGGTGACACACCTACTCCAACAAGGCCACACCTAATAGTGCCACTCCCAGGGCCAAACATATTCAAACCATGACAATCATCTAAGAAAATCAGGGCAGGAATTCAAGCAGAGCAGGAGGCAGGAGTGGATGCAGAGGCCATGGAGGGGTGCTGCTTACTGGCTTGCTCCTTGTGGCTTGCTCAGCGTGTATACGAAATGCTCACAAACAACCCACTCAAGGTTTTGTTTATTTTTTTTTAAGGGAATTCAGCAGAGGAGGGAAGTCAGAAAATAATATAGGTATGATTTCAAGCGGTATGGGTAACCATGTATCTAAAAGCAAGTTAGCTAATCTTGGAGAAAATATGAACCCTCATTAAAATTTTTAATTTCCACATCTGTAAAATAAAGGTAAAAATAGCACATGTCATAATCCTATGCTAATCTGATAATTAAGGCAACTATAGGACACACAGTAAACACTTTACCAGTTTTAATAATACTGCCTTTTATTTTTAATGATAAGATTGAACCAGAGAGTGGAGCATGCACACTATTTCACTGCTTCGGAGGTGGAGGCAGCCAGGAATTCAAGGCTAACCTCTACCATAAAGCAAGTCTGAGGCCAGTCTGACCACATTCAAACCCTGTCTCAAGCATTTAAGCAAAACAAAAATAATACCAACCGTGTAGTGAAATAAAATGCCATGTGTGTTAGATCTCGGACTCTGTCCCGCGCTACGGTCTC
>JADRCH010000066.1:6339201-6350447 GCA_019843965.1 Rhynchomys soricoides | reverse complement strand
GCGCCATCTTGTAATGGCGGATGTGGGTGCTCAGGCGGCTCCCAACAGGACTCAAAACTCGCTGTATAGGAACGTCGCTCCTAAACACAACCATTTGCTTGACTCACCATTTCCAGGTCAGTAGCGTGAGCGGGGAACAGCACTGGGATGCTCATGGTTCTACCAGACTCACTCCCATGTTGTCGGATTCTATGGAAGCGGGTCAATCTCGGGGAGAGAAGGGGATGAGCTAGGGAGGCTCTGCTTGACATCAGGTTTTAATTCATCTTCTACTAAGTAATGAACTTCGGGACATGACAGTTATGAAGTTCCAGAAGACACAAAAGACTTCACTTTGCATGCCTCTGTCAAACTTCAGCTTGCATAAACTGTGCCATTATCCAGATCATGTCACACGGTCAAGTCAAGACTCAGAACAAGAAAGTTATACAAAGACATCAACAGATGAGTCTCAAATAAAATGTAAGCAATCCCTGAATCCCACAATTCCAAAGCAGTGATTCGTTATTTTAAATATATACAGGAAATTCTGTGTGCCAATTTTATACTACAGTTACCAATCAATTAAAATTCAGTGAAGATAGCTCTCTCTCCAAACAAATTGCTTTCTCTTCAAACAAACAAATCTAAAATCCATTTAGACTCTTCATTTTTATGAAACTGACCAAATATCTACCCTTTGCTATTGTAAATGTACCTTTAAAATGAATGCCTACCACTGCACAATCCAAACTGTTTTCCAAACTGTGCAAGTCAGGGGAAGACTTCCTCATGGCAGTTCATCATCTGTGAAATGTTCTCTCACCGGCCACCTTCCATCATTGACTACAGTCATAATTTAAGTGTGCAGCTCAAATCCTACTTGAAGATAGCAATAGTTTATTTCTCACTAATATAAAACAGTATCTATGTGAGTGTCTAGAATGTGCAATGTGTTTTGATGGGACTACTGTATACTTACCCCCTCATTTAAATTATTGATATATATTTGAAGACTATGTCTACTGTGTAATATACTAAAATTTTTATGTTTGGATTATTGTTGCAGACTTCTGGACATACTCATATTAAATAAAAATAGGTTTAATAAGGACTCAATAAGTATATTTTCATTTTCTTATTTTTTAATTTTTAGAATTTATTTATTTGCAGTTTTAAAAAAGAACTGTTAGCCGGGCAATGATGGTGTAAGCCTTAAATTCTAGCATTCAGGAGGCAGAGGCACACAGATTTCTGAGTTCAAAATCAGTCTTGTCTACAGAGTGAGTTAGTGCCAGGACAGCCAGGATTACACACACACACACACAGAGAGAGAGAGAGAGAGAGAGAGAGAGAGAGAGAGAGTCTCAAAACAATTCCTTGAAATAATCCAAGTGGCACAGTACAGCCAATCCACTGATAAAACATGGGTTTATTCAACTGAGCAAAACCTCTTAGATGCTGATGCTGGCATAAGACTGACTGCTTCCGACTGCTCTAAACACACAGCAGCATAATGAACAATAGTCAATCAGATCTATTCTTTCCTGGATAAATAAAAATTCAAATGCCAATTAAAACTCTAATACATCTTCTCCTTAAATGTTTCTTACGGATACAATATCAGCATTATTATTTAATAATGGTAATTTAAAAGATTTGTCTTATTCATAAGTTGAACGACAATCTACAAGAGGGAACGGATCGGATCGTCTGCCTATTGGCTCATAGTGCAAATCAAAAGTTCAAGAATGTGGAAACTGACCTTTCTAAAAATATCCAACATGAAATTCTTTTGTTTTTCCTTTATTTACATTTCAAATGTTATCCCCTTTCCCGATTTCCCCTCCCAACCACCCCTCCCCCCACTTCTATGGGGAATGGAGAGATGGCTCAGCTGTTAAGAGCACTGACTGCTCTTCCAGAGGTCCTGAGTTCAATTCCCAGCAACCACGTGGTGGCTCACAACCATCTGCAATGGGATCTGATGCCCTCTTCTGATGTGTCTGAGGATGGCTACAGTGTACTCATATCCAACGTGAAATTCTTACAACGGTCATGCGAAAAGCTTTAAGAAGCAGACGACCAGGAACCAGAAGGCTTGATAGTTTTGCTGGCAACATCAGTGGGGCACCTCATGTTTGCGAACTCAAACTGAACTCTCGCCACAGGCTTTGTACTTGCTTTCTCCGATTTCGCTAATGGCACAAACATGATCCAAATCCCTGAAATCCTCGTTATAGTCAAGGGCACATGCAACCACCAACTTGTCTGGAATTTCAGATCCGACAAAGGCTTGCCTGTATCCAACACTTTGAGAGGTCGCTTTTTTCACCAGCCCACTTGGAATAATTAACATGGGGGGGGGGGGCGTTGAACTGCTTGACCAAGGAGATCGAGGCTCACATTGTTTTACCAGTGTCGACTATGATGTCATCAACACTCTTTCTACAGTCATAGGAATGGATCTATCATTATTTCTATTTAGTGATCAATGCAATGCAGCCGGTCAGTAGAGAATTCATAGTTCCCCTTGAGCACTGAGAAGGCCACAATGTGACCGTCTCCCATCCCTTTTATGACATCTTTAACAAGTCTTTCTGTCCTAGCCATAATCAGCCCTGAGGAATGAACAAGTCCTCAGCATAGCAATTAGGCATCCAAAATAAACCTAGATCACGGCCTGGTTCATCCTCACTGATCTCCGTGCTGGGGTTCTGGATCGCCAAAACAGAGCCAACTGGTGCACACGGCCAAAAGTAGGCTAAGGAGGAAGCCAGGGAAGGGTTTTTGCTGTCTTTAAAATTATATTAGCCTACAGGAAACATATAACTTTTCCTTCATTTGTACGGTCTTAATCGTAATCAAATGCCAAATAAATTAAATGATACTTCATATGTTAGATATCTTAGGATTTGTGTCTAGAAGTCATATTTTTGCTGTTCAGTAGCTTAATTGGCTCTATCTGATTCTAAGTAACCTTGATATAAGGCAGGCCTAGAGTGATTGTCCTTTAGTCTTCATCATATACATTATACTTATGGCATAGTATTTAATACCAATTTAATACTAAATTAAATTTATACTAAATTAATATCGCTGCTTTCAGAAATGACTAATTTAGTCTTCACTGAAGAAAACTTCCTTCCCATTATTTCCTTATTCAGGTAAGTGAGATCCTTCTACGGCCTAAGTGTCCAAAGACATGTGTAGCCGTTGAGCTTGTGAGTACCCCAACCGTCTGCCTGAATCAGAGGCTTCACTTGTACCATCTAGTATCTGCTATATTTGCTATGCCTGATTGACTTATGAATTTCAAATGTAATTATCTATAGATATTTACTAAAACATTGAAAACAGAAGAACATCTTACATCAAATGATTGGCCCTGCAAACACGCATTAAACACAGAATTCTAATAATAGAATACTCAAATGTGAGCGGGCTTATGAGGTTACAGTGTCATCCATTTGAGATTCAAAGTGGCATAGAAAATAGATAGCACATCAGAGAACAGTAGACATAATCGAAAGAGTCATAGAAGCAGACAGGAAGGAAAAGAATAAGAGTCTGTGAGAGGAGTGTGCTTCCGACCCTATTAAAGTTGTCCAGAATGCTGACTGCCATTCCTCTTACACCTCCAGACAGTCTATACAAAGTCAGGGCTGAGGGCCACAGAGAACATGAGAGTATAGAGAATTCCCATCCCAAGTCCCAGTAGAGGGGCTATTAGGGGATGTAGTGGTCACTACATTTGATTTTCTTCTGACCGGTTCATTCTGAGCTCTTGGTCAAAAAAAAAAAAAGATAAAATTTGAGCAGAGCGTAATAGCAAATTGGTGAAAGTAAAACATTTTAGTTCCAACGGGCAATCAATTGCCTGTTTTCTTCCAAGGGGGGAAAATACCTCCTAATCTTATGTAGTTCCTACAGATTATCAATCACATCATACTGAGGATTAAAAAGATGACAAGCTAAACTTTCATTTTCTACTAAGAATGTGGAGCACAGACTCTGAATCATCAGCTGGCTGACCTTCTACCTGTCAATATTTGTTAAACCCATAATAACGAATTACAAAATTGAACAATTAATCACTAATTTAAACCCGAGAAAGAGCAAGAAACTTCAAGGACAGGAAAAAATATATATACTTTACAATAATGAGACATTAACCTGACTGAAATTAATAAGATAGGAAGAAGAAATCTCAGCATTTTGTAAACAGCCAAAGTGTCACACAGATGACACATTAACTGCTTAAAGGAGTGAATTGGCCTGAGACAGGCTGACTCCATGACAGGCTGCAAACTAGCGGTTCAGGAGACCAGGCCAGAACTGGGCAAGTCAGTTCCTGGAACAACCACAGGCTTGTGTAAAACGGATCCCTCTCCAGCTTGTAAGAGCCAAACTTGGAGACAAGAGGTCAAGAGGTACCCCTCCATAGCATGAAGCAAGAACAGTTAGTCTGAATCATCCTATCACCTAGACCCCCCAGAGATAGAACCCACCAGTCAAGATATAGATCACCTACCCCTCCCTAATGTCCCCCTTTTTAGCTTTAAAATTGAATCCGTGACTTCAGTCGGGTCCTTCCATCCTGATGGAATTGGGCCCCTGCGTGCAGAAACAAACACTCTGCTTTTGCCTACTATTTGAGACTGCCATATCTTCCTTCAGCAACTCATGGACCCTAACACTGCAACGTCGTGTCTGCATTTTCAGGAGAATGACTCAGTAACTTCAAAATGTCCCAATTTTTTTACTATGCAAATTTAGACACTTTGAGGGTGGGTAATTAACTCACTGCCACATGCAAGCTGCAAAACACCCATGAAATACGAGCGAGCTGTAGAGTTTCATCAGCATACTCATAAATGCATCTAAAGGAAACAGCCTGAAACAGGATAGGTTCCCTCCTCGCAGTGAACTTCTAGCAGCTTGTTCTGTCCGGGTGGTGCCTCAGGCCTGAGCCGCCTTTGGGGCTGCTTACCCTGACCACCCCAAGACGGAAACCTGGGCCACCACAAGGAGACCTGCTTATTTGCAGAGTCTCATTCACAGCCATGCCCAACGCTAAGACTGCTCATCCCTGCAAGAGCCGGGTCAAAACCAGCTCAGCTTCCCCACGCCTTATTTTGGAATCTTGAAACAAGTCATGCTCCGGAAATCAGCAGTCCTCTCTCAATTCTAGAAAGTTGTTCTAGCCCTTTGGAGTGTATGTTCATGACCTGAAAAAATGAAGAAACCACTACAGGAGAATAATAATATAATTGGTCTCCTTTGCTTTGTGACTATCTTCAGTTCCCTTGAGATGTTTCCCACCTTCAATTTCTTCATGTGAAGTTTATCAACATTTGATGTTAAGTTTTTATATTAAATATAAATGTTCTCTTTTTCCATAATCCATTATAGAAATAATAAGAGACTGGAAGTTTTAAAACACAGCTTTTATGGTTTTTATTTATTTGTTTAGCAAAAAATTATATTTACTTTGTAATATCAACTCAACAGTCACTGGTAGCCTATTCACTGAGGACTTTATTAGCCTCATGTTCAGAGAAGGACTGAGAGATCAATACACTCAAGGTCACCCAAGGGCAGCATCTCTGTAATGGCCTTCAGCTTGCACCAGGGCCCTGGGTTTCTGTATTGCCCGTCACTGGGCTTTCCCTCTCCTGTGGGTGTCCAGTAGTGGCTCTTCCTGTGAGCAAGGTTAGCATGCCTGAGCACCCAAAAGAACTGAGGCTGTTGGCTTTAATTTGTTGGAGTCCAGGCGATTATATGAAGTTGGAATTTAAACTCCTGTTTCATTTCTGGTCGTGGCTGTTCCAGTACTGAATTCTGACAACTTCTTTGCATTTTTCATTTATTATATGACATATTTCCAATGGAAAACTGCCACACTTAAGTGCACAGGTTGTCATGACTAAGTGCTATGTTAAATGATGCAATAATGAATACGTTCATCTTAGTTTCCTACATACACTAAATCGATTCAATCATTTTTGTTTTCTCAGAAATCCATTCATTCTCTCACTTGATTAGCCAGGGTCCTCAAAAGACTGTAATCTATAAGATGAACATATATTATAAGAATTTGTTAGATAGGTTCACATTAAAATAGTTACAAGTATTTCACACGGAAGAAGCCACGAACCCATCAGTTGCTTGATCACTGGGGCTAGGCACCTCAGCAGTAGGAGTCCTTCAGTGGTTGTCTCACATTGGATGAGCCCGCTAGATGCTCAGACTGTGAGGCTGGGAATCTTAGCAGCCACAATCTTGTGTCCAAAACCTGGAAGGTTCCTGGAGAGCTGCAAGTCCTTGGTGAAGGGTGGAAGCCTGGGAACACCAGTCTGACATCAGCAAAGGGCTAAACAGCAAGAGGGTCAGGGTGCACCAACTCAGAGGAAAGGGGAGGCTGAGCCAGCCAAAGGTGAAGACTCTTCCTTCTGGCCACGCCCCTTTTATCTGGGCTCCCATCAGGAGGAGCCACCCACACCTTCCCACATCGATTATAGCAATGGGGGCTTTGTTCCTTTTAAGTCACATGTTTGACTTTAATCGTTAACAATTACTGCTCAGCTAAATCAAAAGCAACATGTCATATGTAGTAGATCAGTTACTTCTGGAATAGTCTAAGAATTCAGGAATGTGTTTTTATAGCCTTGGAGGATGGATTTTTTATTATTACTAAAATATAATCAACTCATTTTCTCTCATTCATTTTGCTTTCCTCCATCTCCTTCCATGTGCTTCGCTCCTTACTTCCTATCGGATTTCTGACTTCCTTGCCTCTAATTCATATATGTGTGTAAATATACATGTGCATAAATATATACAGCAATAAATATATAAACACAACCTGTTGGATCTGTTTGGTGTTGTGTGTATGTATATGATTTCAGGGCTGACCATGTGTTGTTGAATAACCAATTAAGAGGCTCACCCCTGGGGAAAGACTACTTCTATAACTCTCAGCCTCCTTCTTTAGTTGCTGGTAAGATTTTTGGTTTGGTTTGGTATGGTTTGGTTTGGTTTGGTGTCTAGGGATAGCCCCTGGAGATTTTCCCATTTCATGTACCATGTCTGCTAGTGGTATCTTTGCCTATGTCTTGTTTAGATGGCCATATTTTTGAGGTATCATTGAGTAGAGCTTTCCTGTTATTTCTAAAAGAAGCAACCTTACAGCAGACTTCCTGGTCCTCTGGCTCACACCGTCTTTCTTCCTCTCATCCTTTGATGTTCCCTGAGCCCTAGATACAGGAATTGTATAGTAGGTGTTTTCCGTGGGCCTCAGCCTCACATGATTGGCCAGTCATGGTGATCCTGTCTATTGCAAAGAGAAGCTACTTTGGTGAGAATTGGGAGCTACACTTACTGTGGTATAAGGTTAAGTATTTTTTATGATGCAGTTGGAAAGTATGCTGGTAGCATCTCTCTTCTAAGATCCATGATTTCACTAGCCTTAAGTAGTTGGCTAGGTTTCCACTACCAGGAATGATTTTGTTCCCGTCAAGTTAGCCTCATGGCCAATTAGAGAGTTGTTGCTTAGCAGTACAACACCACTATTGTACCCTAAGGAATATCTTGTCTTGCTGGTCATAGTTGTGGTCCAATGGCTTCAAGGCTGGGTAAGACTACTGGTTGCCTCCCCCTTGGCAGGTTGCATAGTACTTTCCAGGACTATAAAAGCTACCCACAGGGAGAAGGCTTTTAGGTCGGGCTCTCAGAGTACTCTGTCCAAAGTTCATGGTGTCTTCTTCAGCAATAGGGATTTGCCTTCTATCTGTGGGAAACTGCCCAGGGCAACAGCAATAGCCAATCAGAACAATTCTTCAGGTGCGGCTCCCTACTCAGGTGATTGTCATTTGTACCATTAAGACCAACCATCCCACTCTGTACTTTCAAATACATTAGCATAAACTTGTAAAAAGACCTAATACCAGTTTTACAATTCTTAGAGTATACTGGCTGGTTTTATGTGTCAACTTGACACAAGCTGGAGTTCTCACAGAGAAAGGAGTTTCAATTAAGAAAATGCGCTGGGCAGTGGTGGTGCATGCCTTTAATCCCAGCACAGGGCAGAGGCAGGTGGATTTCTGAGTTCGAGGCCAGCCTGGTCTACAGAGTGAGTTCCAGGACAGCCAGGGCTACACAGAGAAACATTGTCTCTAAAAAAGGAGAGAGAGAAAATGCCTCCATGAGATCCAGCAGTAAGGCATTTTCTCAATTAGTGATCAAGGAGGGAGGGCCCCTTGTGTGTGGTACCATCTGTGGGCTGGTGGTAGTCTTGGGCTTTATAAGAAAGTCAGCTGAGGAAGCCAGGAGAAGCAAGCCAGTAAGTAACATCCTTCCATGGCCTCTGCATCAGCTCCTGCTTCCTGACCTGCTTGAGTTCCAGTCCTGACTTCCTTTAGTAATGAACAGCAACATGGAAGTGTAAGCTCAATAAACCCTTTCCTCCCTAACTTGCTTCTTGGTCATGATGTTTGTGCAGGAATAGAAACCCTGACTAAGACATAGAGCTTCATTCCATTCACCCCTCCAGATTTTGTGGATGAATATTTCTCTATTTTCCCATTGGGACCCATTCTACAAATTGTCTACTCTGCTCCAAAGAACAATTTCTGAACTAATCAATTTTATGTTTTGATTAGATAATCTATTACTCTATTTTTTATATTTTCTGTTTTTGCAAACAGTTTCAATTTCTCCCTAAATTTTACTTCATGCCCTGTAATCCATCTGGAAGCAACTTCTGCAAGTGCACAGGGTATGGGTTGTGGGGGTAGCCGCGTGTGTTCAAGACTTGGAAGTAGAAACAGAATTACTAAAGAAAGCAGAAGCGGAGATAAAACTGGAAATGAGAAGCCTGAGGTAAGCCTCACCAAAAGAGCACAAAACATGGACAAAAGCATCACAGACACAGAAGACAAGAGAGAAGAAATGGATAGAAGATGGAAGAAATGGACAGCATAGTCAAAGGAAATATTGAACAAATCTAAGCACAAAACATCTAGGAAATCTTGGACCCTATGAAAAAGCAAATCATAGAAACAGAGGGGTGTGAAACTGAGGCCAAATGTGCAGCAATGACTTTCAACAAAATCATAGAAGAAAATTTCCCTAAGCCTTTCGAGGTACAAGAAGCCTACAGAACACCAAATAGGCAGGATCAAAAAAGAAATGATCCCCAACACATAATAATCAAAATACTAGATACACACAAGGGGAAGAGACCAAGTAACACATGGCTTCTCAGTGAAGACTCTGGGAGCCTGAAAGACCTGGACCTTCTACAGACTCTAAGAGGCCCCGGAGGACCACTGACCTCTTTGACGGCTCCTTGTAGAGAACAGTATTACATCCATCAAGCCTGCCTCCCTTCCCAGAAGGAACCCTGAAGTCACAAGTCCGTGAAATGTTCCTGAAATGTTAGCACTTACCAAGCTTCTACACCATATTTTTCTGAAAAGGGGAGAAAGTGTGGCTTGGTGACTTCAGAGGTTTACCTACTACCCGTCTGTCAGGACTTTTCTTTATAGCAATGTACCAAGGTCGATGTTTGAATTAGTCTCTGCTTGGGTTGTTTGATTTGGTTTTGGCCTATGTTTGTCCAGTTTATTTAATTCTGCTTATTCTAAAAGTCTCATTTTATAATGTCGTCTGTAACTTGGCTCATTGAACAGCAGTAGGTGAGCTCGGAACTCAAGGTGGCATGCGCCATGACGAGCCGCCACCTCCATTGGACGAGGAAGTTCCACTCTCCGTAGAAGCTCCAAGCATGGCTCCTGCCAATAGGAGGACAAGTTTGAGGGCTTACCTGGGCTATAACTAATGCACCTTGGATTCGTGGATCTTCCTCATAATCCTTTATCTTTTGCAGTGTTTGCCATATCATGTTTCTAAGTCCATCCTGTTCCTCGTCACCCTGAAGTTCCCATGACATCTTCACCATGTTATACACTATGCCATAGTATCCAGTCCAGATCACCTTCTCACCTGCAGGTGTGATGGTGATGATGGTGATGATGGTGATGATGGTGATGATGACGATGACGGTGATGATGACGATGACGATGATGATGGAGGAGGAGGAAGAAGATAACAATTTTTGAGAATATACTGTCTTATGGATGAAAATAGGACAAACACAATTTTATTCACATTGATAATTAATGCTATTAATCTATAGAAATTGAAATTTAGAACACTCTCCAACCTAAACACCACAAAATAGTTAGAAATTTAACTCTATTAGTCCTACTCTCAAGATTAAAATAATGACATTTATTCTTCAATTATTCTTTTTACGTAGCTAGGCTATATTTTATATGTTGATGCTTAGTATCGATAATTCTGACTTAGGTAGAGACAGGAAAAATAAATTTGAATAATAAAATAGTAATATAGTCCTCAGAAGAGAGATAAACTAAATTTACTTAGAGAATAATATGGAAAAAAACTGGGCCTATGGAAAAACCCTAAATTTTCAGAAGTAAAAGAAGAATACACTTTTACAAAGAGACGGAAGGTTTTAAAAACTTCAATAAGAATAATTATTATTTTAAAAATCCAGACATAACAGTTCATGCCTTTAATCCCAGCACTCGGGAGACAAAAGCAGACAGATCTCAATGAGTTTGAAGCCAGCCTGCTATACATAGTGAGTTCCAGGACAGCCAGAGCTACATAATGAGACCCCGCCCTGAACAAAACAAGCAAGCAAAAGAATAATTATTATTGTTTTAATTGACGTAAACTGGAGTCCCGACTATGTTTAGACTCCAGTTTGTGCTATGCTTCTGTTATACAGGTCTTACATTTATATTGATTTAGCGTGCGTGTGTGCGTGTGTGCGTGTGCGTGCGTGCGTGTGTGCGTGTGCGTGTGCGCGTGTGCGTGTGTGTGTGCGTGCGTGTGTGCGTGTGTGCGTGTGTGCGTGCGTGCGTGCGTGTGTGCGTGTGTGCGTGTGTGCGTGCGTGTGTGCGTGTGTGCGTGTGCGTGTGCGTGTGTGCGTGTGTGCGTGCGTGCGTGTGCGTGTGTGTGTGCGTGTGCGTGCGTGTGTGTGCGTGTGTGTGCGTGTGTGCGTGTGCGTGTGCGTGTGTGCGTGTGTGCGTGTGTGCGTGTGTGCGTGTGTGCGTGTGCGTGCGTGCGTGTGTGCGTGCGTGTGTGTGCGTGTGTGTGCGTGTGTGCGTGTGTGTGCGTGTGTGCGTGTGTGCGTGTGTGCGTGCGTGTGTGCGTGTGTGTGCGTGTGTGCG
>JADRCH010000066.1:6304881-6334881 GCA_019843965.1 Rhynchomys soricoides | reverse complement strand
CTTCAGTCTTTTAAAGTGGGTTATACTTTCCTATCACCTTGAAAAGGTATTGATCTTTTTCTCTATAGTCCAAAGCATTGTTTCAGTGTCTTCTGTGAAACTGGCTTAGTGTTCATAGATCCCTTGTTTGTTTTGACTAGGAAGTCTTTCAGTTAGCCTTCACCCATGACAGCGTTGCTGGTCAGAATAGTCTGGGCTGGTATGTATGTCTTTTAGGCATCTAAATATAGTATTCTAGGTCTCTGGCTTTTAAAGTTCCTGCTAACATACCTGCTTTTGTTCTGATAGGCTTGCCTTGTTTGTGATCTGGTGTTTCTCTTGAAACTGTCATATGCTTCTTGTGGTGTATATTTAGTACATTAACTATAATATGCCACAGGCAGATTCTTTGTTCATTTTGTCTGTTTGGGATTCTAAATGCCAATTCTACCTGGGTAGACTTGCATACACGTAAGAAATTTCTCTTTCTTTTGCCTTAAAAAAAAAAAAATGTTTTCTATGTATTTTTTCATGAAATTCTTCTCCAATTCCTGTGTTCATGATTATAGATTTGGTTTATTATAGTGTCCTACAGATCTCATAGGTTCTGTGTGTACTTTATTAATCTAACTTTATCATTATCTGAATATTTTTTTTATTCACTTTACATCTGGCTTACTGTCCCTCCTCCCAGGCACTCCCTCCTGCAATCCTCTCCTCTGGGAAAGTAGAGTTCCCCCCAACCCTGGCACATCAAGTCTCTATGGATCTGGGCACATTCTCTCCTACTAAGACCAGACAAGGCACCCCAGCTAGAACGTGTCCCACATACAGGCAACAGTTTTCGGAATAGCCCCCCACTCTAGTTGTTTGGGACCCACATGAAGACCAAGCTGCACATCTGCTACACATGTGCAGTGGAGAACCTAGATCCAGCCTTGTCAGGGGATGGGGAACTAGTTCCAGCTCATATATGTGCTTTGGTTGGTGATTCAGTCTCTGAGAGCCCCAAGGGTCCAGGTTAATTGACTCTGTTGGTCATCCTGTGGAGTTCCTATCTCCTTTGGAACAGAAATTGTTCCCCCTACTCTTCCATAAGATCCCTCAAGCTCCATCCAATGTTTGGCTGTGGGTATCTGCATCCAACTGAGTCAGCTGCTGGGTGGAGCCTCTAGGAGGACAGCCATGCTAGGTTCCCCTCTACAAGCATAACGGAATATCGTTAATACTGTCAGGAATTGATGCTTGCCCATGGGATGGGTCTCTAGTTGGGCTGGTTATTGCTTGGCCATTCCTTCCGTCTCTGCTCCAACTTTGTCCCTGCATTTCTTTTACACAGGATAAAATTTGGCTTGAATATTTTGTGAGTGGGTTGGTGTCCCTATCGTTCTACTGGGGCCCCTGCGGTGGTCTCTTCAGGTTCCATATCCACAATGCTGTGAGTTACAGTTACAGTCATCCTCACTGATTCCTGGGTAATGCCCCCAACCCAGACCTCTGTTATGTCCTCGAGATGCCTCACCTCCCCACCCTCTGTCAGTTGTAGATTTCCATTCATTCTCATGGCCATCTGGCCATCTCTCCTGTCCCTCCCCACTCCTGATCCTGAGACACCCCCCCCATTCTCCCTCTCCATCCACTCTACCATCCAGTTCCTTCCTTTCATCTGCCTCCTATGACTATTTAATTTCCTCTTCTAAGTGAGATTCAAGCATTCTCACTTGGGAAGGCTCTCTTGTTTAGCTTCTTTGGGTCTGTGGAGTATAACATGGGTACCCTGTATTCTATGGCTAACACCTTCTTATAAGTGAGTACACACCATGCTTGTACTTCAGGGTCTGGGTTATCTCACTCGGGATGATATTCTCAAGATTTATCCATTTGCCTGCAATTTCATTATGTCTTTGTTTTTAATACCTGAATGGTGTCCCATTGTATAGATGGACCACATTTTCTTTATCCATTCTTCAGTTGAAGGACATCTAGGTTGTTTCCAGTTTCTGGCTATTACAAATAAAGCTGCTATGTACATAGTGGAGTAAGTGTCTTTTGATATGGTTGAGCATCTTTTGGGTATATGCCCAGAAGTGGTATAGCTGGGTCTTGAGGTGGAATTGTTCCCGGTTTTTTGGAAACACCAAACTGATTTCCACAATGGCTGTACAAGTCTGCACTCCCACCAGCAATGGAGGAGTGTTCCCCATGCTCCACATCCTTGACGGCATGTGCTGTCAATTAAGTTTTTGATCTTAGCCATTCTGACCTGTATAAGATGGAATCTCAGAATTGTTTTGATTTGCATTTCCTTGATGACTAAGGACTTTGAATGTTTCTTTAAGTGTTTCTTGGATATTCAAGATCCTCTGTTGAGAATTCTATGTTTAGCTCTACCCCACTTTTTAATTGAGTTTTTTGGCTTGCTGGTGTCAAACGTCTTGAGTTCTTTATAAATTTGGGATATTAGCCCTGTCAGATGTAGGGTTGGTCAATATTTTTTCCCAGACTGTAGGTTGCCATTTTGTCTTATAGATAGTGTCCTTTGCCTTATAGAAGCTTTTGGGTTTCATGAGTTCCATTTGGCAACTGTTGATCTTAGAGCCTGAGCCATTGGGGTTCTGTTCAGGAACTTGTCTCTTGTACCAATGAGTTCAAGACTATTCCCCACTTTCTATTCTATTAGATTTACTGTATCTGGTTTTCTGTTGAGGTCTTTGATCCGATTGAACTTGAGTTTTGTGCAGGGTGATAGATATGGATCTATTTGCATTCTTCTACATGCAGACATCCAGTTAGACCAGTACCATTCGTTGAAGAGGCTTTTGCCCCCCATTGTATAGTTTGCCTTCTTCATCAAAAATCAAGTGTTCACAGGTGTCCGGGTTTATTTCAGAGTATTTGATTCGATTCTATTGCTCAACCTATCTGTTCCTATACCAATACTATGCAGTGTTTATTACTATTGCCCTGTAGTATAGCTTGAGGTCAGGGATGGTGATAGTTCCAAAAGTTGTTTTATTGCTCAGGATTGTTTGCACTATGCTGGGTTTGTTGGTTTTCCATAAGAAGTTGAGAATTACTCTGTCAAGGTTTATAAAAAATATGTTAGAATTTTCATGGGACTTGCATTGAATCTGTAAATTGATTTTGGTAAGATGGCCATTTTCACTGTGTTAATCCTGCCAATCCATGAGCTTGGGAGATCTTTCCATCTTCTGACATCTTTAATTTCTTCAGTGACTTGAAGTGCTTGTCATATGAGTCCTTCACTTTCTTGGTTAAAGTTACAAGATATTATATATTATTCATGGCTATTGTAAAGGGTGTTATTTCCCTAATTTCTTTCTTGGCCTGTTTATCATTTGTATAAAGAAAGGCTATCAATTTTTTGTGTTAGTTTTGTATCCATCCACTTTGCTGAAGGAGTTTAGCAGTTGTAGGAGTTCTCTGATAGAATTTTGGGGGTCACTTATGTATACTATCATATCATATGGTAGTCTACGTTATCATCTACGGTTTCTTAGAGGTTGCAAGATATCTCTGTCCAGGCCCTTCTAACTTTTAGAGTCTCTGTTGAGAAGTTGGAGGTAATTCTGATAGGTCTGCCTTTGTAGGCTACCTGGCCTTTTTCCCTTGCTGCTTTCAATATTCTTTCTTTGTTATGTAGATTTCATGTTTTGATTGTTATGTGGCAAGAGGATTTTCTTTTCTGGTCCAGTCTGACTGGTGTTCTCTAAGCTTTTTGTATGTTTATAGGCATCGGGTTTGGGTTTTGGGTTTTTTTTTTGTTGTTTATTTTTTTTTTCTCTTTCTTTTTTAGATTAGGAAAGTTTTCTTCTATAATTTTGTTGAAAATATTTTCTGGGCCTTTCTTTCTTCACCTTCTATTTCTATTATTATGTCAAATCTTTTCATGATATCCCAGATTTCTTGGATGTTTTGTGTCAAGAATCTTTTAGATTTAACATTTTCTTTGACTGATGTATCAGTTTCTTCTATTGTATGTTTTACACCTGAGATTCTCTCTTACATCTCCTGAGTTTGTTAGGTAATGCTTGCATCTGTTGTTCCTTTTCTCTTCCCTAGGTTTCCCATCTCCAGGATTCCCTCAGTTTGTGTTTTCTTTATTGCTTTATTTCCATTTTCAGGTCTTGGACAGTTTTGTTTATTTACTTCATCTGTTTAATTGTATTTTCCTGTATATCTTTAAGGGATTTGTTTCTTCTTTAAAGACCTCTACCTGTTTGATTGTATTTTGTTGTATTTCTTTAACAGATTTATTCATTTCTTCCTGCCATGATGATTATGAACCAAAACTCAGCCGCAATTAAATGTTGTCCTTCATAAGAGCTGCCTTGGCCATAGTGTCTGTTCACAGCAGGAAAACCCTAACTAAGGCAGATGAATTTTCTTCTGTTCTGATTTATATTTTCCCATTTTATCTTGCTATTTCAACCACTGATATTTAGCTGCCAGTCATCTCTTCTGACAGATGTTACCCAATATCCCACAGTTTATTACCTGGGGATTCTAAAGATCATGTCTGCATATGACCCTTCAGCTTCTATTCTTCTGACCTCAATGTTTTCATCCTCCTGCTGTAGACTCCCAAAGAGCTGACTTTATGTGCTACCATCCCCATCTCCCAACTTTCTGACCTTAAAAAAGAATGATTAAAATACATACATCCCACTTTTCTTCACACATTTAAATTACTAATTGAAGACAATTGTTGAAAAGGACTACAGTAGTTCGTGTCAAATTGGATATGATTTGGTTTTTATAGTCTTCTAGCTCAATAACAGATCCATAAAACATATTCTGATAATTGTGTTCTCAAACTCAAAATTCTTTTGACAATTCCTTTTGATTTTTTTTTACAAGTATGCTGCTTGAACTCCACTAGTGGATTGCCGATTAGTAATATCAATGAGGAGAGCCTATCACATGTAGTGTACTGACAGTTAATGAGGGAGAAGCATTTGGAGACAGATGGCATGTGCTTCAACTATCACAGAAAGCCTTCTCATCTGCACAGCTACACCCTCCCTGTGAAGCTGGCCTGCTACGAAACTCTTAGTCCAGGACCAAGCCGCAGCATCAACCAGTCAGTCTTCTGTTCTGCTATCAGCAACTCTATGGCAGCTATCAAGCCTGTCACTTTAAATATATAGAGAGAAACTGACTGTGTGTGTAACTAAGCAGGCAGGGCCTCATGGAGGTGGAAGGAAACAGAACCAAAACTATAAATTCTCAGAATTTATTAAGAATCTGTGGTATTTGAAAGTTAGTATTAGGAACTCTCTTTTACCATAATGTCTTGGTTTAGTGGCTAGACTTGTTGTAGCCATTAATTACCATTCTGAATATACAGACTTACACTCTGAAAATGTGGAGTATACATTTGTCTATTTTGTATGAGCCTCTGCAATTTTGACAAACACAACTGTACTTTGTGAAATCAAATGTGTGGCTGGCAGGTACTGCAAATGTGTGATGTGGTTCAAAGCACACCTTTATTAGATGCTGTGAGGAATAAAACTGATGAGGCCAGTGCCCGGAAACTAACATGGATAAGACTCACCAGCAAGCCTCACGTCAGCAAATGTGGAGCGGATGGTGTCTGCCAGCGCTGTTCTCTACACCAATAGAAACTACATCAGTGCCTATGGGATACACAGCTCTATTGGAAAGAGCAGATATGAAGAAAGTAAACGAAGCAGCATCAGTCGTAGTGACTCGGTGAGAGCCACTGCTGACTGCGTGACTGACCAGAAGAGGAAGAAAAGCCCATGACAAGACAACGGTCAGCCAAGTTTCAAAGGATGAAAATGTGAACTGTCCAAAAAAACTCCAGAAGAGAGTTCCCAAAGGAGACAGAGAAAGCAAAGGTTTTGGTCCAAAAGCAGTTTACATGATTAGAGAAATAGAAGAGAAAAGCCAGCAACAGGAGGGCTCCAGACGCAGAGACTGAGGAACAGCCGGAAGGTAAAAGCCTGCCTGCTTCCACCTGTGGTGGGAGACCTCCGCCTGGACCACCAGGCTTCCATAGCCAAACAGCACAGGGAGAAAGCAAGCCGCCCACTTGTGTGGAAAAACCAGCAGGAGGAGGGCTCCAGACACAGGGACTAAGGAACAGCCAGGAGGAGACCTCTGCCTGGGCCAACAGGACTCTATAACCAAACAGTTCCAGGAGAAAGGAAGCCGCCCACTTGTGTGGAAAAGCCAGCAGGAGAAGGGCTCCAGATGCAGGAACTGAGGAACAGCCGGGAGAGAGAACTGGTCTCCCAGGAATATTGACACCTGGGCTTGAAGGAAAGACAAGCCACAGTCAGAGAGGAACACCAGCTAACACCAGAGATAACCAGATGGTGAAAGGCAAGGGCAAGAACACAAGGAATAGAAACCAAGACTACTTGGCTCCATAAGAACCAAGCTCTCCCACCACAGCCAGCCCTGGATACCCCAACACACCAGAGAAGGAAGACTCGACTTAAAATTACATATCAAGAGGATGATAGAAGATTTTAAGAAGGAAATAAATAACTCCCTTAAAGAAATACAAGAGAACACAGGTAAACAACTGGAAACCCTTAAAGAGGACACACAAAAATCCCTTAAAGAATTACAGGAAAACACAATCAAACAAATGAACAAAACCATTCAGGAATTAAAAACAGAAATAGAAACAATAAAGAAATCACAAAGGGAGACAACCCTGGAGTTAGAGAACATAAGAAAGAAATCAGGAGTCATAGATGCAAGCATCAACAACAGAATACAAGAGATGGAAGAGAGAATCTCAGGTGCGGAAGATACCATAGAAAAACTGGATACAACAGTCAAAGAAAACACAAAATCCAAAAAGCTCCTAACCTAAAACATCCAAGATATCAAGGATGCAATGAAGAGACAGAATCTGAGGAT
Organism: Rhynchomys soricoides; assembly: GCA_019843965.1. Classification (NCBI taxonomy): domain Eukaryota; kingdom Metazoa; phylum Chordata; class Mammalia; order Rodentia; family Muridae; genus Rhynchomys; species Rhynchomys soricoides. The sequence continues at coordinate 6,327,978 of JADRCH010000066.1, read as the reverse complement.
AATAGGTATAGAAGAGAGTGAAGATTCCCAACTTAAAGGACCAGTAAATATCTTCAACAAAATTATAGAAGAAAACTTCCCTAACCTAAAGAAAGAGATGAACATAGATATACAAGAAGCCTATAGAATGCCAAATAGACTGGACCAGAAAATAAATTCCTCCCATCACATTATAGTCAAACCACCAAATTACACAAAACAAGGAAAGAATATTAAAACGCAATAAGGGAAAAGGGGAAAGTAACATATAAAGGCAGACCTAGCAGAATTACACCAGACTTCTCACCAGAGACTATGAAAGCTAGAAGATCCTGGGCAGATCTCATACAGACCCTAAGAGAACACAAATGCCAGCCCAGGCTGCTATACCCAGCAAAACTCTCAATAATCATAGATGGTGAAACCAAAATATCCTATGACAAATCCAAATTTGCACAGTATGTCTCCACAAACCCAGCCCTACAAAGAATAATACATGGAAAATGCCAACTCAAGGAGGGAAACTACACTCAAGTAAAAGCAAGAAAGTAATCTTTCAACAAACTCAAAAGAAGATAGCCACACAAACATATAAACAACATCAAAAATAACAGGAAACAACAATCACTATTCTTTAACATCTCTTAACATCAATGGTCTCCACTCCCCAATAAAAAGACATAGACTGACAGACTGGATCCATAAACAGGACCCAGCATTTTGCTGCATCCAGGAAACGCACCTCCATGTTAAAGAAAAACACTACCTCAGAGTAAAGGGCTGGAAAACAATTTTCCAGGCAAATGGCCCCAAGAAACAGGCTGGAGTAGCCATTCTGATATCGGATAAAATTGACTTTCAACCAAAAGTCATCAAAAAAGATAAGGAAGGACACTTCATGCTCATCAAAGGAAAAATCTACCAAGAAGAACTGTCAATTCTGAACATCTATGCCCCGAATGCAAGAGCTCCCACATTCATAAAAAAAACTTTACTAAAGCTCAAAGCACACATTGCACCTCACACAATAATAGTGGGAGACTTCAACACACCACTATCATCAATGGACAGATCTTGGAAACACAAACCAAACAGAGACACAATGAAACTCACAAATGTTATGAACCAAATGGATATAACAGCTATCTATAGAACATTTCATCCTAAATCAAAAGAATATACCTTCTTCTGAGCACCTCATGGTACCTTCTCCAAAATTGATCATATAATTGGTCACAAAACAAACCTCAACATATATAAGAAGATTGAAATAATCCCATGCCTCCTATCATATCACTATGGATTAAGGCTGGTCTTCAATGGCAACAACAACAACAGAAAGCCCACATAAACATGGAAGCTGAACAATGCTCTACTCAATGATAACTTGTTCAAGGAAGAAATAAAGAAGGGAATTAAAGACTTCCTAGAATTTAATGAAAATGAGAGTACAACATACGCAAACCTATGGGACACAATGAAAGCAGTGTTAAGAGGAAAACTCATAGCTCTGAATGCCTCCAAAAAGAAACTGGAGAGAGCATATACTAACAGCCTAACAGCACACCTGAAAGTTCTAGAACAAAAAGAAGCTAATACACCCAAGAGGAGTAGAAGGCAAGAAATAATCAAATTAAGGGCTGAAATCAACCAAGTGGAAACTAAAAGAACTATACAGAGAATCAACAAAACCAGGATTTGGTTCTTTGAGAAAATCAACAAGATAGATAAACCCTTAGCCAGACTAACCAGCGGGCACAGAGACTGTATCCAAATTAACAAAATCAGAAATGAAAAGGGAGATATAACAACAGACTCTGAGGAAATTAAAAAAATCATCAGATCCTACTACAAAAGCCTATATGCAACAAAATTGGAAAATCTGGAGGAAATGGACAAGTTTCTAGACAGATACCAATTACCAAAATTAAATCAGGATCAGATAAACCATGTAAACAGTCGCATAACCCCTAAAGAAATAGAAGCAGTCATTAAAAGTCTCCCAACCAAAAAAAAAACCCAGGACCAGATGGGTACAGTGCATAATTCTATCAGACCTTCATAGAAGACCTAATACCAATACTCTTCAATCTATTCCACAAAATAGTAACAGAAGGAACACTACCCAATTCATTCTATGAGGCCACAGTTACACTGATACCAAAACCCCGCAAAGAACCAACAATAAAAGAAAACTTCAGACCAATTTCCCTTATGAATATCGATGCAAAAATACTCAATAAAATTCTTCCAAACTGAATCCACGAACACATCAAAATGATCATTCACCATGATCAAGTAGGCTTCATCCCAGGGATGCAGGGATGGTTCAATGTCCGGAAATCCATCAATGTACTCCACTACATAAACAAACTCAAAATAAAAAACCACATGCTCATTTCCTTAGATGCTGAAAAAGCATTTGACAAAGTTCAACATCCCTTCATGATAAAAGTCTTGGAAAGATCAGGAATTCAAGGAGCATACTTAAACATAGTAAAAGAAATATATAGTAAGCCAGTGGCCAACATCAAACTAAATGGAGAGAAACTTGAAGCAATCCCACTAAAATCAGGGACTAGGCAAGGCTCACTCTCTCTCTCTATCTATTCAATATAGTACTTGAAGTTCTAGCTAAAGCAATCAGACAACAAAAGGAGGTCAAAGGATACAAATTGGAAAAGAAGAAATCAAAATATCACTATTTGCAGATGATATGATGGTATACTTAAGTGACCTGAAAAACTCCACCAGAGATCTGCTACAGCTGATAAACAACTTCAGCAAAGTGGCCAGATACAAAATTAACTCAAGCAAATCAGTAGCCTTCCTATACTCGAAGGATAAACAGACTGAGAAAGAAATTAGGGAAATGACACCCTTCACAATTGTCACAAACAATATAAAATATTTTGGTGTGACTCTAACCAAACAAATGAAAGATCTGTATGACAAGAGCTTCAAGTCTCTGAAGAAAGAAATCGAAGAAGACCTCAGAAGATGGAAAGATCTCCCATGCTCATGGATTGGCAGGATTAATATAGTTAAAATGGCCATCTTGCCGAAAGCAATCTACATATTCAATGCAATCCCCATCAAAATCCCAACTCAATTCTTCATAGACTTAGAAAGAGCAATTCTCAAATTCATATAGAATAACAAAAAACCCAGGATAGCAAAAACTATTCTCAACAATAAAAGGACTTTTGGGGGAATCAGCCTTCCTGACTTCAAGCTATACTACAGAGCAGTGGTAATAAAAACTACATGGTATTGGTACAGTGACAGACAGGTAGATCAATGGAATAGAATTGAACCCAGAAATGAACCCACACTCTTATGGTCACTTGATCTTTGACAAAGGAGGTAATACCATCCAGTGGAAAAAAGACAGCATCTTCAACAAATGGTGCTAGTTCAACTGGCGGTCTACATGTAGAAGATTTCAAATTGATCCATTCCTATCTCCCTGTACAAAGCTCAAGTCCAAGTGGATCAAGGACCTTCACATAAAACCAGATACACTAACTCTAACAGAAGAGAAAATGGGGGAAAGTCTCGAACACTTGGGCACAGGGGAATTGTTCTTGAACAGAACACCAATGGCTTGTGCTCTAAGATCAAGAATTGACAGATGGGCCCTCATAAAATTACAAAGCTTCTGTAAGGTAAAGGACACTGTAAATAGGACAAAACGGCAACCTACAGATTGGGAAAAGATCTTTACCAATCCTACATCCAATAGAGGGCTAATATCCAATATGTACAAAGAACTCAAGAAGCTAGACTCCAGAGATGCAAATAACCCTATCAAAAAATGGGGAAGAGAGCTAAACAGAGAATTCTCAACTGAGAAAACTCGAAGGGCTGAGAAGCACCTAAAGAAATGTTCAACATCCTTAGTCATTGGGGAAATGCAAATCAAAACAACCCTGAGATTTCACCTCACACCAGTCAGAATGGCTAAGATCAAAAACGCAGGTGACAGCAGATGCTGGTGAGGATGTGGAGAAAGAGGAACACTCCTCCATTGCTGGTGGGAATGCAAGCTGATACAACCTCTCTGGAAATCAGTTTGGCGGACCCTCAGAAAAATGAACATAATACTACCTGAGGACCCAGCTATTCCACTCCTGGGCATATTCCCAGAAGATGCTCCAACATGTAATAAGGACACATGCTCCACTATGTTCATAGCAGCCATATTTATAATAGCCAGAAACTGGAAACAACCCAGATGTCCCTCCACAGCGGAATGGATACAGAAAATGTGGTACATTTACACAATGGAATACTACTCAGCTATTAAAAACAATGACTTCATGAAATTTGCAGACAAATGGATGGATCTTGAAAATATCATCCTGAGTGAGCTAACGTAGTCACAAAAAAAATGAACATAGTATGTACTCACTGTTAAGTGGTTATTAGCCCAAAAGTTCGAAATACCCAAGAGGAACTTCACAGCAACAGTAGGGCTAAGTGTGAGGTCCCAGATGGAGGACTTGGAGAAGGGACTGAAGGAGCTGAGGGAGTTTGCATCCCCAGGGAGGCAGCAATAGTGGTAACTGGCCTGACCTCCCAATACTCCTGGAGACTGATCCACCAACCAAAGAATACACATGGAGAGACCCATGGTGCTGGCCACATATGCGACAGAGGAGGGTCTTGTTAGACATCAGGGGGAGGAGAGGCCCTTGGGCCTGAGAGTGTAAGATCCTCCAGTATAGGAGAATGCCAGGGAGGGAAGATGAGAGTGGGTGGTTGGGTGGGGGAATACCCTCATAGTGGTGCGGGTGGGGAAATGGTGAGGTTCCAAAGAGGAGATCTGGAAAGGGAGAAACATTTGGAATGTAAATAAAGTAGGAAAACTAAAAAAAAATAAAGCAAAATAAAATGAGAAATAGAAGAAAGAAATTTTCTGGTTTAAAAAAAAAAAATGCCTTCTGAAAGGCCACCCAGTAACCAGCCCAACTTGGGATCCATCCCATTGGCGCGCACAAAGCCCTGACACTATTACTGATGCTATGGTGTACTTGCAGACAGGAGCCTAGCATGGCTGTCCTCTGAGAGGCTCTATTAGCAACTGACTGAGACGGATGCAGATACTTATAGCCAACCACTGGACTGAGGTCAGGGACCCCTATGGAAGAGTTGGGGGAAAGATTGAAGGAGCTGAAGGGAATGGCATCCCCATAGGAAGACCAACAGTATCAACTAACCTGGACCCCCTGGGGGCTCCCAGAGACTAAGCCACCAACCAAACATGTAGGAAGGTCCATGGCCCCTGTTACACATGTAGCAGAGGACTGCCTTGTCTGGTCTCAGTGGGAGAGGATGCACCTAATCCTGTAGAGACTTGATGCCCCAGGGAAGGAGAATGCTGGGGAAGGGTGAGATGGGAGGGTAAGAGAGATTGAGGGAGTGGGATTGGGGAGCACTCTCTCAGAGGCAAAGGGGAGGAGGGATGGGGTGAAGAACTCTGGGAGGGGGGACTAGGAAAGGGGGCAACATTTGGAATGTAAATAAATAAAATAATTTCATTTTTAAAAATGCTTTCTTACTTGAGGGGCCATTGAGATGGGTCAATGGATAAAAGTACTTGTTGCCTACCCAGATGTGGCCATTTGGGGCCCAGGAACTCATACAATGAAAGGAGAGAACCAACTCCCCCCAAGTTGTTCACTAACCTCCATTTGTGCAAGCATGACACACCCATGCACACATGTTCATGTGCGCAGGTGCACGTGCATGTGTGCACCCACACATACACACACACAGATAGATAGAGAAATGCATGCATGCATATATACATGCATACATACATACTAAAGAAAGAAGGAAAGGAAGAACGAAGTATTTTAAATGGCTCTGTTTACTTGGTATAGGTAATCTTTGATTTGAAAATGTGATTCCTCACGAGTGACCTGAGCCACATAAAATCAGCTCAACCTCTGGAAATGCCAAAGACTAGGGAAAGCCATTCAGCAAGCCATCTGTCTGAGATCCACAATAAAAACTATGAATAATAAATCATGGGAATCATCCCATAGCGGAGTATATTCTTGGTACCTTATCACTCACTGTTGCTAGCGGGAAACGCCATCCATGCAGCCCACTGGGAGAAGACAGGAGGATGTGAGCTCTTGGCTTACTCTGCATCGGTTTTCCTTGGCTGGTTTTAATGTGTATCCTTTCACAGTTGTAAGTCATAATGAAGGAGAAGTGAGTTTGTTAATTCTGTGAGTCCTTTAACAAAATAAGACAAGAGCTGTCTCGGGGGGTCCCCAAGATCACAGTGGGTGTCAAAAATTCTGAGACCCCCCCCCCAGGCTTACAGCTGCTGTCACGAGTTGAGATGTTCCTGAGGACTCCCAAGCTTCAGCACAGATAACAGGAGAGACAGACAAGAACATGAAAATGAAGGTTGCATTTTGGTTGTGTAATATCACCACTCCTCGGAACATTATCCAACTATAAAAATGATATTAGATTACGTAAGTTCACAGCACATTTATGGCTAAGTAGCACCTAAAGTTATGTTGTGTATATAATCACAATTGATTCCTGTTGCACGTCTTAAGTAGGCAACAGAATAAACTGAAGAGAACTGTTTTTGCAGGGACTACTGACGGTCAAAGACTGAAAGTTAGCAGATTCTTTTATTAGCATTTGATAGTTGACTGGAACAGGATGCCAAGTAGGGTGTCAAGATGTCTGTGAACAACTAAGGAAGTGGGGGAAACTTGCCTCACTTAAATTTCTTTTCCAACTGTAAATTATGGAGATCTGGTCATAAAAAACAAATGCTTTCTGGAGCTAATAACTGAAAGGGACAAACATGATTTATTTTTTCTTCAGGACCAACCGTGATGCTCACAAATATACTTACAACATGCTAGACTCCTGATTCCTTGGTTTCTTTGAAATTTCACTATGCCAAATTCATACTACTGTGAGATATGGATTATGTCAACAGAAGCAGGTAATTTTCACAAGTTTTTATATCCCAAGGCAAAACAAGGAGTAAGTAATAAGAAGAAAAATTTTAAAGGCAGCCTTGGGAAGTAACGTGGCGTAATAAAAATGTTATGTTTACAGGTATGCTACAGAAAAGAACAAAAAGTCTTTCATGACCTGAGTTCAAGTCTCCCAAGCCCACATGAAGAAGCTGGCTATGGTGGCACAGCCAATAACACCAGCACTGAGGGTGGCAAAGACACGTGGATTTACCTGCCAGACAGTCCAGGTTCAGTGAGCAACACTGTCTCAAAAACTAAACAAGTAGAGCAGATAGAAAAGCCAGCTAGTGTTGATCTTTGGCCCTGCATGTGTATGTGCACATGTCCACACTTCCTAGAATTCAGAACCTGATGACAGAGCTATGTTCATCTTGAGTTTCAGGCATGCAAAATTTCTGATGCCAAGTCCTGTCCAATGAACTTCTTTTTCATCTACATCTGTCTTTGCTATGCATTTCCTCTCCACTTCTGACATCTCTCACCAACTGTCTTATTTCAGTTCCTTCTGATCAGCAGATACTCTAGGATATGGTCTGAAAACAAAACGGTGGCTTCAGAACCAGGGCAGAGTAGGAGCACCCGGGTCCTCCTTGTACTGTAGAGATGCATGGGTTGGCCCTTGGGAGAAATGCAAACACTGGGAAAAAGCCTTCTGCACAGCAGGAACTGGGAATTTAACACACCAACACCAGTAAGAAGGCTTCAACCATCCACACTGTAAACGCCCCTGAGCACAGCACTATAAAACCCGAACAGAGCAGTCAACTAAAGCCTCGCCAGCCTGAGGAGGGAAATGGGCATCTAAATTAGGAAGCCCACAAGATTCAAAAGTTTATACAAAGAAGCCCTCATGACACACTGCATTTAAATGGCCAAGCCAGCAAATTCTGAAAGCAACAAGAGAACAATTCCTTGTCATGTACAAGTTGAGTCCAGGAAACTAGTTAGTGAGTATCAGAAGACTAGTGCCAGGAGACTAGTGAGTGAGTTAGGAGACTAGTGAGTGAGTTAGGAGACTAGTGGGTGAGTCCAGGAGACTAGTGAGTGAGTCCAGGAGACTAGTGAGTGAGTCCAGGAGACTAGTGGGTGAATCCAGGAGAATAGTGGGTGAGTCCAGGAGACTAGTGAGTGAGTCCAGGAGACTAGTGAGTGAGTCCAGGAGAATAGTGGGTGAGTCCAGGAGACTAGTGAGTAAGTTAGGAGACTAGTGAATGAGTCCAGGAGACTAGTGGGTGAGTCCAGGAGACTAGTGAGTGAGTCCCAGGGAGAAGGAAGTGTGGTGTTATATTCAAAGTGCTGGACAACAATCCATTCGTAAGTAGTACTGTATCTACCAACTAGACCCCAAAAGTAACAAACAGAGGGCGAGAAATGGATTCTATAGTTTTAAAAAGTTGCAGGTCTTCCAGAAGACCTGAATCTGGTTCCCAGCAACCACACTGGGCAGCTCACAACCATCTGTACGTAACTCTAGTGCCAAGAGATCCAACTTGTTCTTCTGGACTATGTGGTCATAGTGTGCTTATATGCGCATACCCACTCATGATTTCAAAATAATAAAAAAATAATTTTTAAACAAGAGACTTTGCCACACAAAATGTGCATAATCCAACTGCCTTATAAGAACACGAGTGGGAATTTCTAAACTAGAAACAACCGAGGGAAACAGAACAATATAATAACAAAGAATACAAGATACGCTCTCAACAAAAGAGTCTCATTATTTTTTTAAGGATACTCACAGCCTGAGTGGTGGTTTGAATGATGGGTGTCCCCCAGACTCTCAGGCATTTAAATACTTGATCCCCAGTTCGTGGTGCTGTTTGGGTGGGTTTGGGAACAGTGGCCTTGCTGGAGGAAGCTGGTCACTGGGAGTGGGTTTGAGGTTTCAAAAGCCACACACCATTCCCAGTTGGCTCTCTGCTGTGTGTAGAGCAAGATGTGAGCGCTCAGCTTGCTGCTGCAGGTGGCATGCCTGCCCATTGCTATACTTCCCCACCCACCCCCAGCCCCACGGTCCCAGTGATGGACTCTTACCCTCTGGAACCGTTAACTCCAGATAAACTCTACTATAAGCTGCCATGGTGGTGGTGGCATTTTGTCACAATAGAGAAGTGACTAAAACAGGCTGACACTAAAGATAAGGAAGGGATGTGTGTGTGTGTGTGTGTGTGTGTGTGTGTGTGTAGTGAAAGACAAGCTGGGAGAGTGTCTGTGCTAGAGAGGGGGTGGTCGGGCACAAGTGGTATGAGGGACGAAATGGGGAAAAGGCGAAAGGTTTTAGCTGGGAAGAGGGTGGCTAATACAGAAGGAGCAGAAGAAACAGATAGATAACAGATATTTGGAAAATCTAAAAGGCAACATTTTATGAACCTCCTTAAAAATATGCATTATGTGTGGTGTGGTGTGTGTGTGTGTATCTCTGAGTGTGTCTGTGTGGTGTCTGTGTGTGTGTCTGTCTGTGTGGTGTGTGTGTGTGATATGTGTCTGTGTGTGTGCATGTGCCTGTGCGTGTGTGTGTGTGGTGTGTGTCTGTCTGTCTGTGTGTGTGTGTCTGTCTGTCTCTATGTGTGTATCTGTCTATCTGTATGTGTGTCTGTCTGTCTCTATGTGTGTCTGTCTGTCTGTGTGGTGTGTATGTATCTGTGAGTCTGTGTGTGAGTCTGTGTATGTCTGTGTGTATGTCTGTATATGTGTGTCTGTGTGTGTGTCTGTGTGTGTATGTGTCTGTGTGTGTGCATGTGTCTGTGTATGTCTGTGTGTATGTCTGTACATGTGTGTCTGTGTGTGTGTCTGTGTGCATGTGCCTGTGTGTGATTGTGTGTGTGTATCTGTGTGTGTGTGTGTATGTTTAATGTGGAGCTATGACACAGTGTGTAATAATGCTTCCCTCAAGATTGGCAGGCTGCCTGACAAATACCCAGTGCCAAGCATGAGAAATGGCCCCTCTTGTTGTTGGTCAGGAGAGCCCAGGAATCTTCCGAAACAATACAGGTTGCTGCTGTTGCCCTTGGTTGGCTCCACGATGTTAAAGGTAAGACACTGTTACCTAAGAGACCCCACACCTTGGTCACATAGCTCAGAGGAATTGAGCCTGAACTGACCTGGAAATCTCCTGCCTGACAACTAGCTCCCACAGTATCCTAAGGTGCTACGCAAGTTGCCAAAGTCTTACCTATACACAGTAATGACCAGTCCAGCGAGACATACTAGATGGGGCAATAAAACCCAGTGGGGAGGGAGGTGGGGGTAACCGGCAGCTGATTAATTAGACTTAAGGCCCACTCAATAGGTGGGAATTCACCATGAATCTAGCCAACTCTTAGTGGCTGAAGGGGTCATAGACCCTAGATGAGAACTAACTACTGTCACTTTCCTGAGCCGATGTAATTTCTAACTGTTTTGTTTTTGTTTTTGGTTTTGGTTTTATTATATGCACTGGATAAGTTAAGTTCTCACCCCTCATCAAAGAGGCTTCTTTCCACAAAAGTCCACAACTGATCACAAAGCAGAGAGTAGGTGACCATCAGGTGACTATCCCAGCTGATATATCTACTACTGTGCAAGCCCTACACTTAAAAGAGAGAAACCTGTGGGGGGAGGGGGATGCGAAGGTCGTAAGAGCCAGAAGACCTGGACATCTGTGGACAGGACAGAGAAGTCACACCCGTGGAATGTCAACAACGTGGTTTCCTGAACAACACCAGAATAATGACAGCACCAGGTGACAAGTAAGCACGGATGGCCCCACTCCTAGAAGACGAGCATAGGCCACCATTAGCTGCTGAGAGAGGGAGAATCTGTTTTCTCCAGGGATGAGTGTCCTGATAGGCTATCAAGTTCCAAGTGGTCAGCACTAACCATATGTACATGTGGACAACACTATCACTTCTCGGCCTTTTGGCTAAGTCAGTGTGAACAACACTAAATGAACTCCATAGGGGTGTGTGTGTGTGTGTGTGTGTGTGTGTATGCATGTACGTATGTATGTACATGACAATAATAATTAAAGGTAAAATTGTGAGTTAGAGAGGGCAGGGGGATCCATAGGAGGAATTAAGATAAGAAGGATAGATCTTATAAAAATACTCAGATCTAAAACTCAAAAGAATAATTTAAATAAACTAAAAACAGAGAATGTCTTTAAAACAAAGATTCGTTTTTATTTTTTAAAACTATGTCTCTGCATTGCGTAGGTGTGGGGGTGTGATATTAATGTGAGTGTGGTTACCCACAGAAGCCTGGGGACCCCTAGAGATGGAGTCACGGGAGGCTTTGAATATCTAACCCGGTGCTAGGAACTGAACCTGTGCTCTCTGCAAGAGCAGTCTCCCAACTATCTGTTCAGCCTCCATTGCTTTCGTTATTAGAAGGAACGGTTCCAAATCAGACAGCAGTAAGAACGAACAGACTTAAGCAACAGTAGAGACAAAATAGGCCCAACAGACATGGACCAAACACTGAATGTGTAAATTAAGTGCAATCTTGGAGAACAACTAAGTTTATAAGAAATCAAAAGAGCCAGGCAGTGGTGGCACACACCTTTAATCCCAGCATTCGGAAGGGAGAGGCAGGCGTATTTCTGAGTTCAAGGCCAGCCTGGTCTATAGAGTGAGTTCCAGGACAGCCAGGGCTACACAGAGAAACCCTGCCTCAAGAAAAACCAAACCAAAGCAAAAGAAATCAAAAGAGAAACTGGAAGATATCCTAAGACCAAAAAAAAACCAACATGCTGAACTTCAGAATGATGCCACAGCTGTTCAGAGAGGGACATTTATTGTGATAAATATTCTCAAACTATTTTACAACCACAGAAACAGAAAGACTCAAACTAAACCCAAAGCTAGCAGAAAGCAACGAAGGAAGAATTTATGTAGGAATAAAGGAATAGAGAATTAGAAAAAAAAAAGCTAAGGGTTTTTCTTTTTAATAATGGACAAAACTACACCAAACAAAACTACACCAATTCTAATTTAGCGGCACCAATAATGAGACACAGATAAAGTGATATGGAAACCTATGTAAGACACAGAAAGGACAGTCAGGCTGCTATTAAAAACCGTAAGGTACTGTAGCTACACAACCCAATGTGAATAATTGTTTCTGGAAATATGTAATCTATCAAGGATTCATTATAAATAAATAGAATGTAAACACACCTGTAAGTAGTAAGATTGTTAAGCAAGTAGCCAAAACGTTCATGCCTAGGACAAGCCCAAAGCCAGACGATTTCAGTAGCAAACTCCATCATGTACTCAGAGGTCAAAATGGCCAGAGTGGTTGACTGTGAGGATGACCAGCCCCAACTTACACATCTACAATGCAATTCCTGCACAGGTTCGGGAACATCACAGAAGATGAGGCAGGAAGATTGTGAGAGCCAGTGGACCAAGAAGTCTCACTGTCTCCTAGAAATGACGGGGAGCTGTGTCTACAAACTGTAACAGAAACAGTACGGCTGCCTCATCAAGACCAGAGCAATGACAACACCAACAAATATGCTACTGTGGAGGGAAAACAAGCAACTAAGGGATGCTCAGGAAGGAAGCACTGGTCTTCCCAGGAATGAGCAAGCATGCCTGTGTGCGCCCATGTGCGCATGCGTGCGTGGGCATGTGTAACAGTAGCCAAAGAAAAGAGGTCGTGAACTTGAGAGGAGCAAAGGAAAGGGATCCAGGAGAGGCTTGAAAGAGAACGTGGAAGGGATTGGAGGGAGAGGCGGAATTGGGGGGGGGGTCAAATACTACAGCAAAAATTAACAAAGGCAGTGGCATCGCTTCTCAGACTTTTGTAAATGAAAAACTACGGGGCGGAGAACTTTCAAACTCGTTTTATGAAACAAAAGAAGATGAATTATATATCAATATCCTGATAAACTCGGATGTAAAGCTCAACAAAACCCACTAGTGTGTGAGACAGGGATCAGCTACTAGGTTCTGGTTCGTGGTTTCAGAAGCTCCGTCTATGGTGGTGGGAACCTGTGGCAGAGGAGGTTTCCATCCCGTGGCTCACAGGAGACAGAGCAGGTAGGTGACTATGACCCAGGCAATTGTCAAAGGCCCCCAGCACCACATTTCCTCCAGCTGAGCCCCACCTCCCAAAATGGTTCCACCACCTGGGAATCAGTCCTGTGAGGACTGTATTCAAACTATAGCATCTAGCAAACTAAATTTAATAATGCGTTAAAAAAATCATGCACGATGAGAAAAAAAAAACGATCCCTGGAATGATAAGCACAGTTCTAGAAGGTAAAGTCATTTCATATTATGTACACATTAAAGCAATGAAGGACAAACTGCCACATGGTGAGAATAATTTAAATTGATGTCTGACTGTTCTCAATTAGAAGCAGCAGACAGAGCATTTAAAAATAAGCAAAATATCGAGCTCACTTTATAGTTATTGAGAGATAATGTCCCTGGATCTCTATCTGTGACCATGAAGCGACAATCCTGAAAGAGATGAGCAAGAATACTGGAAACAAAACCACACTTGTTCAAGACATTGTTAAAGAAAATAATGGGAAAACATACCTGCAAAGCAGCGTATGCTAATGTTAATCTCCAAAGTACACAAGGAAGTTATAAACAACAAGAGGGCTGGCAAGGTGGCCAGAGGGGATCCTCTGCATGAGCCTGGTGACCTGAAACAACCCACGACTTGTCCTCTGACCCTCACAACGTGACATGTGGACCCCCACACCGTACATGCGCACATTAATAAGGGGTGTATAGGAGGACTTGGAGGGAAGGGAGGCAGAGAGAAATATATTGCAGTTTCAAAAATTAAAAAGGGAATACTGTGAAGAGACGCTGAGGTATTGATCTTAGGCAAGTGTCTGGTTATATATTTTAAACAACATCAAGCTTTCCCTACTGGGGATATGTGTCCTTTGTGAGGAAGCAGTGAATCTCCACAGTCAGATAGTCAGTCACACAGTCATATTCAGTTCTATTTCAGCAGCCAAGATGAAAATCCACGGGGTGGCCTAGCGGGTGATATATGCCTACAATCCCAGCTCTCACTCAGGGGGATGCAGGGGGAAGATCAAGACTTTAAAACTTCCTAGTGAGCTCCGGGCAAGGTGTGGCTACATGACAAGACCCTATCTCAAAGAGGCAAATAAACAAAATCAGAACATAAATTTCTCCAGACTTTCTTGGCAAATAAAATGGCCGTTGCCTTGCGCCCACCAAAAGTATAGACAACGGGCTTGAAGAGTCAGTTTTTCAAAGGAGACATACAAACAGCTAACGGAAGAGGAAGGAAGGTTCCAGAACCAAGGCTGTGAAGAACCTGCTGGCCTTTTGTGGTTTAGTTGAGACAGCGAAATGGCGCAGCCACGGTGGAAAGCTGTAAGCAAGGTCTTCAAAAACTTGAAGGCAAACTGCCGCATGGCCAGGCTGTGCCGCTTATCCAAATAAGTTAAAATTAAGATCTAAAAGCATATTAGCATTCCTGTGCTTGTGAGACCTGTTACCAGCATATGTGAATCTTAATGACATGGTGGCAAGTGAATCAAGCCATTGGGGGGCGGGGGGGGAGGAACACTACAAGATACCTGTGTTAGGTAATAGAAATGGTTATGATCAGGCACTGGCTTTAGAGAGACATCAAAACTGGCCTGATGCACAGATGGTTAGCATGGCTCTGGAGGATGACACGCAAATTCCCGAAGCAGTCATGTGTGTCATAATGCATTGTAGACATGTAAAGGAATCACAATATTTATGTATGTGCATATATATAATTTATGTATAATTTGGACAAGAAGTCTAAACCTCCTCTCTTTGCTGATATCCTGTTATGAAGTTATAGGTTAGAACCTACTTTAGCTCTTTAAATACTTGACATACTGTATTTTTCTAGTTCATTGCTATTTTTATATTCTATTTATATGTCATGTATATGTTTATTTATTTCATACATGTTTATATAATTCATACATGTTTACATATTTCATACATATTTATATATTTTCATGTGTATATATATACACATACAATGTATGTATGTATAATATATGTGTGTATGTATGTATGTATAATATATGTGTGTGTATGTATGTATGTATACTGTGTGTGTGTGTGTGTGTGTGTGTGTGTGTGTGTGTGTAAGAGAAATGGGGGTGATTTGAAGGGAAGCAGAGGACAGTGGCTGGGGAGAGGATAAAGTGAGGTGTGCAGTGAGTATTATGGAGCTACATTTTTGGACGACATTTTTGGATGAAAGTGTCATACGAATCATTTCATCTGTCAGTTTTAAAAAAGGAATGAATGGCAAGGACAAATAGTTAAACTCCAAATGGCAGAGCAGGGTGGTGGGTGAAAGAGGCGATGGATTTACAGACTCACAAGTCCTGAGATCTGTTGAGAATGGCATTCCTAAAATATTCAGTACTTTATAAAGAGTACAATGTATAGTAAAGGACAGACGCCCCAAACGCGGTGGTGTGGCATTATGTATGTATGTTTTGCATACATTCCCATGTATGTGTGTGCAAGCCTCTATACACGTATATAACATATTAGATTTTAAGCTTGATCACATCAAAATACTGAAAAGACTACCCATTCTAATGTGCAAGATGAAATTGGGAATTTCTCTACCTGAGCATTACCAGGTTTTTCTTGGTGTTTTTGTTGTTTGTTTGTTTGTTTTGAATTCTTTCAAGACTGGTTTTCACTGCATAGCCCTGGCTGTCCTGAAACTCACTCTGTAGACCAGGTTGGCCTTGAACTCACAGAAATCCCCTTGCCTGTGCCTCTGCCTCTCTGCCTGTCCCTCTGCCTCTGCCTCCTGAATGCTAGGATCAAACTTGCGTGCCACCACCACCACCCAGCAACCAGGTGACTCTGATAGACAGAGGGTGTAGAGAAAAGATGAAACTTCTAGGCCAGGTAAAATACAAGAATAAGCCATTCACACTGGTGACCTTAATTCTGACATATGTAACATAGAACTTCCAAGCACATAATGAATTACTTTTCATTAATGCACACATATCAATTCCTAATTAATTTGATTAGAAAGTTGAAAGCTTTCTCCTTTCTTTGCTGATATACCGTTAAGGAGTGACAGGTTAGACCATATCTAAGTGCTTTAGAGACAATGTATTCTTTTTAGGCCATTGCTCTTTTTCCCTCTGTGCTGGACTCCAGATAACTGAACTAAATTAAATACTTTGAATTATCTGTGCTTCAAAATGTTAACTTGTTAGGTGGATGAAATCTTTGTGTAGGTAAAGCACTTGAGATTTTCAGTTTGTGATTTCACCCTCTAGCAGTGGATCTCACTCTTCCAAATGCTGTGACTCTTTATCACAGTCCCTCATGATGCGGCGACCCCAACCATAAGATTATTTTCCTTGCCCCTTCAGAACTGTAATGCTGCTACTGTTACAAGTCATAATGGAAATCTATGTTTTCCGATGGTCTTAGGTGACCCCTATGAAGAGGTCATTTGACCCCCAAAGGGGTCATGACCACCGGTTGAGAACCACTGCCAGATATAAGAGCAAAATAGTAGGGATGCTTTTGTTTAAACGTGAACTGAGATGGCGAGGAAAGACAATAGAACTTCCTGAGAAAAGTAGCAATATTTTTTAACTCAAAAAATATCCCAGGAACCCTTTGCCTAGTTAGTTTGGATTTCGTGAAAAAAAAAAAAATCTTAAAATAAATTTCACTTTTAAGATCTATAACTATGGTCTACAGACTTCACAGAATACATCTCACCGAAACAGTGTTGACAGAGACGGGAAAGCCTACCCTATATTTGCTGAGCATAGCACAGTCACACAGGCCACAGAATTTAGCTGTTAACTTAGTGCTGGAAATGGAACTACAAATGGCCGTGGAGTCTTTTTTTCCATTGTGCTTACGATCCCCACTTACTGTCGCCCACTCTGAACTGAAAACACTCCCTTCTGCCTCTCCTATAGCCTTCAGAACTCTCTGCCCAGCTCGAGCCTGCAATAAGTGGAGGAAAAAAGAGAACCTATAATATTTCCTCCCGAGCTGCCTGGCAGCTCCAGAGTCCCAGGACAAGGACATTTTCCTGGCACGTGAAGTTGTTCTAGGACTTCTAGGCCCACACCGAAGCTCTCGTGTAAGAAGACAGAGAGTACCCGCTGCAACCTGGAGGGCTAGCCAACTCATCACACTGGATGCTGTAGGTACTTACTCAGAGACATTTACAAGGATGGGGAATATGTTTAATGTTCCCAAACCTGACTTACAAGTCAGAGTATAACTCACGGCTTCATCTTAGGGAAGAGGGCAAGTGAGAAAAAGGGATGCACACAAGTTAGGATTTGCTCGTGGTCCAGTAATAGTCATCCGACAAGCTTAGAAATGATGCTGTGAGGAGCAACCGTAATGACAGAATTTCTTTTATTATCCTGTCTACTCTAAAACATGTACACATCTTCCAGCCTTCATTTGCATTTTAAAGTTAACCAATTCTTATGCCCGGATCTTATAAAACTTTGATGTGAATTATCTAATTGTGTCTTTTAAAATTGGGATTTCTCTGTTTTTTGTCCTTATCAGACATGAAGATACTGTATATTTTCCTCTAGTTATTGAATGGACTATTCCATGGGGAACTTTGAATTTATTACATCTAGTTATGATGTGTGACGTTAAATTTTTAAATGTCAAATGGATAATTAATTATACAAATTCAATGTATTGATAATTCTTTTCTCTCCTGGTAGAATGCTACGTGTATCAAAATGTCACTACAGACAGCACATAAGCATACTTGTGGCACGCAATTATGCATGAAATTCAGTGTTCATGCTTGTACATGTGTGGGAGCATGTGCAGGGAAGTATTCTGCTTTGAGGCAAATGCCTGCCAGCTCCCAAATAGCCTCAATATGAGTGAATCAGAGAGCCGAGGCCATGCTGTTTACTAATGCTTGTCTCACAGAGAAGCACAA
Organism: Rhynchomys soricoides; assembly: GCA_019843965.1. Classification (NCBI taxonomy): domain Eukaryota; kingdom Metazoa; phylum Chordata; class Mammalia; order Rodentia; family Muridae; genus Rhynchomys; species Rhynchomys soricoides. Next base: position 6,310,030 of record JADRCH010000066.1, on the reverse strand, counting down.
CAATCCAACAGCAGAGCAGTTATTTTCTGGGACAGACTTTTCACAAAATATTAACCATAAGCCGCACACACAGGTAGGTCAAGTTTAGGACACTGCACACAGACTGTTAGATTAGACCAAGGCTCAGATGCATTTACTCTAGGTAAATATGTAAAAGTTGAGTAATATGTAACATTCTCACAGGAGCTCTGTGCTTGGGCCATTGAGTGTTACTTTAAAACAAACAAAAACAAAAACAGAAACAAAAAAACAAGAAAACTGGAAGGAAATAAAGATGGCACCACAAACTAAGAAAACTAGAATATTACAGTTAAGAAAAGGGAAAGGTGGTATTTGATGAATGTAATCAAAATCATCAGTATCTAAGCAACGATGCATTTCAATGAGAACAGATGTTGCCAGCACAGAAAGGCTTGGTAATTATTAAGCTGTTACACACATATAAACAGTGAGTAGGGTAAAATAGCATGTGGTGTGAGCTAAAAAGGCCCCATAAGCTCACATATTTGACTGCTTAGTCACCAGGGAGTAGAACCGTTCGGCAGGGTTAGAAGGCTTAGGAGGGGTGGCACGGGGTGGGCTTTGAGGTTTCAAAAGAGCAGGCTAGGCCCAGTGTCTCTCTCCCTTCCTGCTGCCTGCAGATCAGAATATAGAACTCTCAGCTGCTTCCCCAGGACCATGTACCCTACCATGACAACAATGGACTACACTTCTGAAACTGTGAGCTATCCCCTAGTTCAATGCTTTCTTTTATAAGAGTTGCTTTGGTCATGGTGTCTCTTCGTAACAATAGGATGGTGACTAAGGCATGAAAGGTCATCAGATATCTGTGATAATAAAATTAAACACACACACACACACCATATATATATATATGGTGTGTGTGTGTGTGTGTGTGTGTGTGTGTGTGTGTGTACCTAAGATCCTGGCCAAAAGCAACATAGAGGAGAAAAGAGTTTACTTCATATTCTGCTTCCAGGGCACTGTCCTGGAGGAAAGTTGGGGCAAGAACTCAAGGCAGGGAGGGACATGAAGCAGAAACCGTGGGGGAACTATGCTTCCTGACTAATTCACTACCTATGTTATACAACTCAGGACCACCTGCCTAGAAGGCACTCCATAGGTCTGCTGATGACACTACTGAAGGCGAAAAAGACAATCTTTGGGATGTGTTTGCCTGACAACAGAACAACATGTGCCGGATGGCAAAGGGGCAGCACCTGGCCCAATTCTTGAGACTAATAGGTAATCCAGCCCAACAGATTACACTATAATCACTTCCAGGGACGTATCAGTCTGTCTGCAAAGTTCAATCAGCCTAAAAGATCTTCTCAAATCAGGGTCCCTCTTTTAAATGTAATGTTGGTGATTCCATTAGTCTCAAGAATCATGGTAGTAAGGTAGTTTTTAGATTTGGTATTCAAGGCAGGTATGGAGTCAGGAATGAAGTACAGTGAGTGAAAGTTGAGTATGTGGGCACCAGCCTGAACCCCAGTATTGGAAGGCTGAAGCAGGAAGATGCTTAGTTTCTGGCTAACTGAAACTCTGTAGCAAAAATAGTGACAACGAGGACAACGACGATGTAATTGAAGTAATTTCTTGATAGAAAAAGAGCAGGAGAGGAGGAGGGGAAAAGGCAGGTGCATAAAGAAATGGAGACAGAAGCTCCTTGGGAAAGAGCAGAGGGGAAGAGGAACCGCATCCCACAGTCACGTCAGCCATCTTAAGTTTGCAAGTTACATGACTGGAACCAGGAACCTACTGAGCTTACTTCAGCAGCCTTACAGTTATTGAATTTTTAGAAATCCATTTATAAGATGCTTTCCCTAGGAAGTCTTACTGAAATGAAAGCTATTATTGACATTTAGATGTAAGCATGTTGTGAGAAGTTGTTGTTATCCGTGGAAGGCAGGGATGCTTAGAAAATATCATTCACTGGAATGAAAAGTACAATACTTACAGTTATCAAAGATTCTGGAAGAGAAATACTTCAGAAGAGTCAAAATGCTTGCCCCATCTAGTTCTGGCAGCATTTCAGACTTGTCCGTGAGGAAAATATCCTGCTGTGAGCTTTTACAGGCACAGAATCCAATCAAAGCCGTTTTCCTCAGGTCAGAGGTGGCAGCATACAGACACACCTCCGAAATAATTGTCGTATACGTGAAGATAATCTCTGAGGCCCAGGAAATGTCATATCCGTTATAGTTTTCTTCCTGAGACAAAAAAGAAAAAAATCGAAAGTGCACATTAAGGAATCGAGGTACATTCTATCAGGCTTAGAAACCAGATATATAGTATAATCATGACAAAAAAAATTATTCAAATGTTATGCAGTTGTTGAAAAAGCGATTAAAATTTCTAAATGTACTCATTAATCATAGTTTTTGATGAGTATGTTTTATTTAAAAAAATAGTTCAGAAATATAAGTAACTAATATATATGTTAAGTAGCAAGCATTCAACCTCTTTAATAATCAATGAAAGATAATGAATCTATTGCGCCTCCTCCTGCACCCGTGGCAGATCAGCAGGCCTGTTCCCCAACCCCACAGCACTGCCTGTTTCCCAGGAGGTCTGCCCTAACCAGGGACACAGGTGAGACCCCTGCCCCAATATCCACACCAGCTGGGACCCCACAGTGTCCAGCAGATGTGTGATTTGTCCCACTCTTCTGGTCTACACCTCCACCTGCGTCCATGGCAGATCAGCCTGCCTGCTCCCCCATCTCACAGCCCTGCCTTTAAGGAGGATATAAATAATTCCCTTAAAGAAATACAAGAGAACACAGACAAACAGGTCCCTTAAAGAGGAAACAAATCCCTTAAAGAAACAAGGAAAATACAATCTACCAGGTGAAGGAATTGAACACAATGGTCCAAGACCTAATTATGGAAGTAGAAACAGTAAATTAATCACAAATGGAGGCAACCTGGAGATGGAAAACCTAAGAAAGAAGACAAGAGCTACAGACAAAAGCATCACCAACAGAATACAAGAGATGGAAGAGAGAATTTTAAGCACAGAAGATACCATAAAAGATACTGACACATATACAAAGTGTAAAAAGCTCCCAACCCAAAACATCCAGGAAATTCAGGACACAATGAAAAGACCAAACTTAAGAATAATAGGAATAGAAGAGAGCAAATGTTTCCAATTCAAAGGACCAGAAAACATCTTCAATAAAATCATAGAAGAAAACTTCCCTAACCTAAAGAAAGAGATGGCCGTAAATGTACAAGAAGCCTACAGAACAAATAAATGGAACCAGAAAAGAAAATCCTCCCACCACATAATAATCAAAACACTAAATGTACAGATCAAACAAAGACTATTAAAAGCTGCATGGAGGAAAGGCCAAGTAACATATAAAGGCAGACCTATCAGAATTACACCAGACTTCTCAACAAAGACTCTAAAAGCCAGAAGATCCTAGGCAGATGTCTTACAGACCCTAAGAGACCACAGATGCCAGCACAGACTTCTATACCCAGCAAAACTTTCAATCACCATAGATGGAAAAACCAAGATATTCCATGATAAAACCAAGTTTAAATAATGTCTTACTACTAATCCACCCCCTACAGAGGATACTAGAAGGAAAACTCCAGCACAAGGAGGGTACCTTCACCCAAGAAAACGTAAGAATCTAATCATCTCACAACAAACCCAAAAGAAGAGAATCATGCACACATAATTCCACCTCCAACAACAAAATAACAGGAACTAAAAATCATTGGTCATTGATATCTCTCAACATCAATGGACTCAATTCCCAAACAAAAAGGCACAGGCTAAGAGACTGGATACATTAATAGGATCCATCATTCTGCTGCATACAAGAAAACTGGAACTTGTTCTACCTGAAGACCCAGCTACCCCACTCCTGGGCAAAGACTCAAAAGATGCTCCACCATACCCCAAGGACACGTGCTCTACTGTGTTCATAGCAGCTTTATCCACAATAGCCAGAAACTGGAAACAACACAGATGTCACTCGACCAAAGAATGGATATAGAAAATGTGGTTCGTTTGCACAATGGAATAGTATTCAGCTATTACAAATGAGGGCATCCTGAGTTTTGCAGGCAAATGGATGAAACTAGAAAATATCATCCTGAGTGAGGTAACCCATACTATGCACTCACTGATAAGTGGATATTAGCCAAAAAGCTCAAAATAAACATGATGCACCCCACAGAACCAAAGAAGTTAAACAAGAAGGAAGGTCCAAGTGAGAATGTTTCAAACCCACTTAGAAGGGTGAACAAAATAATCATGGGAGGCAGAGGGAGAGAGGGAGGGATCTGGGCGGGAGAGGAGAAAGGGGGCAGGATCAGGTGTTGGGGGAGACAGGAGAGAGGCTGGGGGTGGGAGGAGAATGAGTAGAAATATGCAGCTGCCACATTGCTTATATTCTAGTGTAAATTTGGGTCCCCAAAACTGCTTACACAAGTGTCTGCACAGAGCTTCTGGGACCCTGGCCCCAGTTGGTTCTGATGGTAAATAAAAATGCCAACAGCCAGTAGCTGGGAAGGACAGACAGAGGCGGGTTTTTGGAATTTCCTGGAGTCTAAGAAGAGTGCAGGACAGAGAGGCATAGCCACCAAGTGAAGGAGCCAGGAAAGGGCAGCCTAGAGTACAGCCCAGTTGGGCAGCCTTCTGGGTCCAGAGCAGCCAAGACAGAACAGAGAATTTAGTGAGTAATAGCTCACTAAATTAACCTCGTGGTAGTGAAGCAGTGGCCCAGTGATTGAGCTGTTTAAGGCATATCAAAATATAAAGGCTGTGTGTGTGTGTGTGTGTGTGTGTGTATCTGGGTTTCATTCAGAATGCGAACTATTGAGACAGGTAGCAGACCTGCCACAGGGGGTTATAAAATTGGGTATTTAATTCAACAGATACGTGCTCCACAGCATTCAGCTTGTGGAGAGCAACCAATAAGCTTGGCAATAGCCTGAGCTGTATAGGGGTACCATGGGAGCCCTTCGGCCAACAACTCAACTAGACGTAACCCATTCCTGGTACTGTAGGGCTCCCTTGGTGCATTTGCTTCTTTTATTATTTGGTGACTTTATTTATATTCACACACACACACACACACACACACGATCAGAAACCTTCTACATTTTATATAGAAATGTGTTTT
>JADRCH010000066.1:6279759-6296945 GCA_019843965.1 Rhynchomys soricoides | reverse complement strand
TGCGAACTCTCTCATCTCATACCTGTTACCATGGGTGCGAACTCTCTCATCTCATACTTGTTACCATGGGTGTGAACTCTCACCTCACACCTCTCACCGTGGATGTGTGCAATGAAGTAGACGGTAACTGTGAGGGAATGAACGAGGAAAACCCTCGGTAGGTTGGAATGTAACTGAAGCCAAGATGGGAGTTTCAAAACACTCAAAAGATTCTAAATAGGATGTCCTGTGACCCAGCAACCTCCCTTTGATTAAGCATCCAAAGGAACTGAAATCAGAATGCTGAGTATATGCCAGGTTTTTCCTCAGGAGCAATTGACCCTGAGCATTGACAGATGGTGGGCTTTATATCACGTGGAATACTATTCAGCCTTCAGTTCAGAGAAAACAACGCTTGCCTTCAGTGACAACATGGGTGAACTTGGGCAACGCTGTGCTAAGTGCATAGAAAAATAAAGGAAGATAAACACTACATGGTCTCCCGTGCAAAATCCAAACTCTTACAAATCTACTGAGAAGTTAAGCTGAGGCCTGGAAAGAGGACAGCCACTGTACAGAAGGAGGAACCATTAAAAAGTGGATGGAGTTTTAGGGATCCACATAGCATGGTTACCATCATCAACACATATGTTCAAAATGTAAAAACAATGGGTTTTAACATTCTCACCAATAACTAACAAGTATGAGAGGTGATAGGAATGTCAATTAAGTTCACACATACACACACACATACACACATACACACACATATACACACATACACACATACACACATATAAATACAGACACACACACACACACACACAAAACAATACACTGAACCCTACAAATATAGATAATTATTCCTGGTCAGTCTATAAAAACTAAGGTCTTCCTTCCATTGTACCCAGCCTGCTTTTGTAGGACATCTATGTTCCTTCTTAAATTAACACATGGACTAGAAGCTAACCCTTGCTGAGATTAAATTGTCTTGTACGTTCTTTGAAAAGCACAAAGAAATGGCATCATCACATTCCTTTCAAATATGTGATAGATGATCTCATTGCTGAGACCTAACAACACGGGAAGTAAGAAATGTTTTAAACATGGGAACGAATTTCTTATCGGTAGCACATTTCATTTAATAGAGACAAACTACACAGAGCAGCCACCAAAACAGGACAACAGAGACAGCAACAATTCACTGGTAGAACGGATACAAAATATGTGCGTGGCTTTTGTCTTTGGAGCTGAGACTATAAAGTGTATTCTTAGTCAACTGAGCTGTGATTAGCATTTCAGCGCTAAGGTCTCCCCAGTCACTCTGGATTTATAGGACTGCCCTTACCAGCACTTCGTCTGAAGCTGCGTTTTGTGGAAGAGGAGATGCCCAAGCACTTTATTCAGCTGAGGACGGTTGTTCTGAACGCAGGACCAGGCAGCCACACTGTGCCAGAGCAGGTGGCTGACTTTGTAGCCCCTCTCATTCAGCTGCGAATGCTTCTGAAATTGCAATATGGAGAAAGTTGGTCTGCCAAAGAGTCCTTTGACTTGCACAGGCTTGAAAAATACATTTTAAATATACAAATCAAAATGGATATTCGCTTGCATTTTGCATTTTACTATGTAGAGCCATTTAAAAGTATTTTTGGGGGTGGATAGTTGATAGAAGCCCAATAGTTACACAAGATTTTTACACAAACCCCTGGGCTTGGTGAGCCAGTCTACAGTAAGACAAAAATGCCAGAACCTCTGAAGGACCACTGCTGGGTGCACTGTTCTTGGATTCTGGGTGTCTCTCTTCTTCACCACATCTGATCAAGAGGCAACAGGGAAAGTTAACTAACTGGGCTCTGAAACGTGGATTTCTCTGCATTAACAACCAAACGCGCACCTCAAAGAGTATGGCCAATGCCTGTTAAGCGTCTGGGGTATTTTTAACTATAAATTCAGACACTAAGAAGTTTTTCCATTTGTTTTCTTCAAGTATTCCCTGACAGCTTCGTTAAATAATTGATCTGCTGCAGTGATTGACACTCCGCGACATCTTAGTACTCTCATCCCCGCCCCGCTCCGCCCCGCCCCGCCCCGCCCCCACCCCAGCTCCAGCCTGCCCCGCCCCACCCACGCCCCACCCCAAAGGTATACTGGCAGTTCACATTCCATAGTGGTAAGAAACACTTTACATCTAAAGAGCTTCATTGTCCTTGGTTATTGTATAAAATATCAGAGCTAAGATCTAAAGATAGTCTTCACATTGAGTCCTCTTAAAAAGCCTGGGGAGGTGGGGAGGTTGGGGGTGGGAACATCCTCTTGGAGACTGGAGGGGTATGAGATGGGGAGAGGTGGGGGGGGGTAGACCAGGAAGGGGATGAAGTCTGGGCTGTAAAAAAAGGATTAAAGAATAAAAATAAATAAATTTAAAATATACAAAGTTGCCGGCAGTGGTGGCGCATGCCTTTAATCCCAGCACTCGGGAGGCAGAGGCAGGTAGATTTCTGAGTTCGAGGCCAGCCTGCTCTACAAAGTGAGTTCCAGGACAGCCGGGGCTATACAGAGAAACCCTGTCAAATAATGTTTAGATTAAAGCACAAGACAAATGTTTCACATTGGAGAACCTGGAAGCAGAAAATATCATTTAAAAAAAAAAAAAAAAAGGCTGGGAGTTCATACAAAATTTCAAATTAAAACCTCTCAAGTTTCTAGTAAGCTGTTTAGTTATGTTCTTTGGCTGTGTACTGATTTTTCTTTTCATGTCAAGGGTAGTTGGATGCTGGAGAAAATTGCTAGAGTCAAGGTCTGAGGGAGCTCGCTGGCCCTGGGAGCGGTAATTCAGAAAAGAAACTGTAAACAGCCATGTTTGGGTTGTTACAATATTCCACAGGGAAGCTGTCTTCTGCGATAATGTGAGGCATTGGACTGAGACATGCTGACTTTGGAAAATGCTCAGATAACTCAATTTTCTGCTGCTTTGTGGTGGCGCCTGGTCAAAAAGTAAAAGCCACATAAATGAAATTGTCTCAGTAGCCCTCAGCATCTCAGCTTGTGTGTCTGGTGGCCTTCAAGTTTCAAACTTAGTTTACAAAAACAGGGATACAGATTTGTTGTAAATTTTTGAGACAACCTGACCAATTAGTTTAAAACAATACTTTTCTAGGTCATAGACGCTACATGGCTACAGAGATCACTAAGTTAAATGAATAAATATCCACATGGATACAATGGTAAAACACTAGGAGGTAAGCTGTATGACCAAGGTCCATGGTCCCAGTACCCAGTAAAAGAGAGGCTGGAACAGGAGGATGGCATACTTGAAGCTACATTTGGGAATTTTAGAAAGGTATTGTCTTAAAATAGCAAGTGAAACAGTCCAAGTGAGGATTACGGACAAGATCTAGGTTTTATTTCAATTTTATATGATGTCGTTTTTACACATTGTGGAGGATGAGAAAAGGTGGCCTCTGTTGTTGACAACTGATTTGACACCTCTTATTACAGTCTGATCTGATACTGTCAGGTCATTTTGATTTGCTGAGCACAAGCACAAATTACATGTCCCGGATACTACTCCAAGATTATGATTTTTTTTTCTTTTTTCTTTTTTATTGGTTATTTTATTTATTCACATTTCAAATGTTGTCCCCCTTCCGGGCTTCCCCTCTGCAAGCCCCCCTACCCCATGCCCCTCCCCCCTGCCCCACACACCTACCCACTCCCACCTCACTGCCCTAGCATTCCCCTACACTGAGGCCTCAAGCCTTCACAGGACCAAGGGCCTCCCCTCCCACTGATGCCAGATAAGGCCATCCTCTGCTACATATGCAGCTGGAGCCATGGATCCCTCCATGTACGCTCTTTAGTTGGTGATTTAGTCCTTAGACTAAGATTTTTAAAAGCTATTTACTAATACTTATTCTTAAACACAGACAAAAAGGAAGCCACTGTGTCACACACAAAATATCCAATCATAGAATCACCCCTAGTTTTCAATAGGAGAATCTAAAGAGAATGCCTGTCTTCTCAGGCTCCCCTTGATCTCTCCAGGTCCAAACGCTGGGAAAAAGTAAAATAAAATAAAAAGCCCAGAACTCTCCTGATGAAACATTCACAGTTCCTTCTGGGAGTGTGGGCTCTCTCCTTTCCTCTCTCCCTCCACTGAGGAATAAACCCCATTGTCTCTGATAAACACATGCTCCTCCCCCGACCTATGGCTTAATGGCCTTGGCATTATCAAAAAAGAAAGGATTAATGTAATAATGATATTCATATGGTTCAATCCAGTTGTTGCAGACCAGGAAAGAGCAGCCCTGACGGTTACTATGTGTCGCAGAATCTCTTGTCTTTACGCTGAATCAGCCTACTGAGACTCTCTGGCAGAGTGATTATATACATGTTCAATCTGATAAAAATTTAATATATGCTTTACTTTTTCTATAATTCCTTATTATTTTACTTTGCAAATTGTCAGGCTGTGGTAGCTTTGAAATGGAAAAGAGATGGTGTTGGGAGACTGTTCAGCCAGGGAAGTAAGTCTGTTACAGGGGGTTAAGGACCTGAGTTCAGAGCCTCAGCACTAACAATAAAACTAGGCATAGTGATGCTGTCCTTAGCATCACTGGCGCTCAGCAGAATGTCCCAGATTTTGATCACGTCCTCACTGAGTATTGTGGAGTGAGAGAATAAGACTGCTAATCACGTCAGAATGTAAAATTGGTGTATCTTCTACTTTTCAGGGAACTATTTATACTTTAGATAATAATATTTAATAAGGGGGGCTACTCTGTTTTAACTGAGTTCCTTCGAGTCCTCCAAAGAACTAAGTTGTTGCTATCATGTGACAATTGCTTAGAAAAGTCAGCTGTGCTGCTGACCAGAGGACAGAAATTCAGTCCTGCAATTGGGTCTGCAATTGCAAAGCTAATAAAAGTATACCACGTATCGAAGTTGGCGGAAATTATGGGTCTGGATCACTTAAAGGGACATTAGAAGAAACTGTGTCCAGGGTCAAAGAAAGGAAGTTTCCTACCTGCAGGTGAAACCAAAGATCTGTACTATGCATCTTACGATATGGAAATTCTACAGGATTTTAAAGCAATTCTAGCATTGGCTATAAGACAAATTCAACAACCGATTTTGCTCCATTTCTATGAACATTAAACCTAAGATATTTCACAACAGCCAATGCAGGCTGTGCATGGCCCTTTTAGCAGAATCAGAAGATAAGGGAAGATGGATAGATCGATAAATCCTGGACTGCAATCTAGCATCGATAAAGACGGGAGAAGAAATAGCCATTGCTGTACCGTTTACGTTCTATGATCTCTTCCTTTCCTTTTTCATTCCCCAAAAGAGGGAATGAAATGGGTATTGAATGGGCAGATGCTCAGCTGAACCGGAGAGGCTGGCTTCGAAACGCCACTCTGGAGAAATTGGGTAGAAACTGGGGAACCGTTAGGGCTTGCAATCACACCGTGAATCAGGGCTGATTAGCCAAGCGGTGATTTAGGAGCACTGTGTCTCCACTATCCTTTATGGTTGTTGTATTTTGAAGTAATTGGAGAAGAAAAGGAAAGGCAATAAACATGACCGCCCCAGATGCGTTATAATCCCCTCGGAGAATCGCACGGATAGGGCTGGAATCGAATCGACGTCCTTTGTTCTACAAAGTGGAAAAGGCACAGGAAGACTCAGCGACTGTGCATGTCACGCTGTGGGCTTTGCCCCTTCTAGCAGTGCACGTCCGCTGCTTCCAAGGGTGGACAGAGATTTGTTCTGGGAGAGTACTAGCCTGGAAACACGTGACCCCACCTGAGCCAGAGCGGGGTGTGGCTAAGACTGCCATATTTGCATATGCAAATTGAACATTGCAGCACCATCTTTGAAGATACAACACTCAGATCGCTAATTTCCGTCAAGGTAGCCGCATTCTCCGCTGAAAACCACTGTGAACTGTCTAGGTTAGAGCAAATGCCTAAATATAGTTTCGACTATTAACGGCTATGTTTTTGTGGCATTTCATTCGCAAACTACAGTTTTATTTATTCATTTAAGGCGATGGTGGTGGTGGTGGTGGTGATGATTATCGTGGTCATCATGAAAATGGGCAGAGGTTTTTTTTATACAAATGAGGAATCCGAGGTATACAAAAGCTAAGCCGAGCTCCTTAGATCACACAGACAGTCGACAGGCAGGCAGTTTGTTACTCTTGCGGATCAATGTTCTTTTTGCAGCTTCATATCTTACTTTAAGTATATTGACCATCAAAACATATTTTTAATTTTGAATTCAGTGCCTCTTTTTGCATGATGTAATTTGCATTCGTCACTAATTATAACCAAATGGCCCAAATTACTTAGCAAATATCACTTTTTATGTAGAAGGTTTATCGCCAATGAGCCAAGAGACAAATACTTAAGCTTAAAAGTTATAAACGTACGTGATAAAATGTGTTTTCCTATCTGCTAAATTTATAGTTAATGTTTGAAAGGCACCAAAGGGAGTGTGGGAAGACTATCAGGTCACACATAAATAAAGCTTTTTTAAGAGGAATTTTCACAAATTCTTAGATCTCACAAATCGTTGGAACTTACCTTAGATTAAAAGTATTTTCCTGTAGCAGATATAAAGTGAATACGGAAAAAAAAATTAAATTAATTTAAAAAAAAAAGATTTTCCAGGGTGTCAAGAAGGCTCAGTGGATGAAGTGTTTCCTGCACAAGAGTGAGACTGGGGTGTGAACCCATAGCACGCACATAAAAGCTGGCTGCTCGGGTATCCCACCTGTAATGCTGGCTCTCTAGAGTTAGAGACAGGGGGTCCTGAGCAAGCTGCCTAGCTAGGCTAGCCAAGTGGAATGGAGCATCTCCAGGTCCAAGGAAAGACTCTGCCTCAGTAAAGAGGGTCCAGAGCATCAGTGAAGGTTCCAACATCTATCTCTGGCCTCTCGATCTACATGAACTCACACGCATGCACATTGCACATATGCATGGCCAAACACATGCAAACATGAATAAACGCATGCATATATACCATACACACAAGCAAAAGAACTGATTTCTTTCCCTTTTGAAAAATTAAAAAGAACAAATTTTCTGTTTATAGACTATAAAATTAATGGAGAAAAATATCCTGTTCCATAGCACTCACGTTGTTTTTCAGAAAATATTTGATTAAAGGAAATAAATGATTACCAAAGATAATTGATTATTAATAATATAAGAAAATTTAACTGTACTAGAATTATAATTTGTCCTTGAGAGGGTGGAGTCCCACTGTGTAGCTCTGGCTACCACAAAATTCACAAGGTAAGGCTGGCCTTGAACTCACAGAGATCAGCCTGCTTCTGCCTCCCTGGGGCTGAGATTAAAGGCGTGTGCCGCCACAGCTGGCCAGTTTGAGCATTAGGAAGTTTTCAGTTGACTTCAGTGGCATGTTAAATGTTATTTCAACACGAAACATGGAAACCATGGCCTATTTCATTTGTTTTGTGGCCAGTGTATACTTTACATCATTCTCCTTGATGAAATAGAATCTGCTAAAATGTTAACTTGGGAATCTAAGTTATGCTAGCATTTGCTCTTACGTGGCTGAGACGGGACCTCTGTGGAAGAGGTGTTATATCATTGTGCCTCTCAGAGAAGTGACAAATCACATGGACTGCCCATCCCTCATCGAGCGTTCTAGGATCCACAAGGTGTGCCTGAGCAAGCCTGTGTGCTAGTGGCCCTCCCTTCCAACCTCCCTCAGCTAAGCCAGGCTTTCCCAGAGCATGCTGTGCAGATGAGAATGAGTGTAGGGTCACAGTGATTTTATCTTACAGAAACACAACACAGCATACCCGCCGTAACCGTTTACCTACCACCTCAGAAAACGGGTCCTCCATTTCACCTGGGCTGTCCACAAATGGTTCAGAATGGAGCTCTCTTTTACAGATGATTTCCGACGTCTTCAGGATGAACTGCACGTTGGAGAGAATGTTTGGGTATTTGTTGTAGGACTGCTCCGAGAAATAAAGCGCTGTCGGAAGGAAGATCGTTTGTGAGAGGTGTTTTGTTCGCGCCTCGCACTGTGCAAGGCTCCATTTGTCTATCAGCTATGAAAGCGTCATTGGGTTCCATGTTTCCGAGCTCCTACTGTTGTGTGTTGCTCTGTCTGGTTAGAATTTATAACGGTGTGTGAGCCCCCTGGTGGTGAGGAAGAACACCGCATCTTAAGTAAATTGCAGGAGAGGTTTTAGGAGTCAGGGCAGCTTCCTGTGATGGTTGAATGTACAGTGGAATAGTACTATTCTCCAGCCCCCGCTGCCGTTACTTAAGGTGTCCCGGCATCTAAGGGTAGAGCTTTGTGAGATCCCCCCAGTGGATTCAGCGGATCTGTTGATAGAGACATAGGCGCATGGATAAAATTAAAGAAGTCGTGAGTTTGAACAGAGGTCAGGAGAACTGGAGGGGGAGAGGAAGGATGAAGCTAATGTAAATTTAGTACTCGTCGATGGATTCTTACAAACTTGAAAGCATATGCATGTTAACACAGTATGTGCATTATACATTATAATATACAACTATTTGTTATGTGTGGTACATATTAATACATAGCACTGGTCTGTTTTCCCCGGGAGTGACCCCCCTGTAGTTTACCCAGTTTCAAGTGATCTGCCCCAAACACATTTATCTAGGAGTAACATTAAACAGACTGGGTGGGCGTCATACGGACGTGACACCCGCAGGTCCCCTTGGCTACGATCACCCTACTCGTCACCTTTTCTGTGACATTCAAATCCGCTGTTGCATTTTTCTAAATCTCGGTCAATCTCTAAAAACACCAACTTCCTCCCGACCCCTCGCTTTTCTACACAGGCGACCTAGAGCCAGTGAACGGAAATCGGTCTTTTCTAAACGTCTTAAAACTATTTTGCCATAAGACACTCCCCACCGCGACCACTTATGTCGCCAATATCCATTCCTCAGAAAGCCCTTCTTTCCAGTGTATAAGTGGATGCCAGCTATAACGAGCTGGATGGCAATGCTAATGGCATCTCTGCCTTTGAGGGCCAGTCAGGACAACTGAAAGGACACTGCTCTATGCAACGCCACCATAGGTCCATGATGAGATGGCCTCCGGAATCCTCTTCTCTCCCTATTCCTGTCCAGCATCTACACTGCCGATAGACCTGCTTTCAAATACAGACTTTGTTGCTTTGTAGCTTGGTGTGGTAGCTACTGTTACAAACGGGAAAGCTGGGCCTCTGGTCACCACCGTACACGTAGTCAGAAAATAAATGGATGCTCACAGAAGGCTGGAAGAGGATGAGGACCAGGAGGTGATGGTCAAAGAAAACAAGGTTTCGGCCAAGGTTAGATCCCGGTCGTCTATGGCACAGGTGATGACCACAGTTTATAAAAATGTAGGCTTTATTCAGATTGCAGAGAGACTAGACTTTTAAATGTCCTCACCACAAGAAGTTCTAAGTTTCTGAGGGAAAGCAAACACTGAAGAGACACGGCCTGGCCCAGCAGCCCTCACTGGAGGCCTCTCTTTTCATGAGACATAAAACAGCTTATGCTCTTTATAGTGACAGTCTGGGGATCTTAAAATGGAGTATTAAACATTTATAAGCATAAAAATAAAAACATACTCTACCGTATAAATATGGCTGCAGCCTAAGCAAATGTTGTTTAAAACTTTCTAAGTGTCCATGCAGGAAAAATACAAAAAGTCGTAAGAAGATCAAATAGCCAATCTGTCGAGAGAGAAGAGGGGAAAGCGGTTTTTTGTATCGCACCAGTAAATGCTTAAAAACCACAGAGAAAGATAAATCGCTCTATTATTACATTTACTTTTTGATAAAACAATTTCAAACTTGGTTGATATTATGTGTTTTTTTTTTTTGAAATAACTTTAAAACGGTTATGTTAAGACTGAAATTCTGGTTCAGCCAGAAGAAAAACTTGAATAAATCATCTGTGCCCTCTTTCAAATGGGCCATTCTGGATGCTGTTTGGTTCTGAATCCTGTAAAGCAACATTGTTTTTCTGAATTGTAGATCATAGCTCTTCAATAGCTCATGAAATGAATTGATGGGGGGGGTGTATAAAATAAGATACACAGGAAGAGAAAATGTTATGTGTTTCAGAATTCCCTTTATTTCAGTATACAGAAGGCCGAATATTATGTATGTGTAGATCACAGTCTGTTATATATTTCCTCCTATGGCTTTTAACCAAAACAGTTTGAAGCACCGATTTGGGGAGCACTGGGAAATGTGCTTCTCATAGCAAGCTGTACTGGAGCGCATCCCTCATCATGTCACCATAGTGAACACAGCAAACTCCTACTTCTCTGACCAAAAGAGTACATCTGCAGCTAAACAGATGTACTCAAGATGTCTGGGCCACTTGACATCAGCTACAGAAAGGGGATATCTGCAGAAGCATACAATACACAAGATTTCATATACTAATATGAAAGCCATAATCTTAAAAACAGGCTGTGTTCTGTGTTAGTTATTCTTAAAAATGGGCTCTTGTTCTGTGTTAGTTACTAAAGAGCCACATTGAATGACAGGAACAATGGTCATTAAGTTTGCGTGTGAGAGAAATCAAACATTTTAACAGAGACGCAAAGTATTAACTGAGACACTTGCTAAAATACAACGCAATAGTTGCGTCTGGCCAAGTTTCAAATGCGTCACCCCGCACTGTTACGGAAAGAAGATAAATGCTGTCACAGGAATCGAAAGCTAGGGTGGTCTTAAACCCTCAATTTCAACTAACTCTCTTATTTTTTTTTTTTTAAAGATTTATTTTATGTATATGAATACGCTGTATCTGTCTCCAGACACACCAGAAGAGGGCATCGGATCTCATTACAGATGGTTGTGAGCCACCATGTGGTTGCTGGGAATTGAACTCAGGACCTCTGGAAGAGCAGTCAGTGCTCTTAACCGCTGAGCCATCTCTCCAGCCCCTAACTTTCTTATTTTTACCAGGAGCCTTTGTCATTAACATTGAATTGATGAAGAGAAATTGGTATTTAGAAATGTTTCTAAAACTTATGAGTACCAGCCTTTTACACATAAAAAGAAAGTGTCTGCAGTGTGTGCACAATAGGCTTTGCACGAGACTGACTCTCTAAGAAAGTGCCGGTAAGGGGTGAGGAAGTGAAATTCTACGGGCTGTGTAACACACAGCAACATGTCTGACGACCTGCTGATGGGCACAAGCTCCCAAGGTTAAAGGTAAAGGCTTACAAGCAGCCGGGGCAGGATTATTTAAGATTCTTTAAAGAACTGGCGATCACATTGAGAGGACTCATAAAGCATGCTCGTGCTGTTTCACACCCTAATTTCATCGTCAATGTTACCTGACCGAGAGGTTACTACTACACCTGGAGAATAAAAATCAAAAACGCAGCTAAGAAGGCTTGTTTGTTTTGTAGCTCACCCATATCCAGACTGGTGGTTCTTATATTTTGCTCTCTATAATTTTAGAAGAATGTTTCAATGATTAAAATTCTTACATTTAGAAAATAGATAACAGGGAAGACTGTGCACAAAATCTGGACTTGGGGCAGTGTTCAGGAGCCGCATATGACTTATTTAATTGGGCCTTCATAGTTTCATTAAATGTTGGAGATGGGGTGAAGAAGAGCTTCTGACAATACCGCCGCCATGGCTTTGATTTAGGGAAGGCTACTTCTTTCCCAAAGAGTCCAATCTGCCTCTTGGTGGTGACATGCCGCTGGCTACCTCTTCCCTTAGGACTCACACAGTTGGGATAGCCAAGGATGGGACAAGCCCTCAGGAAGGCAAGTTCACCTCAAGCCATGCTGAAGAAATCAGAGGAGTAATTAGCCCTCCACTGGGATAATGTGTATGTCCTTCCCAGAATTCCATTCCCCCTACTACAGTCGCTATGAGCCACTGTGAAGCTCTCTTGGATCTTGGCTCTTTCTCTTTCTCTTCTCCATGACCTCTGGGAAGCTGCTGAGACTGACAGCTGGCTTGCCTTGGGGTTTTTCTTTTCAATTCCAATAAAGTTGTCCTTGAGCTTCTGTTTGAGTCCATTCTTGAAGTCTTTCATTAATGAGACCAAGAATTCCAAGAGGGGAGGCCAAGTTCTCTGTGAGTTGACTCTGGTGGGACTCCCAAATTCTTGTGTCTCCGGAAGTGCATCTGTCCAGAAATGACAGCTCAAGCTGGACTCTGCAAGGGTTTTTGGAGATTAGATAAAAGCCAGCATCTTTTTCAGGAACTTGTGGGATAGGTTCTCATACACACAAAAAAGGAGTCATTTCCCTGTGTCTGGAAGAAGGGACAACATATGGCTCTCCACTGACATATACTTGCAGTTGCATATCAAACTCCATGCTGGCCTCCAGGATTCTTCAGTCCCGATTCACAAGTCTTTGTTACACATCTCAAAGCCTTTCTCACTTCCCTCTTCCTCCTCCACTGTGCTAGCCCCCAGAATATTCCAGATCCCCACTCTCTTTATAATGTCAAGGTTTCTCCACATGCTAGCCATTCTTCCTATTCTCCCTCCTCTTGCAGAAATCCCTGGGCATCCATGTCCAGTCCTCCTCCTCCTCCTCCTCCTCCTCCTCCTCCTCCTCCTCCTCCTCTTCCTCCTCTTCCTCCTCTTCTTCCTCTTCTTCTTCCTCCTCCTCCTTCTCCTCTTCTCTCTGCCTCTCTCTGTGTCTGTCTGTCTGTCTCTCTCTCTCTCTGTCTCTGTCTCTCTCTCTGTCTCTGTCTCCCTCTCTCTCTCTCTCTCTCTCTCTCTCTCTCTCTCTCTCTCTCTCTGTGTGTGTGTGTGTGTGTGTGTGTGTGTGTGTCTCTCTCTCTCTGCTCTGGACCCTTTCAGATGCCTCTGGATGTTTTCTCTCTTACCCACAATAAAAGCCTTCCCCTTCACGAGCACCGGTAACAGTACCTTCCAATAACATCTCCTGTCAAATGGAAATAGCAGAAGGTTTCCAACCGACTTTTAGTTTCATAAAGAAAATTCTACAAAAGCCAGGATGGCGCTTTGGCACTCAGGCCAGGCTATCTCCACTGGCTAGTTTGTATTAGCTCAAAAAAAAAAAAAATAGAGTTAGCTTTTAAATTGTGATGTCATGGCTGAGAGTCCACTGGACTTTCTGGTCTGTCTAGGTTTTCAAGACATTTCCTGTTGAAACGGTAAGTTATTTAAGCTCTCTGTGACACAATGTCTTCATCGATGTTCAAAATGGAGGCCATACACTGTGAGACACAAAAAGGTCAACATGTCTCTCAAACTTACACATTTATACAACATACATAGTCACATGCTGGTCATTAATAGCTGCTACTAGAACCTGCAAGAATTGCTCAACCTGAAGATGAGAAGATATAAAAGTGATTCAAACATTAGATGACGTATCATGTACTCTGACGCAGAGGCAAAACATCCACGAATGAGGCTGTGTTACGGAATCACTTTTCCTCTGCAGAAAACCAAGTCAAGGCAGGGAGTGGGGTCACCAGAGCAGTGCAGACAGTAGGTTTGTGGGTCTGTGCTGGACAATTCCAGTTGACCTCTTTCATTATGAACATGCGCACAGGTGATTTCTGTTTCACACCTGTATCTCTATTTAAACTCTCATCTGTTTTCATATTTTCAAATATAAATGTGTCTCCATAATGAGAAGTTTGGGAAATACAAAATAAATAAATAAATCATTATAATCAGGGCTGGAGAGATGGCTCGGCAGTTAAGAACACTGACTGCTCTTCCAGAGGTCCTGAGTTCAATTCCTAGGACCCACACGGTGGCTCACAGCCATCTGCAATGGAATCTGATGCCCTCTTCTGGTATGTCTGAAGATAGCTACAGTGTACTCATACACATAAAATAATAAATAAAATTTTTAAAATCACTATACTCTCACCACACCGAGACAAGCACTGACATGCTGAGTCTTTCCTTCTACTCAGGACTTCAGGTCTCTGCATGGGCAGTTTATCTGATGTTTTCTAACATCCTGCCTTTTCTTCATAACATTTTCAGAAAGCTCCAAGACTAAAGACAAAATATAGTTATCTCTCTAAAACTTCCCAATGGTGGATAGATTTGGGAACACTCTCTCAAGACCAAAGCCATAAAACGCATGTTCTGCTCAATCCGTTTAGCTTGTTGTAGAGACAGGCAGCGCTGGATTCTTAAGGAAACCTCCCTAGTCTTCCTTTCCTTCTCTGTAATGACGAAGCCATCATTTAAGCTTAACTTATTTGTGATAAAACCACCAGTTATTCTCAAAATTATTTTTACAGTAAATTATTCCCACGCCCGCTGTTCCCATGTCAACTGCCTATTACAAACATTGGGAGCATTTGACTGAAGCCTTTACAAAGCATAACCCATTTGATGACGGCTCCTGCTGAATCACTCTGTAATGACAGAGACAGGGCCACTCACATCTGATTGAAATTAAGGTTATTTCTCAGAAGTTTTAAATAAAGAGCATAGCATGTTTTTTAAAATTCCTAAAAGAACGGGCTAGAGAGAGGTCAGAGGCTAAGGGCGCTGTTGCTCTTGCAGAGAACATGGGTTCAGTTCCCATCATCTACATGGAAGCTCACAACTAGAGTCTGCAACTGCAGGTCCAGAGAATCCAGTTCCCTCATCTGTCCTCTGAGAGAGCTATGCACACACAAACACACATACATACATACATACACACACGCACACTCACACACATACAGTCATACACATATACACACTCATGAACACTCATGCACATGTACACACACATACACTCATATACACACCACATGTACATATATACACATACACACACACATACATACACACACATAAACATACATGCATACACACGCACACTCACACACATACACTCATGAACACCCATATGCACATGTACACACACACATACACTCATACACACACATACACTCATGCACACATACACATGCAGATATACACAGACACATACACACATAAACACATGCATACACATGTACAGATATACACACAGATACACAGACACATACATACATACACACATATGCACACACATACCCTCATGAACACACAGACACACAGACACATACACTCACACACACACACACACACACACACACACACGCGCGCGCGCGCGCGCGCGCATGGACATATACACAGTACACAGACACATGAGAACAAATAACCCATACACATAAAATCTTTTTTCTTAATCCCTAAAGGAAAATCTTGCATACTTAGAACAGCAGTACGATTATTTTTACATAGTTATGTTCTTACACAGTTTGTGAAACTCAATTTTCTCAGACCACTTCATCTTTGCTCTCAAGCAGCGACCTACTAGTCATGCTCAAAGATTATTAAACCACTTTTCTTCAATGCCAATGTCTTGTTTGGTCCCAAAACAGACGGCACTTATATAGTCTCCTATCACCCGCACCTGTAACAATTAAGATGTAAAACATACCTTCACCAGTTTTATCTCAACTGAATATAAATATCTCTTCATGAATGCATCGCAACAGAGTCGATATAAAACTGATTCCGCAAGAAAAAACAGGGCAGGAAGCTGATCATAATCAAAGGAAACATGGTCCAGGGAGGCATGGAGCATATTTAAAGCTTCTGAAACATGAACAAAGTAAAATTTTGTCACTGAAAAATTAACCCTGGATTTCTGCATATTATACTTACATCTTGCAATTCGGTGTTTGTCCATCTGATTCAGGGCTCTTTTGTACTCAGAAATGCTTTCCAGCCTCCCCAGTAAGAGTCGCCTCAAACCTCAGCAGGCCTAGTGACTGCTTCAATCAATAGAACCCAAAAGAAGTGACTGTGTGTGATTTCCGAGGCCAAATCCCAAAGGGAAACATCTACTTATCCCCCCTCCTAACGCCCTGCCCCTCTTCCCCACACCACGCCCCTCTTCCCTATGCCATGCCCCTCCTCCCACGACCCGGTCCCTCTTTCCTTCCCTTTCCCTCTCCCCAGGTAGCAATGAAGATGGTTGGTGGTAAACCACAAGGCCTCACACCACAATATCTCTTAAACATCTGATAGAAGTGGCAGTGCGGAGACGCGAGGCCATAAAAATATGTTAAGTGCAAAGCATGTTTGCTTCTCCGAGTTCCTGAGTTCTCAGGCATCTTTACAGATCCCAATTTCCTCGGGGAATATCCTCTGACCTTAGCAGTTAACACCCCCAAACTCATTCTATAAGGCACACACATAACGTTTAGTTTAACAAGAGAAGGAATTTTATCCCCTTAAGAATAATGTTATTTAATTTCCATTTTAGATTAGTTGGAAGTTGTTTGAAAGAAGCCATGTAAGTGAGAAGTACCAGATAAAAGGCTATGAGAAACACTTTCTGCTTTAAAGCAGAAGGAAAAAGGCCAAGCCACCGGCCATCTGATTAACGTTTTATAAGCACCTTTATTTAGGGAACCATTGCAGGTAGACTTACTCAAAGACAGTATACAGTGGCTTTTAAAATCGCTACCAACTTTAGGGGAAAGGTAGTGAAGATTATACTGAGAAAGGCTTTTGTTTTGGTTTCCTTTGGTTTTGGTTTTGGTTTTAAGTCAGAGTTTCTCTGTGTAGCTTTGGCTGTCCTGGAACTCGATCTGCAGACCAGGCTGACCTTGAACTCACAGAGATCCGCCTGCCTCTGCCTCTGGAGTGCTGGGATTAAAGGCCTGCGCCACCATCACCCAGCTGAGAAAAAGCTTTTAAAACCCATTTTGTAATTAAAAAGTCCAACAGTCAAAGTCGTAAATTCAGAATTACAGAGGAACTTTGATAAAGGAACTTCATGAGACATTTTGGTGGAAAATGAAGAATTACTTTAAATTTACTACTTTAAATTTAGTCACTTTAATTTTCTACTTTAAATTCTCGAATCATCTCTTTGTGAATCCACGGACACTTGGGGTTCGCCTGCAGTTGGGTCCACGTACATACCATCTTGGATCTCCCCTTTGCACTGAGCCAGATAGATGACCTCAGCCCATGCAGTCGGAAGATGCACATGCTTCCCAGAGCCTAGCGTCTTGAGGCCCAACTTCCTCTGTGATGGGGAAACAGGAAAACAGCAAATGGAAATATGCATCCCTTCATTTGTGTGAATAGATTCATCTCTGTGCATCCCTTCATGTACGTGCATCCCTTCATCTCTGTGCATCCCTTCATGTATGTGCATCCCTT
>JADRCH010000066.1:6216262-6279749 GCA_019843965.1 Rhynchomys soricoides | reverse complement strand
GTGCATCCCTTCATCTCTGTGCATCCCTCCATCTCTGTGCATCCCTTCATGTACGTGCATCCCTTCATGTATGTGCATCCCTTCATGTATGTGCATCGCTTCCCCAAAATTATTTGACATTGAATTATTTAGTTATAACATTAATGTTTTAGTGCTCTTACTTACACTGAAAGGTTGCTGACTATCCCCACATCTTATTTTTTTCAGTACTACACAACAGGTAAGCGTTTAGCAACTGGAAAATGAAGTTTACATGCCAAGTAACCAGAGCACCAACCCTTACCTTACACCTGACAATTTGCTTCCTGGCTTGTTCCAACAATTCTTCCTCCTCTGCTGGATTCTCTGTGTGGTTGAATCTCAATATGAATTCTTCGGTAATTGAAAATGATGGCCTGTACAGAAAAACAATAATTATAGCTTTCATCTGATTTTAATTAATCATCTTCTAGTGTGCAAAATAACAGTGTTCTAGGGAAAGCATTTTACTTTGTAATTATGTTTCTCATACAAACAAGATCAGTAGCATCCAATAGACCTGAGCAGATAACCTAGACCCGTATTCTTTGCTTGAGAAAACAAATTCTCATTTCCGAAGGATTTTGTCCTGTGAAAATCATTCCTAAGATGGCTACCAGCGGTCTTTAGGGTGTTTTCTTCATAGGTGAAATCGAGTACAGCTTCAATTATGCTGAAGGCTGATTTATCTCCTCACACTAACCATTGCTGGTCCCCATTTAGGCTAAATCTTTATTCCCTCCATGTGGATTCGGTACAACTGTGACTTCAGTGGAGTATTGAAGGAGAGACGACATACAGAGTAAATTCAGCTATGAGCAAGTAGCCATGATGACACTGCCCAAGAGGATGCCACTGCAGGGCATCTGCAAGAAGAGAGGCGGGACAAGGGAGCCTTCGTCGCTGTTCTAGTGGTCTGCTGAGAGCTGGAGGGGGAGGACGTGGGGCGAATCTACAGGGGTAATCATATGTATGCCTAGGCAAGAGATAATGATGGTTTAGACCAGGGGAGCAGCTTTATAAGTAAAGATGGTTGTTTGGATAATGCGTAGGCTTTACATTTGACTGACCCAAGAGTTATCCATCAAGCTTAAGGAAAGGGGGAGTCATGAGTCAACTGACCCACTGGAAGGACAGAATTGCTACTTACTGAAGCGCTGTAAACTGCTAGAGGTACAGATTTGCTGTAAGGGTAGAGAGTAAGTTCAGGATTAGTCATGTTTTGAGATGACAACAGTCGGACAAATGGAGATGGGAGAGTAGCGTGTGGTATATGTCTTAGTTAGGGCTTCCATTGCTGTGGAGAGATTCCGTGACCAAGGCAACTCTTATAAAGGGCATTTAATTGGGGCTGGCTTACAGGTTCAGAAGTTCAGTCCATTATCATCAAGGCAGGAGCATGGCAGCGTCCAGGCAGGCATGGTGCTGGAGGAGTCAAGAGTTCTATATCTTTTTCTGAAGTACCCAGGGGCAGACTGTCTTCCAGGTGGCTAGGAGGGGGTCTCAAAGCCCATTCCACAGTGATGGACTTCCTCCAACAAGAAACACGCCCCGATACCACCACTCCCTGGCCAAGCACATTCAAGCCACCACAGTAAATAAACTTCAGCGACAGGAGGAGGACTCAGGTTAGATAGCTCTACTTTTGCATCATCAGTATATATCAATTCTGAGCCTTAAACAGGAGAGGGGCCTGGTACAGAAGAAGGGAAATTATCTGAAGTAGGAGAAACAGGGTTATGGTCTTATGTAAGGCAGTGAGTACAGAGTGATGAACTCTTTGGAACGGAAGACCGCTGTGGCTCAGTGCTGTTCTCAAAACAGCAGTGAGGTTAGGTCAGGCATGCCAGTATTTTGGAGGTTGTGCAAATGAGTGTGTGACTTAATGACCAGAATAAGCTACCAAGCAAATTCCCAGCTAGTGGGAACTGTGTACTGAGATTTCCTCCCATCAACCTCAAAAAAAAAAAAATCAAGAAAATATTGCAAGGTTGGTAACGACAATGAATCATACTTTTTCAGTCAATTAACCGTTGGAATTGTGTTACTAGGAAAGACCTGGAGAAACAGAAACACATTTATTCATGGCTTATTATATTCAGGATTTGCTAAATTAATAGTTCTGTGGGGCTATAGAAAAAAATCTAATGTTGCCACTGAATAACTTATCATATTTCTAAGCAGAAAGATACACCAAAAACCAATGGCAGTGGGGCACAGTCTCGGACTCAGCAGAGAGAACAAGATACTCTGCAAACTGGAACTGCATACAGAGAGCTCGGAAAATAGTTAACAATCTAGCCAACTCGCTGACAGCAACCTAAACACCCCTCTGTCAGGCACTAAAATGTGCATAAAAGGTGCAGCGGTAGGGTGGACACGCGTCCTCTCCCTCACGGAGCATGCAGAGCATTCTGGGAAGTCTTTGGGCTTACACAGGCCGCTGGAGTTGCAGCTGTAGAATGAGTAACTCCACGCTTGACTTCCTTCTCCCCGTTATTCTTTCTACTTATGAGAGGCTGAACGGTCTTTTCTCGTTGCCATCGGGGATGGCGCAGGGTATTTTTCTGTTTGGTTTCTCTTGGGTTCTGTTTTTTGTTTTGTTTTTTAATCTACTTGAAGCATCTACATGAAGAACTCGAATTCGATTTAATTTTCCAATATACAAAGTGCTATGGCAGTTCAGAGATAAAGGTTGGCCCTTTGTTATTTTTACGCTCTCATTAGGGATTAGTTTTTGAAGTATGAGCGCAAGGGTGTTGTTGATGACAAAGCAAACGTTTACAGCTCCACCAATACCCAACACTGCTGCCTCAAACTGTAGCCGTCAAGAGAAGCCAAGGTCAATGGTTAATGTTTATCCTCACAGTCCTTTCTTAAAGTTGGCAGTGTAAACCCACGACCTCCAGGATTCTTCATAGATAAGTAGGACCCTCCATGCCCAGACTTCTCACACGCTCATTACTGATCCTGTACTTCCTCCACCCTCAGCAAGCACCTTGGCAGGTCTTGGTTCTTTTCCAAGGGGAGTGACCCACATCTTCATTCCTGATGGGTCTGTGTCCTTTACCATCCTGCCTGGGTTAGGTCACTGTCGTGTCACAATGATTTTAATCGGCCAAGAGACGTCCTAAAGATCTCCCGCACTATAGACATAACCTTTCTTACCGCCATCACAGAGAGGTAATACGATTTCTCCTCAGTAATCTGGGTCTATCACCCTTCTAACACTTACTCGATTCTTAGCCTGCTGATTTAAGGGCATCAGAAGCTCAAAGTGGCCTGGGGAGGAGTCTGACTCTCCACTTCAATGGAATGTTTCTTGTGGCTATGGAAGGACCTCCCCCCCCCCCCCGAAACTAAGACTTTTAGGCTAGCAGAATTTAAACTCACATGGACAATAAGCAAAAATTTTCCCAGTGGGATCCTAGGGTGATGGTGAGTGGAACTATTCCCTCTCCCACCCTGAACCCATAAATCCTAGCTATGGGGAAAACCGTAACACATATTAGATGTTGATTTAAAACATATACTGCCTTCTGGAGAACCCTGCCCCACCCTCCAGGCTATCACCACTTAACTAGCACTGGAACTATGTCTTCAAAAATCTCTCATTGTTCTATCAGGCCAGCTGCTTCAGGATGATGGAGAACATAGTAGGACCAGTGGAATTATGATCATGGGCCCTATGTCATACTTTTCTGGTTATAGAGAGAGTTCCTCAATCAGAAGTAGTGTTGTGTGGAGTACAGTGACGGTGGATAAGGTGTTCTCTAAGTCCACAGTCGGGTTTGGCCGAAGCATTGATATTGTGAAAATGGCCGTCCTAACAAAAGCAATCTTTGTATTCAATGTAATTCCAACACAATTCTTCACAGAAATTGAAAAAAATAATAATAATCTTCGACTTCATATAGAAACCCACACAAGACAAAACAAGATAGCTAGAACAATCTCAAATAGTAAAAGAATTGCTGGGGGTATCACCATCCCCCATCTCAAAGGGCTCTACAGAAGATTTCACTCCATGTTCAAACAGTGACGCTTGGCGGATGGAATATCTGGACATAGAAGACTGCAAATAGATCCATACGCATCACCTAGCACAAAACTCAGCCTCAAATGGGCCAAGGACCTCCAGATAAGATGAGATACCCTGAACCTAATAGAAGTGGAGGTGAGGAATAGCCTTGAACTCATTGGCACAGGAAAAGGCTTTCTGAACAGACTACCAAGAGTGCAGGTGCGAAAGCCAACAATTAATAGATGGGACCTCTTGAAGCTGAAGAGCTTCTATGTGGGAATTATACTGTCATTCATGAAAAACAGCAAGCTACAGAATGAGAAGATACCCTGACTAAATACATCTCTGATGGACGGTTTGTATCTAAAATACACAAAACAAAACCAAGTAGCAATAAGACAAATGACCCAGTTTTCAAAGGAGGTGCAGAACTAAGTGAGCTCTCAAAAGAAGAAACAGAAAATAGCCAAGAAATGTCCAACATCCTGGGCCAGTGAGGAAATGCATATTAAAACTTCTTTGAGACTTCATCTTACCCCAGTCAGGATGGGCAAGATCAGAAACAGATATATGTGGCTTTCCCTGCCCTCTTGGTTTGTCAGCAAATACCGGTCCAGGCAAAGGAAGGAGAGACGACTGATGGGGGACTTGGAAGCCCTGAGTACAAATGGCAAAGAAGACCCAAAGGGTTCATACAACTTTACTTGGGGTGATTCAAAGATTATATAATTTTGGGGGAACATGGGGTAGGAAGATCTGGGATGGACAAAGGTCATTGGCTGAAGGTTTAGGGTACCGGAATGCCTCATTAGCATGGGGAAGCATTTCAAGAATCTTAGGTGCTTGCTGAATGTGTTCTTAACAGAGAAAGGAAATTGAATAGATAGATAGATAGATAGATAGATAGATAAATAGATAGATACCTAGATAGATAGATAGATACATACATACATACATACTAGATAGATACATAGATAGATACATACATACATAAAATAGATACATACATACTAGATAGATAGATACATAGATAGATAGATAGATAGATAGATAGATAGATAGATAGACAGATAATTTTTTTAAATGAGAGCTAACACTGGTGATGATATAGGAAAACTGAAACACTTCTCATTGCTGGTTGAGAATCCAAACCACACAGGCATGATGAAAATCAGCCTGGTAGTTCAGTAGATCTACCTCAAGATCCACATCCACCACCCTTGAACATACACCAAGGGACTTTCTAGCCTACTACAGAGACACCTGCTCATCTGTGTTCACTGATGCTTTATTCACAAATAGCTGGAAAATGGAAACAACCTAGAAGTCCATCAACTGAAGAATGGATAACAAAAAAATGTGGTGCAGGGACACGAGGGGATATTATGCAGCTGTATTTAAAATGTGAAATCTGTAGTAAGTGGATAGTACATGGATTTAGAAATAAATCATCCTGAGTGAGGTAAGCCAGACTCAAAAAGACAAATAATGTATGTTTTCTCTTGTATGTGGATGTTAGGCTTTAAGCTTTTCAATAATAAAGGAATATAACTAGAGTCATCCAATAATACAGGAGACCACTTTATAATAGTGACATCTACTATAAATTAGTACTATATATAAAATTAATATATGTATTAATTAGATTAGTGAGTACCTGGTGTTAGCTTTATATATGCTGATTGAAAGGTATAGAATGTGTATTGCTTAATTTAAAAGGAATAGAAGGTCAAGTATCGCACTGAAGTGCCTATATTTAAAAGAAAGTAAAAATCAATATTTAAGATAAGCTGAAACTTAAAATCTTTGAGCTCATTTTGGAGTTTGCAATGTATGTGTCCTCTTACTAGAACAGTAGTGATAAACGTTAAACAGATGTCCCCCAATACCGAACACGGGCATCCCCAAATATACCTATATACATACTATCCAGGGCTTTTAATAGGAATTTAAATCTTACTGTATGAAATTAAATATGTTACATCAACCTCCTCATAAACTCAGGGATGCATTTATTTCTAAGCAGAAGAAAGTCTTGGGATGAAAATAGCATTTAGTTCAATTCATGTGCTTAGAACATCTTACAAATAAGTTTATTTTTGTCGATTATTTTTCAGTATAGGTTGTGGTCTGTAATGCTCTATCAGAAATACACAAAGTTAATAATTTTCTATTTTCAGTACAGATATTGAATGTATTAATTTGTCTCCCACAGCTCATGCTAACAAATTCCTAACAGAAAATAAATACAGCTATTTTTGACAATTTCTTCACCATTGAATATAGAAAAATTAACCCATATATATTATATGTATATATAATATATATATATATATATTATATATATAATAAGTAATAAGACACAGGAGAAATGGTAAAGAAATTAATACAAGCATTTGAAAATAAAATATAATTTAGCTTCCTGCATCTCAATTTCTTCAAAAATATCAAAGGATTTCACAAAGATAAACACAATCCATTCCAGGAATAAAAGTACAATCTTGGTTAATGGTAGCCTACAAAGACTATCATTTTAAGTTTACATAGAAAGTAAACATACTAAAATGCCCTGGTTGTGTGCATACCTCATCCAAACTGACTATTTATATCGGCTGTACTTCAGTTTATTCATAAATACATAATGGAGATATTTCACTAGCTCTAAATTCTAAGGAAAGCTAGGTGGTGAGAACGAACCACAGGAGGCTCACGGTCTGAGTAAAGAATGTGGTCTTAGAAATAGTTCTAAGTGCTGTGAAGAGACACCATGACCATGACAACTCACAAAAGAAAACATTTAACCCAGGTCTTGCCTACAGTTTCAGAGGGTGAGTTCATGAGCATCGTGGCGGGGAACATAGCAGCAGGCAGGTAGGCATGGTGCTGGAGCAGCAACTGAGAGCTCACATCCTGACCCATGTGCATGAGACAGAAAGACCTGAGACCACTGCGGCTTTTGAAATCCAACGCCTACCCCAAGAGATGTACCTCCTCCAACCAAGCCGCATCTCATAATCCTTCCCGGAATCGTTCTACCAACCAGGGACCAAGCATTCAAATATATGAGCCTGTGTGGGCCATTTTCACTCAGATCACCACACTTTACAAAACATCTCACGAAAAGGAGACATGCTGAGACAGACCAGAAGTGCTGAGAGAATTTACTTCTCTTTGATGAGCCAGTCTAGGTGAGCTGGCTGTAATTCCCCTTCTATTGAAACGCAGACAGAATCTCTTAAGATTTTAAGAAGCAGTAACACAGAACGCACATCATGTTTTCTGGCATCAACTCG
Organism: Rhynchomys soricoides; assembly: GCA_019843965.1. NCBI lineage: Eukaryota > Metazoa > Chordata > Mammalia > Rodentia > Muridae > Rhynchomys > Rhynchomys soricoides. The sequence continues at coordinate 6,272,414 of JADRCH010000066.1, read as the reverse complement.
GTGCTGGATGACAGAAACGGGACTATTTTGCTTCAAAGATGCAGGAAAAGCCTTTCTTGTAGACTGGTGCTTGAAGTTCATGCCTGCGGTAGAACAGGAACGGGGATGGGGGTGGGGCAACAGGAGGGCGGTCCACGCACAGTCCTTTCTCTGCTTCTTTGGTTCATGAGCACAAAGGGAAGGGGAACTGGGGAGAAGCCAAGGAGAGCCATGCGAGAGAGATAAAGTTAGAGTCTAGAAAGCTAAGCCAAAAAAAAAAAAAAAAAAAAAGGCTTTATGCTTTTATGCTAATGGGGAGAAGAGGTTGAGTGGGTGGACATGCAGATGAGCGCGTGTCTTTTTCCCGGCCAACATGGGAGGAGAACATCATGAGGACCAGGCAGGAAGAACTGAGGCAGATTGTTTATACTACCCAAGATGTACTTGGTTGGTTTCTTTCCTGTGGGGCAGCCATACGCTATATTCATGAGGCAGGCGTTAAAATGTAGATAAGGTCTGCAAATGAAAACCTAATTTCTCCTCTGTGCCAGTGATAAAGTCAAGATTTTTCAAGTAGAAAGTTTCTAAGAGGAAAAAAAAAAAATGAGAGATGTGTAGATGAATCTAAGAAAAAAAGAAAGTAAGAAATAAATAAATAAATAAATAACAGAAAGGTATCTTGGAGACTAACAAGTGGAATTCAAAGTATGTGTGAATTTACTCAGGAAATTGTCGACTGAACAGGTGTCCTGAAGTCCTATATTTGTCCCGTGTGTCTCTGCACCCTCTGGCCATTGTTGATTAGATCTGACTCAAGCTGGCTCAGTCCAATCCTATGAACAGAACTTCATGTTCTAAAGCAGAAGCAGTTTCACAAAGTTTATGGTTTTACAGAGCAAAGAAAGTCAGAAATCAAGACCAGTTTAAAAATATGTTGGTGGGTACACCAGAGAGTCAGGGAGAAGTTAAGAGAAGCTTTATCTATAGGTCCAAGTTACTATTTGAGCTTTGGGGTTGGTGGAAGGAAGCTATCAGTCTGCTAAATTAATAGACTCCAGAAGGTTTCTATCTATTAGTCATAAGATGTTTGTTCTGACACAGAGGTGGACAGGAATAGCTGTTCTGAGGCTAAGACTAGCCCAAGATAAGGTAATTAGCCTTTGGATCTGAAGCATTCCAACCCCTCCACAGAACTGGAATCCTAAGCAGTCTGTCGGTCTGTGGAGACGCGGCTTCTTTTTGGTAGTTTCACAGCTGTTTAGGAAGGATAGGATATGTAGCCTTGTTGAAGGTGTGTCATGGGTAGGGAGGCCGAGCACCAGGCCCTCCCTGCCCTCCCCGGTCTCTGTGCCTTCTGTTTGTGGGTCAGATGTACTCTCTCAGCTACTGCCCCAGCACCATGCCTGCCACCATGTTCCTGTACCACGATGGTCAAGGAGTTACCCTCTGAAGCGGTAAGTAAGCCCCCAGTTAAATGCTTTGTTTTATAGATTTCTTCAGTCATGGTCTCTCTTCACAGCGATAGAAAGCTAACTAAGATAGACAGTAATATTTGGATTATATTTGTCTGCTTAATCAATGATACCTTCAGAACATGCTGAGAACATAGTACTCAATGAAGAAAGCAGGCATAGCTATGCCTTCTGGCATAAAGTTCTACAAGGTAGCTTATTACTTCTTCTTCTTCTTCTTCTTCTTCTTCTTCTTCTTCTTCTTCTTCTTCTCTTCTTCTTCTTCTTCTTCAGTAATTATCATAGTTTGGAACGGTACCTAGTTCATGAAAAAACTTCATAGTCCTAAGTAACAAAAAAATAGAGAAAAACAATCCCCAAACTATACATATGTGCATAAATATCAAATATTGAAGACCAAAAGAAATTAAATTCATGTTTAAAGGGTTAGTGAAATCATTATGACAGTAATTTCATTACAGAAATTTTAAAATATGTTTTTCAGGGTGTTGATCAGTACATGGATGAAAACAGAAACAAAAATCTTACTGATTATACATAAATTTGACACAGCAGGTAATAAAAGAATTGAATTGAAGCAGATTGCAATTTCAAATTACAATCAATATCACTTCTCCTGAAAATCAGAAAGTGCCTACAGGATGAAAGAGCTTGCCCCTTCCTGTGGCCATGATGCGTGTAGATGCAGCAGGAATTCTGGGACAGAGTCATATGCTGAGCAGGGTAAACCAGGAGTCAGTCAGTGAAACAAAAGAACACAGAAGTTTATTCTGTGAACACAGCAGTCTCCCGAGTTGATCTCACTTGATCACAGATCTTGGGCCTGGAGCTTTGAGGTCAGACACTGGAAATACTGTCTGTCATCCTTGACTTGTGTTCATATCCAGTAGGCTTTAAAGAGACCACACACTCAGCTCTAAAAAAAACTATAATTTTATATAGTCCCTAATTCTGTCTTGACATTGCTTTAGCTTTTAAACTCGTGGTGCAGTCTTAATAAACCAAAGAGTCTGTTAAGCTTTGGAAATGGAGATCCTCCGATTCAAACAGTAACCACTAAATGGAATTCTGAGTGGACGTGGGGAGAAAGAGCTGTTAATATAGGCTGAATTCTGAGCAAAACCCACTTAGAAGAAAATTCAAAACACTTCCTTTTCTAAATGTTTGCCCTTGAATTTATAAAGTTCCTCTTCTGAGTTTGGTAACAATGCAGGGGCTCTCAAGGTTGTCTCTGTGATGCACACTTTAAAACAACCAAATGTCAAGCTACACAGAGAAACCCTGTCTCGAAAAACCAAAAAAAAAAAAAAAAACCAACCAAATGTCTTATGTTTAATGTCATCTGTCCTCATATGTAATTACGAATCTCAGAGAGATTTAGTTACATGGGTAACAGTTTTCGAGTTCCTATATTTAAATAACAAAGACAAACTTTACTTGAAATGTTTTGCTTCAGAAAGGACCTTCAGGAAAATATAGAGGGAGTAGAGATAGGTTGGCTCTAAATACATTTATAAATATTAAATATTTTACTCTAAAAGAAAAACCACCCATGCATTTTATCCTTTTTCTATCTCCCACTGGAAGGGGAATGTCATGACTGACAGACTCATACCCACATGCTTTTCTGAATCTCCTGACACGCATATCCGCAGGACAGAAACCCCAGAAATGTATTCACGTGCTTACAGAAACATATTCATGTGCTTACAGCCAACCGATTTCTCACAACAATGCTAAGATCCTATTTTGAAGGGGAAGACCAATTCTTCCACAAACGGTACGAGACAACCATATGCCAGAGATAAAAGTAGGTAAAACACAAGACAAAGATGGATAAAGTCGAAATAGAGCAAAAGCCGAAATGCAATACTTCGGGAAACACTGGGAGAGAGTACGGAGCTAAGGACGAGGGCTTTTTGGATAACATCCCAAAACACAAGCAGCAAGAGCAACAGAGACGGCACAGCAAAGAAAAGAATGAAAAGCAGAAAGGGGAGAGAGGGAGGAGACATCTGCAAAGGAGTCTAGTGACCAGGACTGATACGTGCGATGTGTGAGAAACACAGTCAACAACAGTGAAACTAGGCAACGTAACAATAAAACGGAGAGATGATCTGGATAAATATTTGTGTTTTTTGAGAAAGAAAGAAACATAGCCAACAAATTTGAAAAAAAAGAATTATCAGCATTACTAATAATCAGAGAAGTAGAAATCCCAGCCATCATAATATGCCACTTTACCTTGGCAAAATGGCTGTGTTGGGGGAGGGGGCAAAGATCAGCGAAATATGAAGAAAAGTATACTCTCTTCACTGTGCTGAGAGGAGAAACGAGAATAGCCACTACTGGAGACGATGTCAATCTTCTTAAAAACAAACCAACGAAACTGGACTAAAAACGGAACTATCAGATGACCTGTCAGTTCCTGCAGCCCAAGGAAGACTGGCTGTAAAACAAATAGGCAAGGAAAATGGAGCATCGTTCTGACGTAAAAAAGAGTGAAGTCCCGTCATTTCCAGCAATGGTGGAGCTGGGGACTTTATGCTGATTGGAGTGATCTAAACTTAGTAATGTATTCTAGCATATTCTCCGTTATATGTAGAAGATGACATACTTTGTCTCCTCAAGTTTGAGAGCAGAATAAGTGACCATAGTGGGGGAAAGGAGAGGAAACAGAGAAAGATGAGATCAGGTACCAACCAACACACAGAGAGGATCAGCACGTTCTGGTGTTTTATAGAATAGTAAGTTAAGTACAGCCTTAAAATTATGTTTCTCAAATGTGGTTCAAGAAGGGTTTCCTGCACCACTGAATTCAGATTTGAGCATTACATGCTCTTCTCAAGTATAAAATTACCACAGTAAATAACATGTATAATATATCAATTAGATTAAAGCAAAATTTCAATATTAAATACGTGTGACTTTTCTGTTGAGCAGGCAGTAATCTTCTGATGCCACAAGGAACCGTCTGATGAAATTAAGAACACCCCCTGCTTGGGAATAAGCTCACAAGAATGACCATGATATCCAGGGAGAAAATACAGTAAAACAAGGGGCTTGTTCATTTTCTCTCCAACAGAAGGAGTTATGCCAGAGAACGATGAAATTTAGTTCAGTTCGAGTAGAAAGTTCCTTTCAGTTCAAGGGTGTTAGAAAGTGGGGTGAGTCAGAATGTACGATTTGTCAGTGATATTTGCGAACACGTTTTTTCTATATGTCTGAACGTATAAGAATCCAGGAAAATGGCTGTAAGAGGTGAATCTTCTCTCCTAACCCAACTGGTCCAAAGCCTAAAAATGAGTATTGTTCAGTTGAGCAATCAGCGAGTCATCTGGAAAGATGACAACGGAAGCTGTAGAGTGTGACTGGTCACTTTGTTACAGAGAAATTAATGTCAAGAGCTACATTAGAAACACATTTCACATGCAATAAAAATAGTTCAACTGCTATAAAATGCCAAAATTACTGTACCCAATACAGACACCATCTTTTCAGGTAGAAGACGCAAAACACGTGATCTGCCGTGATCTGGGGCGGCGAGTCTGCGTAGGAGGTCCACGCGGTTTTCTTGCTACCCTGTGGGCCAGTGTCTGCTCTGGGCACTGCCATTGTAACCCAGTTCCCACTCAGGGAAGTAACAAAGCATGAGAAGACAGAAGACGGATTTCTCCTTGTAAATGAGCACATAATTAAATTATAACAAAATTTCTGCTAACGGCACTTAAAGGGATCATACCCATGGTCACATTGGCAGCAGGGGCTTCTGGGAAATGCATGCTTTAATGCTTCGCTGTGTATCCTACTAAAAACTTCTGTTAAATGCGAGCAAATGAGAAAAGGGATCTGGGGGAGGAGCAATTAGCAGCGACCTTTGCCACAGCGACCACTGAATACCACAGGCCGAGTAGGAGGAGACAAAACCAATTGTCACTAGCTAGAGTGATCAGTTCTCAGATTATTATTTTTGTTACATCAGGCTAACTTGCAGTTGTATCCCTTTTAAAGCAGGTGCTAGACCCTGGGGGAAAGGCATAGTCAATGTCTCTGTGGTCTTGACAAGGTCAATTCGATAAGAGAGTGAGCGGGAATAACGGGGCCTGATGTGCTTGCTAATACAACTAAGAAGTTTAATGATTTTCTGAGTGTGTTGGGGACGGGGTAGGGTGAGCCATGGATCTGTGACCATACCAGACTACAGAGACTACCTCCAATCTGAGGAAGAGTTAAACAGCTGTTTCGAATTGTATCAGATAAGTAGAATTTGCATTGAGCACTTATTTGAGACATCAAAGCTCCCTGAAGTTGACTTCTGGTCACCAGGAAATGCTATGAGACACACAACTGCAAGTTACAAATCCCCAGTTCCATGGTGAAGGCCTGTAAATATGGCCAAACAAAAGTTATGTTTTTCTTACAAATAGTTCCAATCTATTTCACGGTGGTCTGCCCCTCATCTATTTGGCCATTCCTGTATTATAAGCACTAGAAAACCTGCAATTTTTGAAGCAATCAGGCCCCCTATGAACATCTTCATACGAACTATTTTTCCTCTGCTGGCTAGGTTTCTAAGAGTAAAAGAATCCACACAGTCGGACCCATGGTGCTGGCCACATATGAGGCAGAGGAGGGCCTTGTTAGCCATCAGGGGGAGGAGAGGCCCTTGGGCCTGAGGGTGTTAGATGCCCCAGTATAGGAGAATGCCAAGGAGGGAAGACGAGAGTGGGTGGGTGGGTGGGTGGGTAGGGGAATACCCTCATAGTGGCAAGGGGAGGGGAAGGGGATAGGGAGGTTCCAAAGGGGAGATATGGAAAGGGGGAAACATTTGAAATGAAAGTAAAGTATCAAAAAAATATTTTTAAAGAAAACAAATACAGTATTTTATAAATATTAAAAAAAAAAAAAAAAAGAGCCCGGCAGTGGTGGCGCACGCCTTTAATCCCAGCACTTGGGAGGCAGAGGCAAGCGGATTTCTGAGTTCGAGGCTAGCCTGGTCTACAGAGTGAGTTCCAGGACAGCCAGGGCTATACAGAGAAACCCTGTCTCAAAAAACAAAAAACAAACAAACAAAGAAATCACAGTCTACAGCAGCCAGGCCTGTTGTTCTCATTTCTAGCGACTTTGACTGTTCAGACACACCAATCACTTTTACTGGTTATCTGACCGATTGGTAGAATATCGGATATATTACGGGCATTTCCAAACCTTGTTGTAAAACTCCGTTCTTAGAGGCTATGTTATGAATTGTATCTCCAGGGTTTGGTTTATTGATTACTTTTCCTGCTTCCCTTTAGTTTTACAATGTATGATGTTAGAACAAAAACAGAACCACAACAACTAAAAAAAAATTAAGCGAACACAGGAAAGATATGTATCTTGTGATCGTAGAGGCTTTGCAACAGCTCTGCTAGGCTGTACTTGCGCTCACATTAGAGAATGTACCCCAATAATTTCAAAATGGAAAAACATTCTATTATGTCTAAATTTCAAAGACTAAAATCGGCCACTATTAAAAGTTTTTGCTCATGCATTTCCTGAATCCAGTAGCAGTTTAAATTATACAAAAAAACATAGAAAACATTTATTTCAAGTAAAATATAATTCACAACTTTTTGTGATAAATGATAATATAATAAACTAATTAAAATTATTGAGCTATTATATTTTTCATCTCCAGTTACAAAACTGCAATTGAGTTGTATGTATATATATATATATAATTTCACATTTTATTTTAAATTTTTAAGACCATCTATAGTGAATCAGAACACCCACGAAGAGGCAGAAAATCAGAGACTTACTTTGGTTTTTTATCCTTTCTTCTGTTTGCACTTTCAAAATTAGATTTCAGGAGTTCTTCATGATAAGTGGAAGATATTACTCCAAACTTATTGACCACAGGTGGCTTATAAACTGCCATAGTTACAGATCAAAAAACCTAAAGGGAAATTGTAATTCTTCTCAGAACACCAATGCAATACAAGATAATAAACCACGTGCAAAACTTATAAAATGTATCAAGAAGAAAATCAGGCTTACTGGGGAATAATTTAAGCTGGCTTGCGAGAATCAAACCTAACCTGAGTCCAACCCATGTGTTTCCTATTCTGTCGCCTTACTAGCTCGTCCAATCACATGACTTGGAGCCTTATATTATAATTTGCTTTATTTGCAAAACCACTGTGTGGTGGTTTGAGTAAAAATAGTCCCCATAGGCCCACAGGGAGCAAGTGGCACCATTAGGAGGTGTGGCCTTGTTGGAGTAGGTGTGGCTTTGTTGAAGGAAGTGTGTCTCTAGGGGGCGGGCTTTGAAGCCTTGGAAGCTCAAGCCGGCCCAGCGTCACTGTCCCTTCCTGCTGCCTGCAGATGTAGAGCCCTCAGCTCCTTCTCCAGCGCCATGTCTGTCTGCTCGCTGCCATGCTTCCTTCCAGCACGGTAATAGACTAAGTCTCTGAAACCGTAAGCCTGTCCCTGTTAAATGTTTCCCTGACCTAGACACACTGGGAGACGAACAGAGCAGCTGGTAAGGACAACGAGCTCCACGAGGCCAGTGGGTTTGCGTCACTGCTCTGTGGCCAATTCTTCACTCTGAGCAGAGTGGCTCCATCCAGAGTGCCTCTGAGGAGGGGCCATGGAGATGTCAGTTGTTCAGAACGGAGGCTGGCCGACAGAAGGCTTTCCACCGAATGCTGGCAACCATTATGCTTACTGGGATTCTTTTAGACAACTTCTTAATATCTTTTTGCATTTCTTGTCTTTTGACCATGTGGGTTATGCTTTTTTCAGCCGTTGCTAGAACCTATCCTTTGTTTCCTTTTGAAAACTAATCAGTGTGTTTTTATGAATATATAAACAAAACCAGGGCATGCCATGCATGTCTAGTAGGACATTTAATGCAAAATCTACTAAAGAAATAGATTGATTGTGTTTAGACTGGATTATTATTTTTATTCCTAAGAGAACTAAATTCAAAAGCTAAGTTTGACAGAATACATAAGGTACTCTCAAAAGCTGTAACTGAAGGAATTGTTTCTGAAATTATAAAACAGAAGAATGTTCTCAGGGTCTAACAGGGAAAAGAGTGGACAGATGCCACTCTGGGGACCATACTGGGAGAAAGTCACAGAAGGAGGGACTGTAGGAAAGGAAAGTGGTGTTTAATTAAAAATGTGTCCTTTGGTTGAGGAATGTGACCAGTTTTAGGCTGTCCCATAAGGAGCTCGGAGACTAGAGCTCACCTATTCCCATCCTCCAGTGCCATCCTCTCTCTGCCTGTAGATTGTTCGGATTAGCGGAGCCAAATTAGAGCCAGAGGCACAGCACAGAACTGAAGCGAATGGGAAGCAACACTGAGGGTGATAGGACAGTGTCTGGCACAAAATGGCTCATGAATGTAAAAATATGATCTTTGCTGCTGTTGCTATGCAAAGCTCACTTCCTACCATCCACACCTATTAGAATGCTGAAGCAAAACCTTAAGTCAGCAGACTTGTGCCATTTGAGAGTGATACCACTCTGAACGAGTTTCAACTTAGGTAGAATGCAAGCCAATCCAAGCATAATTAATACGTTAAGCATGTTTTATTTAACAGCTACAGAAAAAATAAATGGGCATTTCCACCTTAAAAGACGACCAGATGAAAAAGAAAAACCTCAAATTCATATCAACAGGAATATGATTTTCACAGATAGCCTAGGAGCAGACATAAGCAGATGAGATCGTCTGATCAAATCTAATAAATGACGCAAAGTTGACAAGATTAACATGGTATAAAATTAGTGATACATGGCATGTCCAAGTTATCTATGTAATGACATCCTCAAAAGAAGGCATGAACCCCAGGAAGCTCTAAGAGCCGACACATTCATGGAATGTTGTATTTACCAAAACCACAGCTGAGACAGGCAAGTCAGAATCTGACATATCTAGGTTAATTACTTTAAAGCAGTGGCTCTCAACCTTCCTAATGCAGCCACCCTTCAGTACTGTCCCTCGTGTTATAGTGACCCTCACCCACAAAATTATTTCATTGCTTCTCCGTTGTAGTTTTGCTACTGTTAGGAATTGTAGTGTAAATATCCTTGTTTTCCAGTGGTTTCAGGCAACCCCTGTGAAGGAGTCGGTTGATCCAGTGGGGGGTCGTGACCCACATGTTGAGAACCTCCTGGTTTAAAGGCATCTCAAATAGATTGACCAGAAAAGGGAGAGAGGATGGGGTGGGGGCGGGGCATTGGGGGGAATGCCGTTTGAAGCCTGGGGTCTTTGTGCTGCGCTTCTCACAAGGTTTTGATAATTTATGTTTTTAAGTTTTCAGAAGCCGATGCCTAATTGGTTTGAGCAGAAAACAAAGCTCTAGAGTCCCTCACGTCTCTGGCCATCCTGTCAGATACCCCCCCAGCCTCTTGGTGTGAGAGCTACTTCAACACAGTGGACAGTCTTGCCCAGGTAGAGGAGAAAGATCTGCAGATGGTGCCTCCATTTCTGATTGTCCCTTGGTAATGCTGGAAACGGGATACAGCTAGCACCACTTTATAAACTGGTGAGCAGGGTGGGCCCTGTTCTAAACCATTTTTTACCATATTCTCAGTAAAGCTACAAGGTTGAAGGCATCGGTAGAGGAATTACTAGTGTTTCTGTCCGTACTGTATTTTCAATACTGGGACACAGTTGCATCGTGTGGTATTTTGAGATTAGTTTTTCTAAGCCTTTCAACTAAAACACGTTTTAATACTTTCAGCAACTTGAATGTTCATAGTTCTTTTCTTGTTTTAGCATAACTAGCAAAGCAGACTCCAACTATGATTTTGACAAGTTTGTTCTAACTTACTCGCGACAAATAAGTCTTGATGAACTACTTGTGTCAAGAAAAGATAAAGTGTTTACGACCATGGCCAACAGTCATAAATCAAACAATGCCAGCATGCTTTTCAAAGACATGAAACCAAAAGAATCTTTTCCTTCTCAGACATTTTTAGTTGTATTAGAGCAGGGCCTTGTAACCCTGACTGGACTTTTATTCATCATGTAGTTGGGGATAACCTTGAACTTCTGGTCCCACTTTCTCCACCTCCCCAGTGCTGGGATTATAGCAGTGTGTCGCCAGCCTGGCATCTGTGACACTGGGGATGGAACCTAGTGCTTTGTACACCTAGGCAACATGCTGTGCCTTCTCTCCCAGGCAACACATGCCCGCCTTCTCTCTCGTACGGGTGGATCATATTAAGTCTGATATTTTTAAACTTCTGAAACAAAAGTATGTTCTTTCTGAATGTAAGGAAGGAATAAATATTACTCCTAAGTGCCACTTCAATTTTTTTTAAATAAAAGTTCAAAACCAAAAGAATCTTGAAAGAAAGCACGAAGTTAAAAAGCCAACAGGAGGAGCCTTAAATCTTTCCAGCCCCTCTTAATGTGCCACTGCATTCCTTAGACTAAAAATGCATCCAGTTCTGAAAGCAGCATCGGAGGACAACATCAGAGCTGTTTTCTTGTACGTGGTTGATTCTGCAGCGCAAACATTAGCTCACAAGACACTTTCCAATAATACTGTATTTCGATGTGTTTAGCATTGGTTTACAGTGTCGGAACATAGTCAGAATAAATCTAGTAAACTTTTCCATTGCAACTTGATAAACGCGCATGTTGCTAATGCTGTCGATTGCTGTCCTATGTTATAATTTTAACATAACAGCTTGTTAGAGGTAGAATTATTGGGGACCATGAGATGACTCAGAGGGCAGGGGTGCTTGCTGCCAAGCCTGGGGACCTGAGGATCCAACTCATGGTACAAAGAAAGACTCAATTCTTGGAAGTTTTTCCTCTGACCTACACACACACACACACACACACACACACACACACACACACACAGTGTCACTACTCTAGAGATGGTAAAACCCTGAGAGAATGGAGCCGATAAATTTGGCAACAGTTAACTTTATTCACAGCATCAGACTATTTGTGTTCTGGGGGTTAAGAGGACTCATATGAGTTACACATATATCTAAGTGTACAAGGATGAGCTGCACGTGGCAAAACATTCATAGAGGCACACAGACACATAACAAGAGCCAGTTGAGCCGGGCGGTGATGGTGCACACCTTTAATCCCAGCACTCAGGAGTCAGAGACAGGTGGATTTCTGAGTTTGAGGCCAGCCTGGTCTACAGAATGAGTTCCAGGACAGCCAGGGCTACACAGAGAAACCCTGTCTCAAAAAAAAACAAAAACAAAAACAAAAAAGAGCCAGTTGAAATGAATAATCTGAAATAAGCTCACTCCTATGTGCTACACCTGGGATGGGCAAGAAAGCACTTTCCAAGAACAATTGGTTTTGAAGAAACTGAGGTCACAAGACTCTTCTGTCTTGTTTTCTTGGAGTTTTCTCACAAGCTCTCGGAATTCTCTTTGCACCACTTCATTCTTAGACCATGTTCTGACAATACACAAATAAATCTAATTTTTTAAAAAATCTCAAAATAACAGAAAGAATTTTTGTATACAAGTGAAGTTAGCAGTGAACCATCTAAAACTGAGCGAGACTGTGTTTCTTTTTAGAGACGTTTAAAATTAAGCTTGTGTAAGACACCAGGAGTGGTACGTCCTTGTCTTAGAATGAGGTTCCATCAGGGATGGGAAATACTTCAGACAAGCAAAGAACTGAACAAACATGTTTTTAAAAATGAAAGCAGGTGACATTGGCCCTACAATTTGATTTACCTGACCTTGGCTGACAGTGCAAGTGAGCATTAAAGTGTATGTATTCCTTACCAAATGTGCCAACCAGGTGAGGCTTTGGCTTATCCGCCATTCCTCCTCCCAGCTTTATTGAGGTGTAACTGACAAACCTATATGTACTGGCGAAGTAGATTTGTGATGCTTTGGATATGCAAAGGTTGTAAAAAGACAACCATAGTTAACCAAAATACACATCCCCTCCCGCAGACTGTTTGTCTGTGTGGTGGGTGCTTTTAGGACTTTTCTTAGCTATTTTCACATTTACATTGTTGACTCTGGTATCTGTAGAACTCAACCTTCCTGCCTGAGCTGCACGCCTTTGGTTAAGAGTTCTATGTCGGGGCTGGAGAGATGGCTCAGTGGTTAAGAGCACTGTCTGCTCTTCCATAGGTCATGAGTTCAATTCCCAGCAACTACATGGTGTCTCACAACCATCTGTAATGGGATCTGGTGCCCTCTTCTAGCATGCAGGCCTACATGCAGGCAGAAAGCTGTATACCTAATAAATAAATCTTAAAGAAGAGTTCTGTGTCTACCCAAATTGTTTTGAGACTGAACCTTGAAAAGCTGTCTCCCTGTGAAAGTCCCCACTTGGTGCTAGGTGAGAGCTTGCAGCTGCACAAACCTTGGTCCTTGCACAAACTCCTGGAAAACTTGGAGTTCTTATTTTTTATTATGGCTAGTCACGCTCAACAGGGACTGAGATTTGTGTGGGTTGTCTGGTCTCGGGCAGCAAGGACAAGATAACTTTGATAGATGGGCTCTTTCCCGGTCCCGATTAATTTTAGGTAATGATAGTAAGACTAGAAGATTCAGAGCTCAAAACAGCAGGTACATAGACTCTGGAGAATATGGTATTCGCAGAGGAGAACGGTCAGGTTCTGGTTGCTGTGAGCCCCAAGAGCTTCCAGGTATTGTAGCTGCGAAGGGCAAACATGGCCTAAGGATTGTCAGTTCAAGAGACACATACGAGGTAACCTCTTGTCATTTGGGAAACAAGCCAAGGGGCCTGTCAGCTCGAGGCCCTGCAGCAAACAATATGAGCTGTCTTCCTTTGGTCAGCCAGGTTACACCAAGGGGGCAGGAAAATCAAAACTGAGTATTTGGGATCTTGTACATGCTGCAGAAGGAAGTGCAGCTTTGGAGCTGGCTGCACATACCCTCCTAGATTGTCACCAGAAGTTGAATGTCACAAGTTAACCACTGGTATGTATGGTCCCTTACCTTCAGGGACAATGGGAATAATCTTGGGAAGAAGTGGATTAACTTCTCAAGGATTTATTGTGCATCCAGGTGTAGTAGACGGGGATAGCAAGGAAGAAATAAAAATCATGGCATGTGTGACAAGGGACACGCACGTGGCGTGTGTGACAAGGGACACGCACGTGGCGTGTGTGACAAGGGACACGCACGTGGCGTGTGTGACAAGGGACACGCACGTGGCGTGTGTGACAAGGGACATGCAAACTGATGCAGGGACAGGACTGCTCAGCCGTTGTCTCCTTACATCAAGGGCAAGGCCGCTCCAGCAGAAAGGACAGGAGCTTTTGGGGACACTGGAAAATGTGTGTTCTGAAAAACAATGGTCAATGATCAGAGACCCAAATTATGGTACAAATGAATGGTGTTGACATAGACGGCTTGGTGGGTACAGGAGCTGATGTTACTACACTTTCCCAAAAATCACGGAATCCAGATTGGCCACTTCAGGATGTTTACACACAACTTATATGAGTTGGTAAATTATTACAAATAAGACAAAATTATCCAATGGATTACCTGTGTGGGACCAAAAGGGCAAACAGGGAAATTGAAATGCTATGTGGCCGATGTACCCATAAATTTATGGGAAAGGAATATTTTACAACAATGGGGAACTCAAATTAATATTCTTGTAATTCCAGAGACAGCAAATGAGGAAATTAGGGGTGGTATGGTAGATGCTCCTGGGGAAGGTGTTGATGTGGGTGATTGAGAACTACCACAAGCTGTGCCTATTATCCAAAGTCAGGACATCACAGGAATTGAGCTTCCAGTTTTATAAAAGGGGCCACTTATGATATACCAACAGCCTTGTCCCTAAATAGTTATCAAACAGACCTATATGGCAAGAGCAGTGGCCCATAACAAAAGAAAAAATGGAGGCATTTGAACATCTGGTACAAGAGCAGCTGGAGGCTCAAAATACAGAAGAGCCAACCAGCCCATGGAATTCTTCTGTGTTTGTTATAAAAAAAAAAAAAAAAAAGAAAAGGAAAAGGAAAGGAAAAGAAGTCGGGGAATGGAGGATAATGGATTTAAGGGCGGCTGGTGAGGTAATTCAGTCACTACAGCCTGGGCTTCCTTTATTATCTTAGTTACTGATACACTGACCCATAATAATTGATTTGAAAGATTACTTTTTCACAGTACCCTTGCATGAGCAGGATAGGGAAAGGCTTGCTTTCTCAGAGCCTACTTTAGTCATTAACTAAAGAGATACTAGTGAAAGGTACTTCCACAGAGAATGTTAAATAGTCCAACTTTATGTCAGTATTTTGTGCAACAACCATTAGAAATAATTCAAGAGCAATTCCCTCAATCTATCATTTATCATTATATGGATGGCATTCTGTTAGCTTATTCTGAAAAAGACATTTTAGAGAATATGTTTAAAGTAACACAAAGAATTCTGCCATGCTGAGGGTTACATATTGCTCCAGAAAAAAAAAAAAAAAAAAAGAGGAAATGTACTTAGATTTGTGGTTATAAAATCAGTCAACAAAAACATCAATCACAAAAAGTATAGATCCATAGGGACAAATTGCAAACTCTTAATGATTTTCAAAAATTAGTGGGAGAATATTAACTGGCTGAGGTCTACAATTGGGTTAAGTACATATGAGTTAAATAATTTGTTTCAAACATTACAAGGAGATTCAAATTTAAACAGCCCAAGTTGTCTAACAGCTGAAACAGAAAAAAAAATAATGTTGTAGAACAAAGATTACAAGATGCATATGTGGATTGAATTGATCCTAAACTTGCTTGGATTGTGGTAATTTTGCCTTCAATTCATTCTCCTACTGGGCTCATTATGCAAAGAGAAGATAGTATAATGGAATGGACTTTCCTAGCTTATCAACAAAATAAAAATTGAAAACATATATAGAAAATATTTCTGAATTAATTATAAAAGGTAGCATAACAGTATGTCAGTTATCACAAACAGAGCTGGCTGAAATTGGAATACGTCTTACAAATGCTGAGATTGTGTCATTATGGGTGATCAGTGAAGATTGGCAAAAAGCTTGTAGTAATTACTTGAGTGAAATCAATAACAGATATCCAAAAAACAAATGTACAGAGTTTACAAAAAGAACCAATTGGATTCTTCCTTGTATAGTAAAGAGAATACCCATTCCAGAGCACCAACGTTCTATGCAGATGCAAACAAGATGGGGGTGGCAGGTTATAAGTCAGATAAAATAAGCGAGGTGACCAAAAGTCCATATACCTCAGTTCGAAACTCAGAAGTGTATGCAGTCCTTATGGTATTATTAGATTATCTTGAATCTCTTAGTACAATTATTGATTTACATGCAGAAGGAGTCGTTTTGCATAGAAAGACTGCTGAATAGGTACCTGATAACTCGGAATTACTCTGTTACTGATACAACTGCTACAGGCCATCAAAAGTAGACACCTCCACTGCATACTCATACTCAGTCTCACACAGGTTTGCCAGGTCCATTAGCTCAAGGGAATGAGGAAGTTGACCAATTACTAATAGGAAATGTGTTAGAAGCCTTGAAACTTCATGTTAATGGAAAAGGTTTAAAGAAAAAAAATGTCCCATCACTTGGCAACAAGCCAAAGAAATAATTAAAAATGTCCTACACGTTCACTATACAAGCAAATTCTGTTACCTGCCAGTAGTAACCCTTTGGGGCACCAAAATAAATGACTCCTGACCGATGGATGTCTTCCATTTTGCAGAATTTGGAAAGCAAAGGTATCTACACCATACCATTGACACGTACTCAGGGTTTCAGTGGGCAACTGCTTTAAATTCCAAAAAGGCTGATTGTGTAATTACACATTTATTAGGAATAATGGCAATTATGGGGATTCCTGCACAAATTAAAACTGACAACGCCCCTGCATCTGTATCCAATAAGATGAAGCAATTCTGTTCATAATACAATATAAAGCATGTTATTGGTACACCACACAATCACACAGGACAAGCAGTTATAGGAAGAGCCAATTGTATCTTAAAAGAGATGCTAATTAGACAAATAAACCAAAAGGGAAAGTTTAAAAAAACAGGGGACAGACTAAATAATGCTTTGTTAACGCTCAATTTTCTTAATGTTGGTGAAAAAAGGAACAACAGCATCTGAGAGCACTGGGTTATCAAAAAACTGAGGAACTAAGCCAACCCATAGACTATAAGGATGGGTTGACATTAGAATGAAAATCTGCAATAGTATTAAGATGGGGACATGGTTATGCTTATGTATCTACAGGGAGTGAAACAACATAGTTACCAGGGGCTGGAGAGATGGCTCAGTGGTTAAGAGCACTGACTGCTCTTTCTGAATTCCTAAGTTCTGTTCCCAGCAACCACATGGTGGCTCACAACCTTCTGTATTGGGATCTGATGTCCTCTTCTGGTGTCTAAAGACAGTTACACTGTACTCATATAAATAAAATAAATAAATCATACATATATATAGTTACCAACACAACTTATAAAGATTAGATCCAACTAGGGAGAAACTCTTATCAACTGAAACATGAATGTCTTCACAAAGCAAATAGCTCAGGTGATTCACTCTCACAGACTGTCTGTTACTGATTTCTCCAAACTATGCATGCAAATCGACCTCAAGTGGGCTAGACCAAATCATCAATCGCACACCAAACCTTGGCAGACAGTACATAAACAGGCAACACCAACACAGAGTCAGATGGATAACACAGAGACTGGACAGACAACACTGAGACTGGATGATGAAGAAACTGGACCATAAATGCTATAGCTAGCTTTTTTTAAACTAACCATTTTTCCCCCTCAGTCCCCAAACAGGAATTCTTCGTCCCAATTCAGCAGGAAGCAATTATCTAAGAAGACTGCTGTCCTAATCCTTTAAATTGGGGTGGATGGTTTGGTCATTGGATGTGTTATGGTTGTTAACATCTAGGATGGTAGGTTGTTTACTTAATTAATGTATATTGATAGAAACTTAATGTTGTTTTGCTTAATTATTGTATAGTGATAGAAATGTAAGGTTGTTTCGTTAGACTATTATTTGACTGTATTGTACATTAGCTACGTGCTTAAGGCATGATATAAAGTTCTAGTTTTGTGCTTCTTATAATTGTTTCTATTGTGTGTAACTTGATATTGTTAGATAAAAGGACAATCTTTTAAACAGAAAGGGGGATATGAAGTGGAAATTTCTGGTTTCTTTGGAAGCTCAGTTGTGTCATGTGCTGTTTCTCTAGAAACTGTCCTATGAGAGGATGTTTTGCTGAGAACAGACACGTGTGTTTTTCTGGAAGCAGCCTGGAGGGGGGCATGACGTTCAGAAGGTATATAAATATAACCCAAGAGACAGTGGGCGATGCCATGTGGTATCAGTATGCCTTACCAATTTTTGCTGGTCATCACTGGGCTTTGCTGACATTAGTCTTCTCTGACTATGCTGTATGGCATTGGCTCACCTTGACATTCATTGCTGGTCATTGTTTGTCATGACCTCACAGAGAGAAACACACTAAAGAACTTCTGGTGATGTTCCGGCGGCTTCTGGAGCAACCGCCGTCGCTGATTTGTGAATGGTGTTTGCGAGTGGATAGAGCTGCCTCTGCTGATTCATGTGAACTGAGCTGCTGGTATCCTGATAACGCAGATTGGATTTGCTCCAAGAACTATTTGTAAACAGTCCACATCCTCCTTTGCCCTGTCAGCCTTTCCTTTCCACTGCCCCTCGTGGGTGGTGGGCTAATAGGTAGGTTAGCACGATTAAGACCCCTTATTAAAAGTAGGCTTTGGTTTAATAAGCAGATAGGTTCAAGTGAGGATGCTTCGATCCCACTTAAAAGGAAGAGCAAAATAATCATGGGAGGCAGAGGGAGGGAGAGATCTGGGTAGGAGAAGGGGGGGGGAGGAACCAGATCAGGTATTGGGGGGTGGGGACAGAAGAGAAGCCCAGAGGGCCAGGAGAATGAATGGAAATATGCAGCTGTGGGGGTAGGAGATGGAGGAACCCTCTAGAGAGTCCCAGAGACCCAGACTCTCAGGACTCAATGGAGGTGACCTTAGCCAGAATGTCCAACAGTGGGGTAAGAGAACTTGAAAAGTCCTCCTCCAGTAGATAGACAGGGCCTCAAGTGGAGGGACAGGGTTACCAACCCACAGGCAAAATTCCTGACTCAGAATTGTTCCTGTCTAAAAGAATTACAGGGACAAAAATGGAGAAGAGACTGAAGGAAAGGTGGTCCAGTGAGTGGCCCAACTTGGGACCCAGCTCATGGGGGGGTTGGAGGGGTCACCAAGGCCTGACACTATTACTGATGCTATGATGTGCTTACAGACAGGAGCCTGGCATGGCTGTCCTCTGAGAGCCCTTACAAGCAGCTGACTGAGACAGATGCAGATACTTACACACAACCACTGGACTGAAATCAGGGACCCTTTTGGTTGAATTGGGGGAAGGATTGAAGAAGCTGAAGGGGAGAGAGACCCCATAGGACGACCAACAGTCTCAACTAACTGGGACCTCGGGAAGCTCCCAGTGACTGCACCACCAACCACGAGCACCCACAGGCTGCTCTGGGCCCTGGCATATACAACAGAGGACTGCCTGGTCTGGCAGTGGAGAAGATTCGCCTAACCCTCATGAGACTTGAGTCCCCAGGGAAGGGGGATGTCTGGTGGAGGAGGGGGAGGGGGAGCACCCTCTAGGAAGCAAGGGGGAGGAGGAATGGGATGATAAACTGGGAGGGTAGACTGAGAGGTGGGGCTTTTTGAAAAATCAAAGCTACACGGTACTGCCTGCATTTAGGGTAGACATTCCCACTTCAATTAACATGGCTGGAAGATACTCATGGACTTGACCAAGCTTGGTTACTGTGGGGCACTAAGCCATTCAGCCAACGATCATGATGGAACCATGAAGGTCATTTGTCACGTTGAGAAGGTGGATGTTTAAATTCATAATGTTTGCTCTGGGTGCACATGTGGGGTTCCTATTTAATAATGGTTTTATGTTTGGAGAGCAGTTTTACATTCACAACAAAAATGAGAAGAAAGTACAGAATCCACTACAGATCCTTCTTCCGTACTAGTACCGCCCACCCTTCAATCCACATCCCCTGTAAGAGAAGTGTTAGTTACAATGTGAATCTCATAGTCGCTCAGTCCATCGATGATCCTCAGGTCACTCGCATTTCATTGGTCTGGTGATTGCTGTCGACCAGTGCGTATGCTCCATTTCCGCTCCATTTCCACTCCTTTGCCAGTCCTTTGTGCTCAGCTCACTGGTCTATTCTTCTCTGGCGCCCTTCACCTCTACACCTGAAATGTTTGCTCTCTGAGGTTTCACCTCGTCCATCTGGAATCACACTGTAGTCTTTGAGGATTTGCTTCTTTCGATTGGTAGTATTGAGCCAAGGTTCTTTCTCACCGTTTCACGGTGGCGTCTGATGGCGCTTTCCTTTTTCAGTGCCGGCTAATCTTCCACTACAAGAATGTACAAGTTGCCTTTTCTATTTATCTACTGAAGGACATCTTTGTGGCTTCCAACATTTTACAGTAATAAAAAAAGGCTACTGTCGGCACATGTGTGCAGGGTTTTCCTTGGACTTACATTGGGAACTCATATGTAGGTAAATACCAAAGTATATGACTGCTGGATTGTAAGTGTGTGATGTATTTTGCTTTCTAGGAAACTTCTAAGTTGTCTTCAGTGTGACTGTACCATTTTTATTATCTAATCAACTAATGAGAGTCCTTACTATTCATAGACTCATACATGATTAAGTTGTCAATGTCTGAGTGTTGGACATTCTGATGAATGTGTAGTATATTCATTCTTTCTTGGGTTGTTTTTCAATATCCAATGTTTTTTTTTCTGGATCCAAGTAAGATCCAGAGTTAGTTTTGTAGCTTTTTGGCCTCTAGCATACTTGAACTTTAGGCCCTTGGAGTGGACATTGGGTTTGGTGTGAGGTTCCCAGGGTCTTACCAAAATATACCTCTCGGCCCTTTTGAGAACAGACAGGAGCACAGTGCCACAGCCCTTGCGAGACTCCAGGGCCAGCTTGTCAGAGGTGAGGGTCTTACCTGCAGCCTTGAGAATGTGACTAGGGTGCAGCTGCTCACCTGCAGTGCATACAGCTCCAGCTTCGGAGCTTTCAGAGTCTGCACATCTGTGACCACCCCCAAAACCACAGCTGTTCTGATCTCTCAGCTAAGAAGCTTTGTCTTTCAAACCTCTGGGACAGGGACAGAGCTGGCTGGTTAGGGTGATTCATAAATAATGTTTTGTCACAACTTGATGGAAGGTGGAGTTGCTTCATCTGACCAGAAACCTGTACAGCTTTACCAGCAGCTGATGGCTGCTATCCTGGCTCTAGAGCTCCTTGCATCAAATCTTTCAGCCCTTGTGGCAAATGTCAACACCCAGGTCCAGAAAGCTGTATTTATTGTTTTAATTTGCATTTCCATGATTACATGTCACTGAAATAGCTTTATGCTTTATTATTCACATATATATATATATAATGAATATACATATATATGAAACAGATACATACATACATACATACATCGATACATAGATAGATCCATTCTCTTTGGTGATGTGTCTGTGAAAGGTTTTGTCCCATTTCATAACCAGCTGTGCATTCACTTACTATTTAGCCATAAGACTTCTTTGTATATGTCTCATTGCTTTCTTTACTGGATGTAAGCTTAGGGAATGTTTTCTTGTACTCCATGTTTGTCTCCTCATTCAGAGTAGTATCTAAAAGTTGTTGCTATGCTTGGAGTCATATATGTTTTCTTCTGTATATAAATTAGGTGATGAAACCCACATTCATGTTACCTAAATAATAATTCAATCCAACACACTTATGCTAAAATGAACACAACTGCATTATCGTAGTTCCCATAAGCAGACCAGAGGTCTCCACAGGCCACCAGACTTTAGGGAAAGACAAAAGAGAGGAAACAGATTTACCTAGAGAGTTTTCAAAAGCAACTCAACTGGTCAGCTTTGTCTTGAAGACAGGACAGTGCAGGGCTAACCTAGAGGGGGCAGGGCTAACCTAGAGAGAGGGGCGGGGCTAACCTAGAGAGGGAGCGGGGCTAACAGGGGGGGAGGGGCAAGGAAAGAGGCAAAGGAAGCAGGAAGAGGCAAGGATGGTAGAGAGCAAAGGGGGCTTCAAACTATGCAGGTTCTGGCACCACCTCCTAGGCTCAGAGTAGGCAATGACAGTATGCTGTCCTTCGTTGGCTATAAAGGGCTTTGAGCCTGGCAATTTCCCAGGCATGGGCAATTATTCTAAAGACTGGATTTGGCCAATGAGTAGGACTCCCAGCGTTCCCTGTAAGAACCGGAGACCTGAGGGGCTTGTAAAGGAGTGTAAAGACACACTTCTGTCTCCTATGCAGTCCTCAGTAGGAGGATCAGGAAAGCAGAAAGGTACCAAGGATCCTGGGGACCTGGTTTCTCTGTTCCTCTTTCCAAGGATCATTCAAGTTTCAGTTTACTCATAAAATGGATGATAGTAAGAGTTGTGTATAGATTCAATAAGGTGAAATACTTTAAATGTATGTATGTATGTATATATGTATGTATGTATGAAGTGTGGCATCCATTAAACAGATGATGTATTGTACGGTTGTGGGTCCCAAGTCTGCTCTGCCACCGGGCATGGGGGAGGCTGGGTGAGGACCATAGGGAAGCGCCTAGGCACAGCTCAGGGGTGGGAAAGCACAGTCTGAGCTCTCAGAAGGACAGAGCTGGCTCGAGGGACCCCAGGCATGCGAGGAAGCCAGGGCCATGGGGTTCTCAGACTCTTAGACACCCAGGAGCCTCTGGGAGTTGCAGAACAGGTGAGAACCAAGTAAGGACCCCAGAGCTGGGTCTAGCCTGAGGCTGGGGGGGGGGGGGGGGGAGATCTGGCTGGTCCCACAGGGAGAGTCCTTGGCTTGGTGGCGGTTGTGGCTGAGTGCAGAGAGGCCTTCTACATGAGACTAGACTGTGGCTCTCTAGGCAAAGGCCTTCTCCGTGGCTCCCCACAGATGATCTCAATGAAAAGAGGCAGTCCATGGTTCTGAATCGTTTATTGCCATGGTGGAAAGTGGATGTGTACAACCATACCCCACTTCTCAGGGTGGGCCTGAGGTTAAATACCTTTTGTAAGGAGAAGTGTCTGGGAAGGGAAGCTTATTAGCTATGCCCTCCAGGCCTTTACATATCTCATTAGCATGGAGATCTCTGTCTTAGGCCTATGTGACCTGTGCTCACATCTCTTTTTATGTGAGAAGCATGGCACCTGTTCCAAGTCATGAGTCTGGCAGGGAGCTGAGAGTTGCCTAAGCCTCAGGTGAGTGCCCACCAATCTCCAGGTCTCAGCCTGCTCTACTTTACCAAACCTCCTGGTGTGGCTTTATGTCCCATAACGTATGATTGATCTAAATATATACCATATATGCACATAATTTATATATAAGATTACTTTAGGATTTTGATCCAAATCCCCTGATATTTGGAAGTAAAATAAATGTTTGGAAAATACCTACTATAAGAGATTAGCAAAATAAGTGTGGAAGTCCAAGATGTACATGATAGCAAACTAATCAATAACGTAAGTCAATTATTCAACCTCTGCCTTAGTTACTGTTCTATTGCTGTGAAGAGACACCATGACCAAGGCAGCTTATAAAATAAAGCATTTAACTGGGGGCTTGCTTATGGTTTCACAGGGTAGGTCCATGATCATCATGGCAGGAAGCATGGCAGCAGACAGGCGGGTGTGGTGCTAGATCAGTAACTGAGAGCTCACATCTCCTCCACAAGCAGGAGGCAGAGAGAGAGAGAGAGACTGGACCTGGTGTAGGCTTTTGAAACTTGAAAGTCTATCCCAGCGACACACCTCTTTCAACAAGGCCATGCCTCCTAATCCTTCCTAAATGGTCCACCAACTGGGAATTAAGCATTCAGATCCATGAACCTATAGAGGCCGTTCTGCTTCAGACCACCACAGCGTCTAGCACACTATTTGGTTGAAAATAGAATCTAGAATCTTGCAATAAGGTTTCCTGCAGTATAGTGCATCCCGTTTTATTCCTCCTAAGGATAGTAACAGGCAGGCTGAGTGCTGACTTGTGATAATGGTAGGCTGATAGCAGTGTCTAGCAACACCCCGGCAAATTCAAATGTAAGTAGAAAATCAAAATGAAACCAGCAGATTTTGTTGCTGTTCTCTATCAAATATGTGAAAGGTTTTTTATTCTATGTGGAAATCACAACACAAAATGTAAAAGGCTAAGCTGGACTTGCTAAATTGAATTATTTTACCACCAAGCAATAGGCTTTGTGTTATTTTCTGAATGAGAAGATGCCTTAAAACTGATATGTTTATGTTAATAGGGTCTCTAGAAAGCCTCAAACATGGGGAAGTTCCTGAACTTTCAGGGCTAAATGGAAATAAAACTTTAAGCTAGTGAAGTTTGTCTAGGATTGGACTGATCTCTTTTTTAAGTAAATAAAATACCCCTTCGAATAGTGAGACAAAATAGAAAACCACAGTTACTGTTGATGTCAGCTATCCCCGGGACCCAGTTCTTCCTCTAGCACCCTTGACTTACTCTTTAGAGGAAGGTCTGAAGTCCAATCTGCATTCTCTCTACGATCCTGCAAGGTGGCTGCAATGGTCCCGATAGCTCCCAAGGCCTTATCTTGAAGGTTTTTATCTGAGGTGGGCAAAAGAAAAGCATGATTTTAGATTCTGCTTACAAAGATGTGATTTTCATATCAAATGATATTTACTCTTAAATACATTCAAATGCCAAAAAATGGAATGATTAAAATTAATTTCTGCCTTCTAAGACACAGGAAAGAATAACAATGAGCTCCAGACACACAAACCCACCAGCCGTTTCATTCCGATCTTACTGCTCCTCCCACAGTACTGACCCAGCCAACCCCTGAAAATAAGGTCTGTCCTCCAGCTAGTGTCCTGTTCTTCTCTGCTTCTCTCCTTGTGCCTGGGGGCTCCCACTCGGGCTCCTCTGTGGCATGGTGTAGACCTGTGCATTGCACAAACAAACTAGCACCTTTCTTACTTTAATCCTGGCCCCGCACCAGGCTATGTCTCTAACATTGTGCCAATGGCTTAACTTCTAGGTGTACCAGTTACTTTGCATAGAAGTGAGGGTTCCATTGTCCAGTTGCTGGGCCCCAGTGTCCAAGTGGAAAGACTATTCATTACTGGGTGGGCTTGGAGGGGGCAGTAATGCGTGTAATCAGAACACACAGCACACAAGCATGAGATTCTAAAAGAAGAGATACAATGTTTTATTTAAAAGAATTAGTGATCCTTCAGTGCTGGTGAAGCTGGTGAAGCCCAGAAGTTCTTGGTTCCCATGTCTAAAAGCAATTTTATGGAACTAAATCAGAAACCTTGAAGCTCAAGAGATAACATAAAACAAATAAATAAACCTGAACACCCCCAAGGAAAAGTACAGCTGCTTTGTGCTTTCCAGTATGGAGGGCGGCTAGCTCTCTTTGTGACTCCAGGAGAGTAAATGAGAACTGGCCTGAGTTTACATCCTCAGAGCCACCGGGAGGTACAACAAGCCACAGGGAGAGACGTGAGAAGATCATCTGCAAGGGTGGAGTCAACAGCATGGTATAGAATACATATAGAAGAATGCATATCGAATACACTGAACCCTTGGAGAGTGTATATTCCCTCCAGATACAGTTTCTAGAATATTGATACATTTTATCCCACAGTGGAGGCTTTGACACCTGCAGGGCAGAGAATTCAGAGAGTTCGTTAGGCTCCTGGACATGCAAATACAACGGAATTAAAAATATCCCCCAAAATAAATTAACCATTTATGTATGGAAAAATAAAAATTATAAATCATATATAGATCAAAAGTGAAATACCAACAAGACTGCTAGAATACTTAGAGCTGAATGACAAAAATCATCATGTGTAAGAATTTTGACGTGTGGCAAATGGCGCTCCAGGAGGACAGTCAGGAAAGCATTTAATGGTAAGGTCAGCTAAGATTAGGCAACATAATAAACATAACAAAAGGTGGGGAAAATATCAAAATGTAGAGATTAAGAAGAATTAAACGACAGATAGTAATGATACATAGAAAACATCTCAGAGAGATTTTTTCTAAGTCAATATACTCGAAATAATCTCCAGGAAAATTAAGACTGGAATTATAACAGAATTCTACTTCTAACTATGGCAGCTAACTATAAGGACAATGCCGGCAGACAAATGTTATGAGGTGTGGGACAGTGGGACTCCCCTACCGCCCGTGGGAGTGAGGTGAGCTTAAATACTTGGGAAACCTGGTTGTGCTTCTGAAAATGAATCACATAGCTAAACTATGATCCAGAAAATTCTAGGTGAATTTTCTGGAATGAAAACTGAGTCACAAAAGCATTGTACAACAGTGTATACAGTGGGGTGATTCACAGGTCAGGAAGATAAACAACAGGTGGAATACCTAGGTAGCAGTGTTGTTCTCACTGGTAATAAGCAAATTGCTGCTACATGAGCAGCTTGAGTCTCACAAGCACTGCTCTGACCGTCCACACACCTCTCCCTCCATGTCTGCTGCTGTGACAAAAACACCCAGGCAAGAGGTGACCAAGGGGTGGAAACTTTATGTTAGCTCACAATTCCAGGTTACAGTCCATCGCTGTTGTAAGAAACAAGACCCTCGCTCTGTAATAATAGATTCAAGAAACCAGAGAAAGCCAGAAGTTGTGATTTGACCGTTCTGGAGAAGTGAGCACCAGCCTAGAGCAAAGGCAGTATGGGCAGGCAGGCCCATTTGGTGTGAAACCATGGTGGTTGTACTTCCTGGGGAAAATCTGCTCCGTTTTTCCTGTAAACTGGAACTCAGGAGAGTTATAATCTGAAGATTCAGACTACCTAATGCTATGCAGATGAGACCGTAGTGCAGAGTACCTCCCCAGCATTGCACAGATGCCAAAGTACCCAGGTTACCCTGGGGCAGGGGCAGCTCCTAAAAGTTGGGATTGCAACTCCAACAGGGGCTTAATGTATGATGTATGGTTGGCTTAAAGAGCATACGAAATCATATGTATTGGACATATAAGCCACCAACTGTGATTTACAACTAACACAAGCACTTTAACTTTTTTTAAATGAGCAATTCTCCAGAAGTATTAAGTATAAACACAATCAATATAAAATAGTCATATCCATACTGTTAGAACAAATGTTTTAAATAAAGATGATTTAGGAAGCTTTGGATGATACAAAATGATAAAAATTTAAACAGCAACTGCCTACATTTCTGTCCCACCAATCAACTGTTTGCTCCTTCGGGAAAACTGACAAGAACCGACAGCACCTGACAAAACCTTGCTCTGACATACTTAGTTACTATCTTAAATTGCTTTTACTAGCCATAGGAAGTCATTTGGCTTTGATACAAACTGCTAATGTGATAAACAGCCTACAAGTGAATTGTAGAACTGACTATAATTGTCCATGAACTCTTATATAGGACATATGCTGTGTGTCAGGACACTTTATGTATTTTCAGCCATCAGTATACAATATTAAATTTAAAAAAAAAGTATACAGAAACCAGAAATAAAAATTACTTTTAATCATATTGTATCTAGTACCAAAAAGTATCCATACTGTTCACTTTAAGTGGTTGTCATAAGAAAGGCAATCTGGTCGACAAAGTAAAAGTGATACCCATGTTTGAGGTTCTGATGTTTGAGGATAATTAAAATATGGTACCTTCCCGTAACAAATTATAATTTGGGGCAGACCTGTGTAGCGATATAGTTGCACGGAACAATGCTAACTCTGTGATCATACTGCAGGGAGGTCTAAGGGGAAAACTGCCCATGAAAATAAAATACTCACCACCGCATTCAGCAAGTGTACACCGACAACTAGAAAGTAGTCTACTTTAAATTTAGATGTGTGGGTATGGGGGGAAGGGGGAGCATCCTAGGATGGGAGTCACTCCAGGGAGTCTATGAGGGTGACTCTAGATGAGACTCTTAGCAGTAGGAGACATGGATACTGAAGTGGCCACTTCCTGTAGCCAGGCAGGAGTTCCTGTGGAGGGATAAGGACATCAACCTACCTATTGTGGATGGGCCTGGTGCTGTTTGTATTTTGATGCTAATTCCACTCTCCTGGGAGGGCCTGCAGATAAGGATTGAGTCACATACTCAGGTGACTTCTTGTGAACCAATCCCCTAATGAATAAAGGAGCCAGTCACTGAGCGAGTAGGAGGGACTTCCGGGTTGGAGGGGGGAAGAGAGGAGGAGGTGAGAGAGAGCTCTTTTGGAATGGAGACAGCATAAGGGTAAGATGTAGCTGCTGGAGTTTCTCCGGAATCATGGTGGATCCACAGGATTCACCACCTGAGGAATCAGATTTTAATAAGCTTACAAGATTAGGTTTTAGTTGTTGCACCCAGAGACTGAGTTACCGTTGTTTCTGGGCTAAGTTTGTGTGGTGCTTTTCTCGTGGTGGCTCGTCTGGGATCAAGAGAGAAAGGTATGGCAGCAAAGCGGGGGTTCGCCTGATGTGCACCACTAAGGCTGTGAGGGATTTGAAGCATGGGGACTGGCATGGTAGCGACCCGCCAGTGGGAACCCAGAGAGCTGGGTGGAGAGATTACAGAGCAGTGAGTTATCGTCTCCATGAGGTAAAAACAGGTTGGTCATTGCTCGCCAGTGCATGGCAGCCAGGCCACAGGGGCAGAGAGTTGGCAGCAGTAGCGTGAATTCATATTTTTTAATATTTCCAGCAACACCTGCCCACAAAATTTTGACCCAAAATCTGTCCTATCTAAAACAAATACAGGGACAGACACTGAGGGAGTATCCAACCAATGACTGGCCTAACTTGAGACCCATCTCATGGGCAAGAACCAATCCCTGGTACTATTAATGATACTCTGTTATGCTTACAGGGGTCTAGCATAACTGTCTCCACCCAGCAGCTGATTGAAACTGATGCATAGAACCACAGCCAACATTAGATGGAGCTTGGGGAGTCTTGTGGAAGAGCTGGGGAGAGGATGGGGGGCCCAGAAAGGGACAGGAACTCCATAAGAAGACCAACAGAGTCAACTAACCTGGACACTTGGGGACCCCCAGAGACTGAGCCACAAACCAAAGAGCATACATGTGCTGGACTGAGGTACCCTGCACATATGTGCAGCTTAATCTTCATATGGGTTCCCCCAACAACTGGAAGGGAGGCTGGCCCTGACTCTGTTGCCTGCCTGTGGATCCTGTTCCCCTTAACTAGACTGCCTTGTCTGGCCTCAGTGGGAGAGGGTGTGGCCAGTCCTGCAGTGACTCGATGTGCAGGTTGGTATGGGGGCTGGGGGGTCTCCCATTTCTCAGAGGAGAAGGGGAGAGGGAGGGAAGAGAGGCTATGGGGGGGTTGGGAGGAGAGGGAGGCTTCAATCAGTATATAAGGGGAATTTTTAAAAAAGAAGTAAAAATATTTTAGATTTACATCTTTCTCATATAATTTTTATCTGTTTTGGTACTAATAAATTTTATAAATGTAACTATCTTTATTGTTTGTGGGGTTTTGTCTGCTTGCTTCAAAACAGGGTTTCTCTGTGTATAGTCCTGGCTATCCTTACCAGAAATGACCTCTCCTCTCAGTGAGTTGAGATCATGTGGACAATCTAGAAGAAAATTATGGGCTTTATTCTTTGCAGACAACCTCTCCTAGACATCTTATAAAAGGGAATGTTACCAGTATTCACTTTTTTGCCCCGTGTGGTGGTTAATCTCCACTGTCAATTTGGCTGGAGGTAGGCGCTTAGTAGGCATTTCTGGGACTGTCTGTGAGGTCATTTAACTGAAGAGGGAAGACCCAATCTGGATGAACCAGATCATAGTCAGGATGCCTTAGAATGACTAAAAGATGGGAGAAGAGCACCTATAGTCATCTCTGCTTCCTGACTATGGATGGGAGAAAGTCTCTAGGGACACCATGCTCCTGCTTCCCTGCCTTCCCCTCCACGATGGACTGACTGTATCATCTCTATCTTCAAGCCAAAATAAGTACTTCTTTCTTTAAGATACTTTCAACATATATTTTGTTACAACAATGAGGTTAGTCACTAATACATATCACACACGTAAACCCAATGTAACATCAATGACAAGGGCACATGGCAATGAAATTTTATGTTATATAAATAGAAAGTATAAATATCCCCTGATCTACAAATCAGCAGCAGTTCACGGAGGTTTGAGAATCCAAGAACAGGGCCTGTGAGAGAACTTTGTCAGTAAAACATTTGCTTGTGTAAACACAAGGATGTTAATTTAATGCCCCTACCCCACCCTCAAAGTCATGTCAAAAAAAATGAGCGTGGTTGTGCTTGTTTGTCATTCCAGTGATGGCTAAGTAGAGACTGGTGGCTCTTCAGAGCTTCATGAGGGATATTTCTTTTAAGAATTAGAACAACTTGGGATTTTACATATCTAAGCCCCAAATTTCTAAATGAACAATAAAGAAGTGTCTATGCTTGCATTTTGCTTTAATATGGCCTTTTCCTCCGAGCGTGGCATGACCTGTCCATTGTCACATTGAGTATAAACAACCCTGGCCCAGTAGCCATGAAATAAGCAGAATCATATAGGGAGGGGCCGGCTCCATGGTGATGCTTGGTTGACAGCTCCTAATGGAATGAGAGGAAGAGGAGGATCGCAGGTTGGGATTTCAGCCATTAGCTCCTCCTGGCCCCAAGAACTGTAAGTGATCTTGGGAGATGCTACAGGACAGGAACCAGACAGTTAAGTGAAGGTGGGTTTTTATGTTGCAGCTTTCCTATGGTTGCTTCCGTAATGCAGCGGGGCTTTTCAGAAAGCTGCTATTTCCTGTCATCCGTGTTCTTGTCAGTATATCTTGCCAGGCACACTCCTATAATCAACCTAAATAAAATCATTGCTTCCCAAGTCAGGCTTGGGTGGCTGTTATTAGCAGCCTCACTGGAGTGAGTAAACACTGTTCACATTTCCCCAGGAAGCGTTACACCATGGATTTATTTTTTTACAAAAATCTTGAAACAAAATGTATTCTGAGAAATATAAAGAGTTATCCGAGGAGAAGCTTTCTGAATTGCTCTTGAGGCTCAGACTTGGGAGGTCTCACAGACGGTTGACTCAGCCAATGTTAAGACAAAGCAAAAAGAGAGAATAACAGCAGATAATTTCTTACAAAGTAAACCTCTTCTCACCTTTTGTTTATCTTGGAATCCCATCTTTTTCCCTCCTTTTCAATAAGTCTTGCTAGGATGCTATCTAGTTTTAGTTGTTTGTTTGTTTTTTAACTTTTAGAACTTTTGAGTGCATTTTTCTGTTGCTTTCTGGCTTCTGTTGTTGCTAACAAGAAGTCAATTATCAATCTGTTTCTATTAGCCAGGGTTCTCTAGAGGAACAGAATGTATACAATGAATCTCTCTCTCTCTCTCTCTCTCTCTCTCTCTCTCTCTCTCTCTCTCTCTCTCTCTCTTTCTCTCTCTCTGTGTGTGTGTGTGCATGTGTGTGTGCGCACACACACACACGCACACACACACACACGCACACATGAATTTCTGTCTTTATTGGTAGTCTACATTTTACTAAATGCTTGCTTGATTTCTTCCCTGATTTCTTTAAATATAGTTCCCATTCATTCTCTGAAAATATATAATGGGCTCCTTAAAGGACTGAGCTGTTAATCTGACAGCTTGGCCTTTTTAAGAACACTTTACTGTCTTAGGGTTTTACTGCTGTGAACAGACACCATGACCATGGCAAGTCTTATAAAGGACAACATTTAATTGGGGCTGGCATCAGGTTCCGAGGTTCAGTCCATTATCAAGGTGAGAGCATGGCAGCATCCAGGCAGATATGCTGCAGGAGCTGAGAGTTCTACATCTTTACCTGAAGGCTGCTAGCAGAATACTGACGTCCAGGCCCTAGGGGTAGGGTCTTAAAGCCCACCCCCACAGTGACACACCTACTCTAACAAGGACACACCTCTTAATAGTGACACTCGCTGGGCCAAGTGTATACAAACCACCACCTATACTCACTTTCACCTCCTATATATAATTTGCATTTTCCTGATTCCTTGCATGTTTTCCAAACTTTTTTTTGAAAACCGACCATTTGAGGCAATACGTTGTAACAGCAATTATGAGCACATTCTCCACATCTAGAGGTTGTTTTTCTTCCTTACCTGGGCTTGTTCACATGTGCCTATGCTAGGTTGTTTTAGTAAAGTCTATTCCCTTTCAGTGTGAAGTCTTTGGCGCCAGTCTGCAGAAATCACAGCCATCAGCACACACACAGTACTCCTGGCGTAACAGTGGATTTGGCACACTCTCTTTGACTATCTTTCCTTCTCTCTCTCTCTCTCTCTCTCTCTCTCTCTCTCTCTCTCTAACTGTACACCTCACTCTGTGTGAGATCCAACCCATTAGTCTCTGGTAATTATCAAATGACTAATTTATTACCTTTAAAATGTTCTACAGAGGGGCTGGAGAGATGGCTCAGTGGTTAAGAGCACTGGCTGCTCTTCCAAAGGTCGTGAGTTCAAGTCCCAGCAACCACATGGTAGCTCACAACCATCCGTAATGAGATCTGACGCCCTCTTCTAGGGTGTCTGAAGACAGCTACAGTGTACTTACATATAATAAATAAATAAATCTTAAAAACAAAATGTTCTACAGAACAAAATTGCTCAGTGTCTTAGTCAGGGTTTCTATTCCTGCACAAACATCATGACCAAGATGCAAGTTGGGGAGGAAAGGGTTTATTCAGCTTACACTTCCATGCTGCTGTCCATCACCAAAGGAAGTCAGGACTGGAACTCAAGCAGGTCAAGGAGCAGGAGCTGATGCAGAGGCCATGGAGGGATGTTCCTTACTGGCTTGCTTGCTTCTCCTGACTTGCTCAGCCTGCTTTCCTATAGAACCCGAGACTACCAGCCCACAGATGGCACCACCCACAAGGGGCCCTCCCGCCTTGATGACTAATTGAGAAAATGCCTTACAGCTGGATCTTGTGGAGGCGTCTTCTCCATTGGGGTTTCTTCATTTCGGATAGCTCTAGTTCATGTGTCAGGTTGACATGGGACTAGCCAGCACAGGTGGTACAGCTGGCTCGTGTGGGAGATCTATTTTTAGCTTTTTAAGGAACTACCACACTGATCTCTATGGAGGCTCTATCAGTTTTCAGTGCCACCAACAGTGACTAAATGTCCCCTCTCCCTGCCTCCATGCCAGCATTTGTCATCATTGGGTTTTTAAGGTCTTTTTGTTGTTTTTGTTTTTGGTTTGGTTTTTTTGTTTTTTTTTTTAATTTAACTTCAGGCTAACCATTTTGACAAGTATAAGAGACAAAGAAAATGTCTCGTATCTTCACATAGCTGCTTTTCTCCCTGGGTAATGTCCCCAAGACGTTACTGTAGCAAGTGAGGAGCAGGTAGCCTCTAGCCTTCTTGACTTAAGTTTCACAGTAAACATCCAGGATGAACTGGAAAGAGGGATGTCTGGGCTCAGTGGCCACCCAGTGGGTGGGTGCTGAGTCTCCTCTCTGTGGGGAGAGAACAAGAGCTCGACCTCTCAGCCACGTCATCAGAAATGTAACAACATCTAACTTGGATTGGAAAGGTAGATAAACAAACTGCCCTTGGTGGCCAGGTACACCGGGTGTGATCAGGAAGAAACTCCAGGGAAATGGATTTCCATTTCCTTAGTCATGCTGACATACGGAGAAGCTCACTCAAGTTCAGCTTAGGGGATGTGCTTGCTGGTTTTGTGTCAACTTAACACAAGCTGGAGTTATCACAGAGAAAGGAGCCTCCCTTGAGGAAATGCCTCCAAGAGATCCAGCTGTAAGACATTTTCTCAATTAGTGATGGGGGGGGGGCATTGTGTGTGGTACCATCCCTGGGCCAGTAGTCCTGGGTTCTATAAGAAGCAAGCTGAGCAAGCCAGGGGAAGCAAGCCAGTAAAAAGCATCCCTCCATGGACTCTGCATCAGCTCCTGCTTCCTGACCTGCTTGAGTTCCAGTCCTGACTGACTTTGGTGATGAACAGAAATGTGAAAGTGTAAGCTGAATAAACAAACCCTTTCCTCCACAACGTGCCTATTGGTCATGATGTTTGTGCAGGAATAGAAACCCTGACTAAGACAGGGGAAGATGAAAAATGGATCAGGGCTCGTGTAATCTATGAAAGCTCAGTTTTATATTTACATTGGTGCCTGCCCTTATGATTGACATGCCCTGCTTTGAAACATTCACTGGTTTTCCAAGTTAACATTGCACCCAACTTTCTTTCAGTCACATTTCTTTCTTCCAGATCGCAGCAGGCAGAGTCAGCTCCTGGAGTACAATCCCAGCTCAGTGCCTCATGTTGGGTAATGCCTTCCACTGATAACACTCTATGTGAATGTGTGCTCAACTACTGACACCTCGTCATTTATCAATGTTTTTTGAGATGAGTTCCGGAAACGACTAGACGCAGGAGCAGATCAGATTTTAAATGGGAAAAAGCTAGATAAGAGGTAAAACAGAATAAGAAAAAAAGGTAGACGCGAGGTGGATACATTTGTGTCATGAAATCATATTTATTCATTTGCCAGGGGTATGCTACACGTTTGTCTTAAAAATAATGCTCAAGGCCACGATTTACTGTGTTTAGAAGCTTAAAGTCTAATGGGTTGTAGGAGAAGCAGTCATTCCCGGTAAAGTTACAAGACATTTTCCCCCAAGCCACCATAAAGAAGACAGACTCTAATGGAATGAATACCCTCCTCAAGGTAAGAATAATAAAGAGTTTCATGGGGTGGTCTCTTGTGCTCAATATAAATATATGGTATTCCAGCAAGCAATAACCAATCTGACGTCCCAGCTTCTGTTCCTGAGGAGCTTAGCTGCCAAAGCAGAGCGATGCCTCAGTGCTGTAAGACTAGCTCTAGCTGCCAAGAATAGCACCACCTGCTGGGCGACGTCTGCAACTGCATGGAGATGCCTGTCAATGTCCACCATTGTGCACAAGGGTTCCCTGTCCGGAGCTGATAGATGTATTCTCAGACTCTGAGAGTGCTTCATGAGGAGGACTGACGTTCTCAAGAAGACAACAGCACGCTACCCAGATCGCCTACCTTGAGAAATACTGAATTAAATTTCAGACCATGCTACAGAGTGGGTTTTTATTTTGTGAGTTTTTATAGTGTGTGTGTTCGCATGCATGGGGGGGGGGGGATTGTGATATGTCTGTATTATGGGTGTGCATGTGTGTATTTGTGTGAGTGTGTGTGTGTGTGTCAGTGTGTTTCTGTGACTCTGTGTGTTGGGGTGTGTGGGTGGGTGTGTGTGTGTGTGGGTGTGTGTGTCAGTGTATGCCTCTGTTATGTCAGGAACAGGAGAATGGAGTTTGCTGTTCAAATAATGTGCGTTTATTTTAACCTGTTTGATGTACTGAAGCTCCAAATAAGAAATACTGAAACACAAGAAAATAAAGATCATTTTATTTATCAGAATTCCTCCAGGAAGTCTTAGGAAAGGGAACTCTTCCTAAGAGGCAACTTCCACAGAGCTAGCATCCTGCACCGGGGGGTAGGTGAGGGAGATCTTCTAAAGGGACCGTGGTAGGGCGGGGTGGAACTGAAAACAAGGATACAGAAGGATGCAGCCGAAATGCAAGACCTTGGGAAATAAAATCTTTGTCTGAACGCCCATAAGTCCTTTAGAAAAGATATTTAAACCCACAGAAAGACTATTATTATTTTTCATTATATTATATATTAATATTTTTAATTTTATTATAAGTATAGCATAATATAATAATTATAAATATACTATTATGGTATAATAATTATAAGTATAATCATAAAATATAGAAATAATATATTTTAATTTAATATTATAATTTTATTATAATATTAATGGTATTATTAATACTATTATTATTACTTATTCAATCTATGTAACAAATTATTCCAAAATGCAGGGGGCTGAAACATGGATGGTCACATGTGACTGAAATGGCCGCTTTGGGCTAGGAGTTTTTTAGCAGCTTGAGGAGGTGGAACTGAGCTGCAGTTTACCATGACATTGAAGTGGTGGGTTTCAGACCACACAGGTTTGAGTAGGTCCGCTACCTACCAATGTGGTTCAATGGGAAAGTAGCGCTAGGTGGTAGTGGCAGGCTCCGTCCCTGAGGGCTCTCCTCCCTCTCCTCCATGGCACTTGGGTGCCATCACCTTGCAGAGGCTGGCTGCCCACACTGCAGAGAATCCACGAAGCCAAATGGAAGCTTCCATACATAACCTCATAGAGTCTGCATCACTAGTTTATGTCTGTCGTCATTTGTTGGCAATGTGAGATGAGACTACAAAACAGTGGGAATACCTACCAAGAAGCTAAGAGCATTGAGACAGGAGGCTTTTTACATTTTTTTTTTTTTTTTGCTTTGGGTTTTGTTTGTGTATGTGTGTGTGCATGTATGTGTGTATTCGTGTGTGTGTGTGTGTGTGTGTGCAAGCACAAGTGGATATGTGTGTGTAAGCCAACAAATGTAGAAATATCACACCCAAAACTAATTCTGCTTGTACATTGTCGGATTCATTTTGACTATACTTTGCATAGGATTTCTCGATCTACATTCAAGAGATTTTAGCCAATAGTTTTGTTTCTTAATCCACATTTTAGCCACGAGTAAACTACTACCTCTTTCTGCACAGCTCTCAACCCAAACATATTTTCTTCCCTGCTGTGCAGACACCATGGCCTTGCTCTGGAATCTCACTCTGCCTCTGTTTTGTTAAGGTCCCCATTGTACTCACGAACGTAACACCCTTGGCTTGGAGCTCTCAGCAAAACTTGTGGATTTTCCTTTGCAACTGAAAACACTAAGTCTTTTTGACAATTATTTCTTTTCTTTTTTTTTTTTTTTTGGATTTTTTGAGACTGAGTTTCTCTGTGTAGCCCTGGCTGTCCTGGAACTCACTCTGTAGACCAGGCTGGCCTCGAACTCAGAAATCCACCTGCCTCTGCCTCCCGAGTGCTGGGATTAAAGGCGTGCACCACCACTGCCCGGCGACAATTATTTCTTTTACTCCTTGAGACTATGATGTGAGTGCATCATCTCCCCTTCCAAACCCTCCCATACCCCCCTCCTCTCCCAAATTCATGGCCTCCATTTTCATTAAGTGTTGTTACATACATGTATACATATATACTTCTAAATCGTCTTTCATTTTGTGAGAGTCTGCCTTTCTGGTAGATCCACTGAGCCTCTTTCTTTCTTTCTATTTCTTCTACCTTGCTGGGTGATAGAAGAGTGGCAGAGGAGTTATCTTCCTGCCTAGAAACAGCCATGAAGATGAAAAGCAAAGGAAATTGACCAACAGAAGTGTAGAACACTTACAGCACTGGGAAACCACAACTAAGCTCTCACATAACTACCTCCGTGTTGTTGTTGAAAGGACAATTCCCTGTTGGGGCAAACTACTGGAGTTAAAGACGGAGAGGTGTGTTTCATCAAATACAACCCTAAGCTGTTCCTTACATCCCTGAAAATTAAAATCAATGTGTTTCTTCAGGGAATCTTCTAGAATTAACGATCATAGCTCCTACATGGCTTCATAGCTTATAAACGCATCCACAGACATCAGATTTACATATTCATATCAACCTTGTGGCCAAAGCACATTTTTTTCTCCCTGCTCTTATCTCTCTGGATTTGGCACAATCTAGTGTTATGCTGTCAAGTGCATGACAAACCAATGACTCCCAGGCCTCTGCCTCCAGTCTGACTTCTCTTGAAATCTAGATTCATTTTTCAGATTGTTTTGGACTCCCAACTTGTAGACAAATGCTTAGAAAACCTCGTGTGTTGCCTTCCTCTTCTCTGACCCCACACACTGCTCTTAACCTGGGATTTCTATTTAAAATTCACAGATGAACAATCTGACCTATTCTCAAATCCCTGTTCCCTGAACTACCCAAGGCAATCAGCCCTTGACTCACACCTATTCTACACAAAAGAACATCCACCACCACCAAATGGCCATGGTTTGCATTTAGGGGACTGCTATTAAAAGCATCTAACTGGTCTTCTACAAGACAGGCATTATAAGGGGAAAAAATTAGTGATTATGTTTAGTTATTCAAATAGTTATAGAGCCTGTGCAAGATGCTGGATACCATGATGTTAGAATCATGGTTTCACCAAAACATCTGCTGTGTTACTGCAGGAAAGAGGTAGTCCTAAACAGTAAGCACAGATGTAGCAAATTGCTTCTGTTACTGCTGAAATGCAATACAAAGTAGTGGGGGTATTTAAAACAGTAATCCACAAAAGTGCAGTGTAGAATATAACCTTCTAGAAGGACCTACAAGCAGCTTTCCACAGGAGCCTTCCGGTTTATGCCTGTGGTCTGTGACATGCTGCTCCATACCCAAATAGCACAGGGAAAGAGCTACCCTCCCAGGAGTGTGGGCAAGCCTGTGATCAGGGGTAAGGCCAGCACCTCTGCTCAGAGGGACCCGCCCAGAACCCTCAGGACATAGGGACTGAGGAGTGGCCTTCCTGTTTCCTTCTGCAGCAGGGGAGCTGATCCTGTGACACAGGGCTCCATACTCAGTGCCAAGAGAGAGCTGATCTTCCAGGAGCACTGACACACCTTCAAGCACAGGAAGACCACCACTTCTGTTCAAATTCCTCAATCAAGAGGGACCCTT
This sequence comes from Rhynchomys soricoides, assembly GCA_019843965.1. Lineage (NCBI taxonomy): Eukaryota > Metazoa > Chordata > Mammalia > Rodentia > Muridae > Rhynchomys > Rhynchomys soricoides. The sequence continues at coordinate 6,234,197 of JADRCH010000066.1, read as the reverse complement.
GCAGAGCCATCAGGACACAGAAACCAAGGAACTGCTGGGGACAGGATCCTTCTGGTTTCTGTCTGCACCCCAGAGCTGACCCTATACCACAGCTCTCCAAACTCAAATTCCTCTCAGAAAGAGCTGGTTTCCAAGGAGTACTGACAAAAAGGCGTGCAGGAAAGACAAGCCACAGTCAGAGAGAGCAAGACCAGCTAACATCAGAGATAACCAGATGGCAAAAGGCAAAGGCAAGAACATAAGGAATAGAAACCAAGGCAATTTGGCATCATCAGAACCCAGTTCTCCCACCACAGCGAGCCCCGGATACCCCAACACACCAGAAAACCAAGACTCAGATTTAAAATCACTTCTCATGATGATGATAGAAGACTTTAAGAAGCAAATAAATAACTCCCTTAAAGAAATACAAGAGAACACAGGTAAACAGCTAGAAGCCCTTAAAGAGGAAATACAGGAAAATACAATCAAACAGGCGAAGGAAATTAACAAAACCATCCAAGATCTAAAAATGGAAATAGAAACAATAAAGAAATCACAAAGAGAGACAACCCTGGAGATAGAAACCCTAGGAAAGATATCAGGAGTCATAGATGCAAGCATCACCAACAGAATACAAGAGCTAGAAGAGAGAATCTCAGGTGCAGAAGATACCATAGAAAACATTGACACAATAGTCAAAGAAAATGCAAAATACAAAAAGCTCTTAACCCAAAACATCCAGGAAATCCAGGACACATTGAGAAGACAGAACCTAAGGATAATAGGTATAGAAGAGAGTGAAGATTCCCAACTAAAGGGCCAGTAAATATCTTCAACAAAATTATAGAAGAAAAACTTCCCTAACCTAAAGAAAGAGATGAACATAAATATTCAAGAAGCCTACAGAACTCCAAATAGATTGGACCAGAAAAGAAATTCCCCTCATCACATAATAGTGAAAACACCAAATGCACTAAACAAGGAAAGAATATTAAAAGCAGTAAGGGAAAAAGGTCAAGTAACATACAACGGCAGACCTAGCAGAATGACACTAGACTTCTCACCAGAGACTATGAAAGCTAGGAGATCCTGGACAGATCTCATACAGACCCTAAGAGAACACAAGTGCCAGCCCAGGCTGCTATACCCAGCAAAACTCTCAATTACCATAAATGGTGAAACCAAGATATTCCATGACAAAATCAAATTTACACAATATGTTTCCACAAACCCAGACCTACAAAGGATAATAGATGGAAAACACCAACAAAAGGAGGGAAACTATACCCTAGAAAAAGCAAGAAAATAATCTTCTTTCAACAAACCCAAAAGAAGATAGCCACACAAACATAAAAATAACATCCAAAATAACAGGAAGCAACAATCACTATTCCTTAATATCTCAACATTAATGGACTCAATTCCCCAATAAAAAGACATAGACTGACAGACTGGATCCATAAACAGGACCCAGCATTTTGCTGCATACAGGAAACGAACCTCAGTGTTGAAGACAAACACTACCTCAGAGTAAAGGGCTGGAAAACAATTTTCCAGGCAAATGGTCCCAAGAAACAGGCAAGAGTAGCCATTCTAATATCGGATAAAATCAACTTTCAACCAAAAATCAACAAAAAAGATAAGGAAGGACACTTCATACTCATCAAAGGAAAAATCTACCAAGAAGAACTCTCAATTCTGAACATCTATGCTCCAAATGCAAGGGCACCCACATTCATAAAAGAAACTTTACTAAAGTTCAAAGCACACATTGCACCTCACACAAAAATAGTGGGAGACTTCAACACCCTACTATCATCAATGGACAGATCTTGGAAACACAAACTAAACAGAGACACAGTGAAACTAGCAGATGTTATGAACCAAATGGATTTAACAGATATCTATAGAAAATTTCATTCTAAATCAAAAGAATATACCTTCTTCTCAGCACCTCATGGTACTTTCTCCAAAATTGACCATGTAATTGGTCACAAAACAAATCTCAACAGATATAAGAAGATTGAAATAATCCCATGCCTCCTATCAGATCACTACAGATTAAAGCTGGTCTTCAACGGCAACAACAGACAGCCCACATACACATGAAAGCTGAACAACACTCTACTCAATGATAACTTTGTCAAGGAAGAAATAAAGAAATTAGGGACTTCCTAGAATTTAATGAAAATGAAAGTACAACATACCCAAACCTATGAGACACAATGAAAGCAGTGTTAAAAGGAAATCTCATAGCTCTGAATGCCTCCAAAAAGAAACTGGAGAGAGCATATCCTAGCAGCTTAACAGCACACCTGAAAGCTCTAGAACAAAAAGAAGCTAATATACCCAAAAGGAGTAGAAGGCAAGAAATAATCAAACTCAGGGCTGAGATCAACCAAGTAGAAACAAAAAGAACTATACAAAGAATCAACAAAATCAGGATCTGGTTCTTTGAGAAAATCAACAAAATAGATAAACCCTTAGCCAGACTAACCAGAGGGCACAGAGATAATATCCAAATTAGCAAAATCAGAAATGAAAAGGAGATATAACAACAGAATCTGAGGAAATTAAAAAAATCATCAGATCCTACTACAAAAGTCTATACTCGTGAAAATTGGAAAATCTAGAGGAAATGGACAATTCTCTAGACAGATACCAAATGCCAAAGTTAAGTCAGGATCAGATAAACTATCTAAACAGTCCCATAACCTCTAAAGAAATAGAAGCAGTCATTAAAAGTCTCCCAACCAAAAAAAGCCCAGGATCAGATGGGTTCAGTGCATAATTCTATCAGACCTTCAAAGAAGACCTAATACCAATACTCTTCAAGCTATTCCACAAAACAGAAACAGTAGGAACACTACCCAATTCATTCTATGAGGCCACAGTTACACTGATAACAAAACCTCACAAAGACCCAACAAAGAAAAAAAAACTTCAGACCAATTTCCCTTATGAATATTGATGCAAAAATACTCAATAAAATTCTTGCAAACCGAATCCAAGAACACATCAAAATGATCATGCATCACAATCAAGTAGGCTTTATCCCAGGGATGCAGGGATGGTTCAATACCCGGAAATCCATTAATGTAATCCACTACATAAACAAACTCAAAGAAAACAACCACATGGTCATTTCCTTAGATGCTGAAAAAGCACTTGACAAAGTTCAACATCCCTTCATGATAAAAGTATTGGAAAAATCAGGAATTCAAGGCCCATACCTAAACATAGTAAAAGCAATGTACAGCAAACCAATAGCCAACATCAAACTAAATGGAGAGAAACTTGAAGCCTTCCCACTAAAATCAGGGACTAGACAAGGCTGTCCACTCTCTCCCTCTCTATTCAATATAGTTCTTGAAGTTCTAGCCAGAGCAATTAGACAACAAAAGGAGGTCAAAGGGATAGGAAAGGAAAAAATCAAAATAACACTATTTGCAGATAATATGATGGTATACTTAAGTGACCTGAAAAACTCCACCAGAGAACTGCTACAGCTGATAACTCCAGCAAAGTGGCTGGATATAAAATTAACTCAAACAAATCAGTAGCCTTCCTATACTCAAAGGAATAACAGGCTGAGAAGAAATTAGGGAAATGACACCCTTCACAATAGTCACAAACAATATAAAGTATCTTGGTGTGACTCTAGCCAAACAAGTTAAAGATCTGTAGGACAAGAACTTCAAGTCTCTGAAAAAAGAAATTGAAGAAGACCTCAAAAGATGGAAAGACCTCTCACGCTCATGGATTGGCAGGATTAATATAGTAAAAAATGGCCATCTTGACAAAAGCAATCTACAAATTCAATGCAATCCCCATCAAAATTCCAACTCAATTCTTCATAGACTTAGAGCAATTCTCAAATTCATTTGGAATAACAAAAAAACACAGGATAGCAAAAACTATTCTCAACAACAGAAGAACTTCTGGGAGAATCAGCATCCCGGACCTCAAGCTATATTACAGAGCAGTAGTGATAAAAACTGCATGGTATTGGTACAGTGACAGGCAGGTAGATCAAAGGAATCGAATTGAAGACCCAGAAATGAACCCACACACTTACAGTCACTTGATCTTTGACAAAGGAGCTAAAACCATCCAATGGAAAAAAGACAGCATCTTCAACAAATGGTGCTGGTTCAACTGGCAGTCAACATGTAGAAGAATGCAAATTGATCCATTCCTATCTCCCTGTACAAAGTTTAAGTCCAAGTGGATCAAAGACCTCCACATAAAACCAGATACACTGAATCTAATAAAAGGGAAGGTGGGGAAAAGACTCGAACACAAGGGCACAGGGGGAAAGTTCCTGAACAAAACACCAGTGCTCTAAGATCACTCTATGCTCTAAGATCAAGAATCAACAAATGGGACCTCATGAAATTGCAAAGCTTCTGTAAGGCAAAGGATACCGTCAATAGGACAAAATGGCAACCAACAGATTGGGAAAAGATCTTTACCAATCCTATGCCTGATAGAGGGCTAATATACAATATATACAAAGAACTCCAGAAGTTAGACCCCAGAGAACCAAATAACCCTATCAAAAAATGGGGAATAGAGCTAAACAGAGAATTCTCAACTGAGGAAACTCGAAGGTCCTAGAAGCACCTAAAGAAATGTTCAACATCCTTAGTCATCAGGGAAATGCAAATCAAAACAACCCTGAGATTTCACCTCACACCAGTCAGAATGGCTAAGATAAAAAACTCAGGTGACAGCAGATGTTGGAGAGGTTGTGGAGAAAGAGGAACACTCTTCCATTGCTGGTGGGATTGCAAGCTGATACAACCTCTCTGGAAATCAGTTTGGTGGACCCTCAGAAAAATGAACATAATACTACCTGAGGACCCAGCTATACCACTCCTGGGCATATACCCAGAAGATGCTCCAACATATAATAAGGACACATGCTCTACTATGTTCATAGCAGCCATTTTTATAATAGCCAGAAGCTGGAAACAACCCATATGTCCCTCCATAGAGGAATGGATACAGAAAATGTGGTACATTCACACAATGGAATACTACTCAGCTTTTAAAAACAATGACTTCATGAAATTCGCAGGCAAATGGATGGAACTTCAAAATATCCTGAGTGAGGTAACTGTCACAAAAGAACAAACTGGGTATGTACTCACTAATAAGTGGATATTAGCCCAAAAGTTCAGAATACCCAAGATTCAATTCATAGCAACCTTTGAACTGAGCATGGGGTCCCAGATGGAGGAGTTGGAGAAGGGACTGAAGGAGCTGAGGAAGTTTGCAGCCCCATGGGGAGGGAGCAACAGTGTCAACTGGTCAGCCCCCCCCACCCCACCCCCCGGCGTTTCCAGAGACTGAACCACCAATCAAAGAATGCATATGGAGGGATCCATGGTGCTGGCTACATATGTGGCAGAGGAGGGCCTTGTTGGCCATCAGTGGGAGGAGAGGCCCTTGGGTCTGAGGGTGTTAGATGCCCCAGTATAGGGGAATGCCAGGGAGGGAAGATGGGAGGTGGTGGGTGGGTGGGTGGGGGAATACCCTCATAGAGGAAGGGGAGGGGGGATGGGATAGGGAGGTTCCAAAGGGGAGACCTGGAAAAGGGGAATCATTTGAAATGTAAATAAAGTATCAAAAAAGAAAAAGAAAATGAAAAACACAGAAAAGGGATTGCAAAGACTGAACTAGGTAGTAGCAATAAAAATTAAGGTGAAATATGAAAAACGGAGTTCCCACGGGCATGGTGTCTCTTCAAAGCCATAAAACCGAAACTAAGACCTTACCCTACTTTCTCCTGGGAGATGTCCCTTTCCTTGGATGGCCTACTACAGTCATAATACTGTTGCAGGAAAGTCTTCAGTTTCCTCTGGTCTCGGCCCCAGCAGAACCCCAAGTTGTCCTAATCAATTGTAACACCAACAACTCACTTCTCTTTGGTTCCTGAGGTGACATAGCAATGTGAAGTCCAGAATCCCAACATGCAGTTATGGTATTTACTAACAACTGTTGTGATTTGCATATAAAGTGTCCCCCATAGGCTCACATGTTTGAACCCTTTTTTTCTGAGCCCATGGTATTCTTTGGGATAGTTCTGAACTTTAGGAAGTGGAGCCTCTCTAGAGGAAGTAGGTTGCTACAGCTAGATCTTGAGTCTTTATAGACTACGATTCCTGTTTCTTGAGTGTTAGATGCACTGTGAATAGCTAGCCCCCTGTTCCTGCCAACATGTCTTCCTGCCATGAGGGACTTTATCCCACTGGCCATGTAAGCCAAAATAAAGCCTTTTCTCCAAAAAAAAAAAAAAAAAGAAGAAGAAGAAGAAACAAAGAAAGAAAGAAAAGAAAAAGAAAAAGAAAAGAAAGAAATGAAAGAATATAACCTTCTACATTGAAATCTATTTAAAAAGCTATGTGATTAAATATTTTAATCACTGAACTGGATTGAACAAAATTATGTAGACTGTCATGCTCTAAGATTTGGGGGCTTATTAGTATGTGTATATATAATGAATCTTGAATGACAGACAATGTGATATGTAATTTTCTCCAAATTTATTGGCAAGAAGGACTTTTTAGAATACTACTTCCTGGAATTATATGAATGATACATTTTGGGAAATGCTCAGTAGTTATCAGCAAAATGAAAATCCGGCACTCACCTTGAAGCCAAAGACTTACATGCAAAATCAAAACATTTCTGAGTCATCGCTCATATTGAAATAGCTCCAGCAAAATGCCTGGTTGCTTGGCAGTTGGTGTGGTTTTCTTTCTAGAAAGTTATTATTAATCTCTGGACAGCCTTTTAAAGCGTCAATTAAAACAAGCTTCAGAATATGTGATTTAAAAGGCAAGTTCTGGGAACCAGGTCACAAAAATTAGACCAAGCCTTTGAAACGTAGCTTGCATTAGGGAACACCAGATTTAAACTATAACCTAAAGAGCCAGTGGAATCTGACCAGAGACCACGGAGAAAACAGCATCGATCAGACGGACTTTAATTATAGACTTCTACCCCACTCTTCCCTACCAGTAGGAATGCTTCTTAACTGATAACTTTGACACTACTTTCTAGGTTACTTGTGGGTTTGTTTTTTGGGTTGTTTTGCTTTGTTTTGTTGGTTTTGGTTAAGTTTTTGTTTTACATCTGTTCTTTGCCCTTTACGTGTACTAATCTTCATGTTGGAGTTTTCTCTTCGGAAATCCAAAAGTCTAAGTGTACAAGAAAGGAGAAAGGGGAGGTGGTAAGAAGGGAGGGGGGAGGGGGAAGAACTGAACGGCTGGAGAACACGAAGACTGATCAGCAAGGCAACCCGAGATGTCCTAGAACAGTTACCAGAGCCCCTCCACCTTCTGTACTCTCCCCAAAACACTGCCTCTATCAAATGAGCTAGCGGAAGTTGCAGGGCACGGACTCCAGTCTGGAGCCTGATGCTGTAAGTCTGGTAAATAGGCCCGGAGTCCCCAAAGACTAGAAGTCTCTTCAAATAGCCAGGGCTTTGGGACTCTGAGGGGTGAAGGTCAACCTACATTTGGGTCTTTTGTGGTCCGTGTTACTAAAGGGCGGGACCGTAATCCGAGTTCCCAAGTCACCAGCAATAGGAATTACAATTACTCACCTGAGCGCTGGCCTCTCCAGCTGGTTGCTAAGGATGCTGTGCAAGTCGCTCTTGGAGCCAGTGGGTTGACCTTTAACTGTCTCAAGGGTTTAGCCAATCACAAGCTGTCATTCCACCAGCCCTTCCCCACCCGCACCTCGCGTGTATTCAGTTTATAAGCAATAAATCCAAACAAGCAAACAAGCAAAAAAAAAAAAAAAAAAAAAATCTTCGTTGGCTTTAGAAAAGCACACAGCTATGATTCCGTGTGATTTCCTTGTGCACTGTGTGTAGCCTGCCGGCAGCCGTACAAGCGCCTTGGCAGCAGTGAGCGCTTCCTCCATGCCTAAGGCCCTGTTAGACCGTATATCTTTGAAAGAAGTTGCTGTTGGCACATTTCTTTCTGTAGAAAATCTGGAATCTGTCACAGCTGCAGTCAGTAACCAAATACCCAGGGTGTTTTGACACGTACTAACCACAAGGGGGCGAGTTGCCTTAAACCATCCTGTAAGCTTATTAAGGTCCTATGCGACTAACAGGAAAGACTGTTCTTACAAATGTTCACAACTGGAAGGACTGAGGGAAAACATTTTTAGTTTCATGGAAAACCAGTCTACATACATCTTGCTATGACACAAATGTCCTAAAAATAATTAGGCACTTCAAAAAAGAGACCCATAATGTTGGCCTGAACTAAGATGTCAAACAGGTCATTCATATTTTCTCCTTTTTTTTTTTTTTGGAGGGGGGCAGAACATAGTTTTTTAATTGAAAAAAATTATTTCATACAATATATTCTGATTCATCTATTTCCCTCCCCAAATTCCTCCCAGATCCCCCCATCTCCCTACCCACTCAACTGTATGTTTTCTCTCTTTCTCTCTAAAACAAACAAAAACAAAAAAGTATCACACAAGCAAAACAACTATAAAAACAGAAACCGAAATAAACAAGCAAAAAAAAAACCAAAACCCACTAAACACAAAATGCCCAAACAAAGCAAGATCAGATCAGAAGGCTACCAAAACCTTGCTGAGCTTGTGTTGGCCAACTACTTTTGAGCACTTGGCCTGCCCTGGAGTGGAGTTAATATACCCAGACAGACTCCATTAGAGAGAAGTGGTTTCTCTTTGCCAGAAGGTATCAACTGTAGACCGCTTCTTGGTTAAGGATGCTCACTTCCCCTTCTCAGAAGGGTGGAGCCTCACCTGGCTTAAACCTGTACAGTCTGGCTTGAAATCGCTTCCGCAAGCTCTGTGAATTCAAATGAGCACCAGTTCTGCTGTGTGAGGAAGAGTTTCCTTGGAGTCACCCATCGCATATTTCCACCTATTCTTCCGAATACTTCCCCGAGCCTCAAGGATTTGATGAAGACATATCATTTAGGACTGAGTGCTCTGACTCCCTGCACGTTGTCCACAAGTGCGTCTCTGTATTTGTTCTCGTGTACTACAAGAAGTATCTCTGATGATGGCTGACTGAGGAACTGATCTTTAGATATAGCAGATCACCAATAAGAGTCATTTTATTGCTATGTTTCTTTGGCAGAATAACAGTATTAGGTCTCCCCTCCCCAGAGACCTATGACTTATCTAGTCTCCAGTTCTTAACCACATTAGCAGAATCAGGTATGGATTTCATCTCATAAAGTGGGCCTTAAATCCAGTCAAAGGATAATAGATGTTACTTCAGTAACATTCGTGCCACTATTAAACCAGTGTATCTTGTAGGTAAGTCACTGTTGTGTGCTGCAGGGTTAGTAGCTGGAGGTACTGATTTATCCTCCAGTAGCATGCAGAGTACCTTCCAGCACCAGGAACACTAGTCAGCAGGGGTGAAACTCGAGTTAGGTACCAACTGGACTTTTCCATGTTCTATGACACCAGTTGCCTTCAGTAGTAGGACCTTATCATCAGATTGTGGGGAACAAGCAACAGCCTTGACAATCACCTGTGAGGTCTACAATTGGCCAGTGACTCAACAAGATATAACCCGTCCCTGGCTTCCTGGCTCTGAAGGTTCTATTTGATGACATAGAGTGTTTAGTTGGGACATTGTCTCCCTGCTATTTTGGTGACTCCACTTAGAATTCTTTCATGCATGTATATAATTTAGGAAGCTTCTGCAGTAACAGTGTTGCATATGGCCCCTCGAATGGGCCTCAGCATTAGTTGTCCCTCACTCTGGGCTCGCCCCTACCCCCTCTTCCTTCTCCCTGTCTCTTTAATCCTCCCATTTCTAGATGCACCTCTGTCTCTCCATACGAACGGACTTGAGTTCCCCTTCTTTGGGAAATCCTCTCCTCCCACCTAGACCCTTACTAGAAACCTTCTACAGTTAAAATGATTTTGACACACATGTTGAAGTCTTAAACTGTAACAACCACATATAAAAGGAAACAAAGTGTGTGCATTTGGGGTTCGAGGCTAGCGCACTCAAGTTGAGTTTTTCCTAGGTCTATCCATTAACCTGTGAATTTCATAGTTTCATTTTTCTTAACAACTGCTTTATAATATATAAATATATAATATATAATGTATAATAATAATGTATAAATAGACCAGTTTTTCATTGTCCATTCAAAAATTGATGGACATCTAGGCTGTTTCTAATCTCTGCCTATTATAAGTAGAGCAGCGATGAACATGGATGAGCAAGTGTCTCCAACAGTAGGGTATAGATAGAGTCTTTTGGGCATATACTCAAGAGTGATACAGATCTGGTCTCCTGAGGACCCACAACACTGATTTCCGTGGTGGCTGTACAAGTTTACACTCCCACCAGAAATGAACAAGTGTGTCTCTTTCCCCCAATCCTTGCCAGAATGTACTGTCATTTGGTTTGTTGATCTAGAGCATTCTGGCCAGTATAAGACAAAATCTTAATTCTGTATCCTGTTACTTTACTGAAAGTGTTGATAGCTATAGAAATTTCCTGGTGTGGTTTTTAGGGCTTTGTGTACAAAATAATGCCATCTTCAAATAGAGGTAGGTACTTCTTCCTTTAGCTGTCTTTTTGCTCTAGCTAAGACTCGGAGTACAATATTGAATAGGTATGGAGAGAGAGGACAACCTTGTCTGGTTCCTGATTTTGAGTTTCTCTCCACTTAGGATGATATTGCCTGGGGACTTGCTGTAAATTGCCTTTACTATAATAAGGTATGTCCTTTATATTTTTAGTCTCTCCAAGACTTTTATCGTAAGGAGAAGTTAGATTTTGTCAGAGACATTTCTGCATCTTTTGAGTTTTGTCTTTCAGTCTGCTTATGTGATGGATTACGCTTGTTGGTTTATCATGTTGAAACAACCCTGCATCTCTGAGATGAAGTCTACTTGATCATGGTGGGTAATCCTTTTTGCTGTGTTCTTAGATTCCATTTGCAAGTATTTGAGAATTTTTGCATCTTTGTTCATAAGGGATATCAGCCTAAATTTTTATTTATTTATTTATTTATTCATTTATTTATTTATTGGTTTTCCAAGACAGGGTTTCTCTGTGTAGCCCTGGCTGTCCTGGAACTCACTCTGTAGAACAGGCTGGCTTTGAACTCAGAAATCCACCTGCCTCTGCCTCCCAAGTGCTGGGATTAAAGGCGTGTGCCACCACTGCCTGGCCTCTTTCTTTTTTATTGAGCCTTTGTATGGTTTTAGTAACAGGGTTAATAGTGGCCTCATATAAAAGAACTGTGAAATGTTCTTCTGTTCCTATTTTACAGAATAATTTGAGGAATGTGGGCATTAATTCTTCTTTATAGTATAGTTCTGTACTGAATCCATCTGGCCCTGGGCTTTATTTGCTTGGGAGACTTTAAAATTATTTCTATTTCATTCATGATTAAAGGTCTGTTTAAAATGCTTATCTGGTTTTGATTTAACTTTGGCAGGCCATATAAACTAAGAAATACACCCATTTCTTTTGTTGTTGTTTTTTTTTTCCAGTTTGGTGGAGTGCAGATTGTCAAGTGTGTCCTTGCGATTCTCTGAATTTCCTCAGTGTCTGTTGTGATACCCTCCTTTCAATCCTAATTTTATTAATTTGGATCTTCTGTCTCCATCTTTTAGTTAATTTAGCTAAGGGTTTGTCCTCTTGTTCATTTTCTCAAAGAGCCAACTCTTTATTTTATTAATTCTTCATAAATGTTTTGTGTCTATTCCATTGATTGCTTCCTGGTGTCTACAGTTTGGGGGGAGTTGTTTCTTCTTGTTATATAGCCCTCCGGTATGTTTCTAAGTTGCTAATATGAGACCTCTCCGGGCTTTGATGTAGGCACATAGTGCTCTGAACTTGCCTCTGAGAACTGCCTTCATTGTGCCCCATGGGTTTGGGTATACTGTGTTTTCATTTTCATTCAATTCTTAAAAGGTTTTAACGTACTTCTCCATTTCTGTCTTCACACATTTTTCACTCAGAAGTGAGCTGTTCAGTTCCTGTGAGTATATAAACTTTCTGTTGCTTCTGTTGTTGTCTAGCTTTAACCCGCGGTGGTTAAATAGGACACAGGGTGTTATTTCAATTTTCTTATAACTGTTGAGACTTTCTTTGTGTCCAGTGTGTGGTCAATTTGCAGAAATTTCCATGACCTGCTGAGAAGAAAGTACATTCTTTTCTATTTGAGTGAAATGTTCTGTAGAAGCCTGCTAAGTCCATTTAATTTACACTGTTACTTAACTTTAGACTTTCTCTGTTAGTTTATCTGGATGACCTTTCTATTCACAAGGGTGTGGAGTACTGAAGTAACTCACTATCACCATATGAGGGTCCATATGATATTTTAGCTGTAGTAGTGCTCTTTTTATGAACTTGTGTGTCCTTGTATTTAGTGCAAAAAAAAAAAATGCTTAGAATTACAATATCCTCTTAGTGAATATTTCCTTTGATGATTATGTAGTATCCTTCCCTGTGTTTTAATTTTGGTTTGAGGTATATTTTGTCAGATATTAAAATGGCTGCACCAGCTTGCTTTTAAGGTCAATTTTCTTGAAAAACTTTTTCCATTCTTTTTTCCTGAGGCTATGTCCATCCTCCATGGTAAAGTGTGTTTCTTGGATACAGCACAAAAATGGATCCTATTTTATAATCAAATCTATTAGTCTATTATTTTACTGGGAAATTTAGACCACTAATATTGAAAGTTATCAATGAGCAGCATTTATTGATTCCTGTTACTTTGTTGGTATGATGTGGGCTTTCCCCCATTTTGATTTGCTGCTCTTATAAAATTATTATAAAAATAATTCCTGTGTCTTCTTAGGTGTGGTTAACCTCTTCACTCATTTTTCCTTCTAGTGATTTCTAGAACTAAATTTGTTGGTTGAAATTGCTTAAATTTGTCTTTATTGAGGAATGTCTTTATTTCTCCCTCTGGTGTGATAGTTTTGCTGGGTATCATCTTAGCTGGCATCTGTAGTCTCTCAGAGTTTATACAACACTCATCCAGACCCTTGTGGCTTTTAGAGTCTCCAATGGAAGTTGGATGCTATTCTAATAGGTCTACTTTTATGTGATACTAGGTCCTTTTCCCTTACAGTTTTTAATATATTTTCTTTGTTCTATACATTTAGTGTTTTGATTATCACATGTCATGGGGAATTTCTTTTATAGTCCTGTCTATATGGTGATCTGTATGCTTCTTGTACCTTAACAGGCACCTCCTTTTTGAGGTTGTAGAAACTTTCTTCTATGATTTTCTTAAAAAATATTTTCTGTATCTTTGACTCGGGTTTCTTTTACATTCTCTATCTTTATTCTTTGTAGATTTGTCTTTTCATAGTGCTCCAGATTTCCTGGATGACTTGTGCCTGGATGTGTTTAGATTTAACACTTTCTTCGGCTGAGGTATACATTTCTTGTAACTTGTCTTCAGAACCTCATCATTTTTCTTCCATGTTTTATAACCTGTTCTTAAGGCTGACCTCTGTGGCTTTTGTTTAGCATCCTATAGTTTTTATTTCCAGCAATTTTTTTTTTTAGTTTGTGTTTTCTTTATTGATTTTATTTCCAATTTCATGACTTAAACTATTTTTATTATTTTATTCAACTGTTTGTGTTTTCATGGTCAATTTGTTCATTTCCTGCTAAAGGCTTGTTCATCATTGCTGTTTTGAGGTCCTTGTCTTTTGGTTCAGTGATATAACATTTGCCAAGACCTACTGCAATAGGTTACTGGGTCGTTCATGTTTTTGTTTTTGCCCTGGGATGTAGGCATCTGGAAATATCTGCAAAATCTGTTCTTGCCCTTGTTCAGTGGGTGTTCCTTTCTTGGTTGCTGTTGCCATCTTTGGGTCCTAGGCAGATGTGGTAGCTGTGAATCCTTGTTAAAGAGTGTTCTGTGGGTCAGCAGATGAAGAAAGGTGTGGAGATGGGCTAAGAGGAAAGGCTGAGGGGGCCCAGGGAAGAGGGCTAAGGGGTACCAGGTTGGCTTCAAGAAGCAGAGTGCTCAGGAGATGGAGGTGATATGGCAGGAGGGGCTTCTTCAAGAACTCAGTGGCTTAAAGACAGTGTAATGAAGGACAGAAAGGACAGTAAGAATTGAAGAATATTCATCAGCACACAGATGTGCACATTCATGTGCATGAGCACACACCTATGTTCAATATCCATAATTAGGGGCCTATATTAATGAGGCCAGAGGTATTAAATGGGAAAATATTTTTACCTTTGTCCTCCAAAGTCAAATAGGTCCCAGGGAACTGTGAAATATCCCTCAAAGTCTTCAGTAACAAGGTCTCCCCAGCAATGGGCTCTTGTCCCTAATTTGATGTGATCAAAATACACTGTATACATGAACAAATTTTTCAAAGAATAAATTAAAATATGTTTATTTTAAAAAAGAAAAAAAGAGCTATTCTCTTTCTAGTTCTAGCATATGCAGAAAGCTCAGAGTATCTTCTCACCTGGACTGTTTAAGAAATCCGTATACCATTAGGTTCACTGGCATACTCAGTTCTCTTTTTTTTTTTCGAGACAGGGTTTCTCTGAGTAGCCCTGGCTGTCCTGGAACTCACTCTGTAGACCAGGCTGGCCTCGAACTCAGAAATCCACCTGCCTCTGCCTCCCAAGTGCTGGGATTAAAGGCGAGCGCCACCACTGCCCGGCTGGCATTCTCAGTTCTAATGTTTCTAATGCCACTCAATTAGTTTGCTACACTACTTGTGTGGCCAGCTTCATAAAATGTTGCCTGGTTTCTGCCTAGTGGCAGATACTACTAAGCATCTGTATTAAAACATTGTATGAATTAAAACACTAAAATTAAAATTAAAAATAAATTCTTCACCATAGAGATTAAAAAAAAAAAAGTCTTCAGTAACTGTAGGGTGGTAGGGACTCTGGTAGCTGGAAATACGCCCATAGAGAGTCCCCTGGGTGTCCTAGCTTGGCCAAGGTACCTACCACTCTCAGAATCCCTAGCAGCAGGTCCCTGAAGTCCAGATAGGAGAGGACCATATCAAGAGAGAAGAACTAACAAAGAAGTTCCATCTCCACCGTGAAGGACATCTTCCTGTGGGGCTGCTCAGCCCCGGGGCCGTGATGTCCTCCTCAGACTCCCAGCAGAGGGCAGCCAAACTTTCTCAGAGCACGCATGATCTTGGCTAAGAGAAGATTGACAAACAGACGTGGAATTTACCAGGCAGAAGATGAACAACTGAAACCAGATACCCTTCTGAGAGGAGTCCTTCCTTTCTCTCGAGAAACAGAAAGTTAGATGGGGGAGTGGGGGACACAAAGAAGAAAGGAGGGAGGGGGAGTATGGAAGAGACCATTGAGAGCCTTGGTGCACTGAGGAGTAAAGAGCAGAGGTGCCTGAATCCTCCGTGGGTTTGCCTTCCTTGACACAGCGATCCCAGAGAAATGGCTGATCCACCCATAGCCGAGCGGGAGAGCTTTCAGATGACACCATCCCACTGCTGCTCACTAGAGGTACCAGTCCTTCCCTACACATCTTCCTCTGCCTTTTTGGGTCAACAGCCGCCTACTACCAATTGTGCACCGGAACCTTCCCGGGGCAGCCTCATAGAACATCTCTTTCCTCCTCCAAAAATTCGCCACCTGACTAAAGCTGTGTCAGCATGTGGGGTCAAGTGCATGCTCAGAGAGGAAAATGGTTCCACAGATGATCGCTGCTGTCCGGGTAAGAGGAGCTGGGGTGTTTTCCTGCTATGAGAGACGGAGGCCTTAGAGACAGCAAAGTACCTGTCCTTCTCTGTGCAGCTTGCCAGCAGACCATAGCAACAAGCTTTCAGCCAAAACAACGAATCTATCACACCCAAAGAAATCCAGTAAGGAACTGAAATGTAATCCCAGCACCCAGAGGCTGCGGATAAACATCACGGGAGTTCTTTCAGTCACAAACTCAAACGGTAAAATTGGCACCGTAGTGAACGGATAAATAAAATAGATAAGTGAAATAACCTAGGCTCAGAAAGACAAATAGAACACACTCTGTATCCTATGCCTGGCAGGTACGTTTGTGTGTTATGGATCAGTGGACGTAGTTTCTAGGTTCTGAAACTAGAGAAGGGACAATGTTGGGAGCTCTAAAGCACAGACACGCAGGGGCAGAAGAACACAGGCGGCATGTTGAGGGGAGGGGGAGGGAGAGCAGAAGGCAAAGGTGGGAAGAATGGCAAGAAGGTGGGGGAGGGCAAGGAGGAGGGTCAAAAGGAAGAGGTTTTGAAAATGCCACAAGGGACCTGGAGAGTTGGCTCAGCAGTTCCAGTCTGTATTGCTCCGGCAGAGGACCCAGGTTCAGATCTGATGTCCCACCCTGACCTCTGAGGGCACGTGGTCACATATACACACTCAAGCACACACGTACACATAAATAAAACATTTTTCTAATTCTAAATTTAAAAAAAAAAAAATTCAGGTAGGGCCTCACTCTGCATCACTGGCTGTCTTGGAACTATGGAGGGCATGTTGGCCTCAACCGCACAAAGACGTATCTGCCTCTTCCTCTCAAGTTCTGTGATCAAAGGTGTGTGCCACCGTGTACAGGATTTTTTTTTGTTTTAAAGAAAATGGCGTAAGGAAATCTGTTACTTTCTATACTAAACGGTTTCAAACAAAAGAATGTTAGTAAGAATACTTATTAAGGAATTATTTATTTATTTTATGTCTATGACTACACTGTCACTGTCTTCAGACACACCAGAAGAGGGCGTCAGATCCCATTACAGATGGTTGTGAGCCACCATGTGGTTGCTGGGAATTGAACTCAGAATCTCTGGAAGAGCAGTCAGTGCTCTCAACCTCTGAGCCATCTCTTCAGCCCCTAGTAAGAATATTATTGAAAAAGAAAACTACTTCAGGAATTTTTTTTAAAAAAATATTTGTTGGCTTCCAGGTAGATATGTGTGTATACATATGCATATGAGCAAGCTGTGTGCATAGACACGTGTCTCCATACCCTTGTGGACACATTAATTTTTATGTGTGTATACGTATGCATACAAACACACTAAGTGCGCAGACATGTATGTCTACATGTTCTCATGCCCTTTTTTTTAACTCTTCTATTTCCATCTCTCTGTTTTTCCGTTTGTTTTGGTTTAGCCTTGGTTTCGGTGCCTGGACCTGAGTGAAGCATGCACACTATCAACCGCCGGTTCCACAGTGTTAAACCTGCTAACCCTCTCTTTCATGCTGTGCCCTAATTTAGATCCCTTCTCCTCTTTACAGTTTTTAAATGTATTTTATTATTTTATGTGTATGAGTGCTTTGCTTGCGTGTGTGTCTGCGCCGCTCGTGTGTGCCCAGTGACCTTGGTGGTCAGAAAGAAGCATCAGATCCTAGGGGACTAGAGTTACAGATGTGGTGAGCTGCCATGGGGATGCTGGGAACGAGATCCCAGTCCTCCGGAAGAGCAGCCAGTACTCTTAATCTACTGAGCCATCCCTCCAGCCCTCTTTATCAATTTCCATCTGTCCATACTTCCCTGGTGGTTTTTCCCCCGTGTTCCTTAAAGAGCTAATTTCGTTATTACATCACTCCTGAATTCCAAATTGCTGCTTCCGCTTTTTGCTATTAATGATGATGGAAGAAGAATCATATTTGCTACTGGTTTTACATAGTTTCTAAGATTTGTACCTGTTAGTCTGCACATGAACAAAGGGTGTGTGTGTGTGTGTGTGTGTGTGTGTGTGTGCTTATGCTTGTGTGCTTTTGTGTGTATAGTTTTTATGTGTGTGCTTCTGTGTATAGGTGTGCTGGGTGTGCTTGTGTGTATGTGCTTTGGTGAGTGTGCTCTTGCATGTGTGTACTTGTGTGTGTGCTTGTGTGTGCTTGCATATATACTTAACATGTGTGCTCTTGTCACACACAAAAGCACCACTTGTGTTGTGTGCTATGTGTTCTGGGTGT
>JADRCH010000066.1:6161250-6215642 GCA_019843965.1 Rhynchomys soricoides | reverse complement strand
GTGTCTGTGTGTCTGTGTATGTCTGTCTATGTGTTTGTGTGTCTGTGGGTCTGTGTCAGTGTGTCTGTGTGTCTGTATGTCTGTGTCTGTGGGTCTGTGTCTGTGTCTGTGTGTGTGCGCACGCATGCATATGTGAGTGCACATGCCTGAGGAGGCTGGAGACTTCAGATACCCCTAGAGCTTGAGTTACAGGCTGCTGTGAGCCCCCTGACATGGGTGCTAAGAACCAAACTAGGGATCTCTGCCAGAGCAACAACTATTCTTAACTTCTGAGCCATCTCTCCAGCCCCACAAGTCTCCCTGTTCGTTCGTTTGTTTTGAGACAGGGTCTCTCTACACAGCCCTGGTTGCCCTGGAACATGATATATAGGCTGGCCTCAAACTCCCATAGTTCCACCTGCCTCTGCCTCCCAAGTGCTGGAACTAAGGATGTGTGCCACCACCTCCGGGTCTTCAGTCTTTTTCCTTTTGTTTAATGGTTCCTTCGAGAACAGGCTTAGCAGATTGTATCTTGGGGAACGTGTGTGGAATGAAAGAGGGGACTGTGTTACGAATCTGCTGATTGGCTTAGAGTTCAAGCTGTTCTAGGATCTTGTAAAGTGTTGGAATGAAAAGTACTTTGTTTCCAGAGAGAATATTCCTCAAGACTCAACCAGCGTTGCTTTGGTGGCAAATCGAGATGTCCTTGGAGCATCCCACACAAAGCCTTCACCCAGACCTTCAGCCACAGCCCCATCCCTAGCTTCTTCAAAATCATTATCAGAGCATGGATTAAATGTACATCACCCTCTCCCAAGCACTAGGGGGGAGAAGATTCTTCTTTCTAGAAATATCTTTAAATTTATTGAAGTATAGTTTACAGTCACAGATTGAATTTAATTAGGAGGCAGGAATTGCTTTTTTTTCTCCTTGTTTTGTGTGTGTACATGTGTGAGTGAGTGCATCTGTGCATCTGACACACAGACACACACACACACACACACACACACACACACATAGACACAGACACACATACACAGACATGCTAAGAACAGAGGTCAACCTCCGGTGCAACTATTCAGCTGTCTCTACCCTGTTTTATGAGCCAAGAACCTATCACTGAGCTGGGGCTTGAAAATTAGTTTAGGCAAGCTGGCCTCTATGCTCCAGCCATCTGCTTGTCTCCATTCCCCCGGGGCTTGGATTCCAAGGGCGTGCCATCTTGCTGCTGAGAGAGTGGCTTCTGAGACTCTCAGGTCCTGGTACATTGGAACATAGTCCAAGAGTACACTTTTATGAGGAGAATTCTAAGTGCTTGTGGGAAAAACGCAAAGAAAACAAAACAAGTCTTGTGACCTAATTTTCTTCAGAACACAGAATTGTTCTGAGCATGTGTTTCCCTGCCCCTCCCAGGTACAGCGGATAGGAGTGAGTTTACTTCCGATTATTCCTTACGACTGGCTACTGTTATTTGCTTATAGGCCTCTATGGAAAAACATGTTTCTGCCATCTGCAACTTGTCCTTTGTGAGTGTGCACATGTGAAGCCTGTGTGAATCGCTCACATGACTCCTCTTGACCCTCAGAGCGCAAATAGTCGGAAACTCTGAACAAAGCTGGCTCTTCTATTCCATGAGGCATTAGTCCGTCTCATCCATGCTCCCAGGCTCCACCTCCTCTAGAACAATGCACACGGCGCTCACGCAGCAGGCAATGTATTAGCAGACCTGCCTCTGCAGCCTAATTTCCGACGGAATGTTCGAGAGAAACATTTTGGTGGTATGACGTACGCTTACATTGTTGTTGGGTTTTTGTCTCTGCAGTCAAATTACCTGACATATTAAGAGAGCAAGAGTTTACTAGGGCTCATGGTTTATGAAGCTCTACTGCACTGTGGTGTTCAGGGCCGAATGGGCCAGAGCAAAGCAGTTCACGCCAAGGCAGAGGGGCTGAGCGAGGGAGGAGGAAACAGTCAGCCGGGGAAGGCAGACCTGAAGGACACTCCCCAGCTACCCACTCCTCACCCTCTAGTTTTCTTTTTCTGGAAGCAAAATAAAATCCATTGTAAATTATTGCCCAGACTGCCAGGTTTACAATTTTTTTTTAATTATCCACATTCACAGGTTGGTTTTGATGAATATGCAGATATTATTAAACTAAAGAACCAGAAAATTGATATTATTTAACCCAATCTTTGTTGTGACCTCTGCCATACCCACACTTTAGAAAATTAAAATTAATAGTCTGCCGCACTCGAATGGGACGTAGCAGCCTAGCCCAGGCTGGGATCTGGGCTTCTGAGGCAAACGGCTGCTGTAGGGTTTATCTCCAGCGCCGGTGTTTGTGCCTCCCCCTACAAAAGCCTGTGTTCAAGTTTTTCCTTTACTATGGCGTGTGCCTCGGTTTTCAGGTCTTCATTTCCACCATGTCTCCCAGAGGTTAAACCCAAGCCATCAGACAACACCGAGTTCTTTCATCTGATGAGCAATCTTGCTGCTACTACACGTGTGTGTGCATGTGCGTGCAGGTGTGTGTGCAGGTGTGTGTGTGTGCATGTGCGTGCAGGTGTGTGTGTGCAGGTGCGTGCAGGTGTGTGTGTGCATGTGCATGCAGGTGTGTGTGCATGTGTGTGCAGGTGTGTGTGCAGGTGTGTGCAGGTGTGTGTGTGCTTGTGTGTACCTGCATATATGTGTGTGCTTGTGTGTGTTCCTGTGTGTATGTGTGTGTGTGTGTGTGTGTGTGCACGTGTGTGGTTTTCATGTAACTATGCACTGTATGCTGGGCACATACATTCTCCTCACTGACAATATTACTCTTCCTTTTTTCCACCTCTTCTATTATCCCTCTTTAGCCTCTGGACAGTTTTACGTGTGTGTGTGTGTGTGTGTGTGTGTGTGTGTGTGTGTGTGAGAGAGAGAGAGAGAGAGAGAGAGATGTACATGTTTCTACATATCTGTAAAAATTCTAGGAAAATCTCTTGATATTGGTGGATAAGAGATAACAAAGTGGTGAGGGGCCCTCGCTGCTCTCGCATGGCACACAGGTTTGATTCCCAGAGCTCACTTGGCGGTTCACAGCCCCGGACTGAGCGAACTCCACACCTCTTCTGGCTGGCCTCCTCCTTTCTTTTCTCCTCCTCTTTAAAATGCTAGAAGCCAAGAACTGAGCCACGTTACCTTCTTACTCGACACATGTGAACATCTCCACAGATTCTATCCTCTTGGGTGGCTTCACTCTGTGCGAAGTCTGACAACTGCACCCACGATGGTACATTTTCCTAAACACCTGGTGCTCCCCTGTTTAGCCACACCCTGGTACTGAGGTTTCCCATTCTTTAAGCAGCAAATAACCCATTGACACTGAGATGAAACTTAGTAGCAACAACTTCAAATGCTATGCTTCCTGTGTGCAGGGTGATTCCTGGACCTTCCCTTCCCAGTGTGGCTATACAGGCTTCTTAGGAAGAAATGGAGTTAATCCCCAACCACCCCTTACACACACACACACACACACACACACACACACACACACACCCCTTACATCTCAGCTGGCCACATGGCTTGCTTTTCGAATAGCATGGAGCAAAGGCCAGAGCCAACAACTCCTAATCATGCCTTTTATTCCACTGGGCTGTGTAACCATAGATAAGTTACTTAACTGCGCCTCTGTCTTTCCACCTGTAAAATGGGTTAAGTAGCTGTAGCACTGTCATGATGTTTCATGCTTAGAGCTGCTGTTGGCACGAAATAAATGCTGAGTGTTTATTAAATATACAAAATGTGGGCCATGGTGTCTCTTCACAGCAAAGAACCTGACGAAGACTGTGCCCATGAAAGTCCTTTGTAAAGGAATTTGAAAAGTAGAAAATTTTGAATATCAACTTCTCAATGGTGTTCACAAAAAAGAGAGAGAGAAATTGAAATTTGCAGTGTACTAACAGTTCGAATTTTTAAAATCTGAACTTTCAGTGAAGAAAGAGGAATCCCAGAAATCACTTCCTGTTGTGTGACAGGCTTTGCCTGGGAAGACACAACCCATACATGTCTACTCACCCCAGAAAGGGTATCCATGACAGAGCAAAGTCCAACTTGAATCAATGAGTATTGGGGGGGAGGGGAGGCTTACTCACAGGAGTAGAAACAACTCAAAGACAGCTAGCTGCATCACCAAAGCCCACCCAGCACGGGAGACAAGGTCACAAACTGGGAACCTGGAATGCACCACACAGCCAGCAGGCAGCTCAGCAGGTCAGAGCACTGTCTTTCCCGGTGGTTCAGTGGGTCTGAGCCTCTTCCAGGCAGCTGGAAGATACCTCAGCCTTCTTTGCAGCTTGACTATCTGGTAGTGACTGGTAGCAGCCTTACCACTTACATACTTTGGGGAGGGAGGGACTTGGTGAACCTGGTCAGTTTCAGGAACTTGCTGAAGTTATTTTGTATTGTTTGCTTCCTGTGTTCATGGAAATCCCCTTCAAGATGGAGTGTTTTATCCTGCTGTTTCATTTCCTAGCAAAATACCCCGTGTTTTCACTTCCCTTTACAGCCTATGTCTTAAGAAGTCTCCTTCCAAGATGGAAGGTTTTGAACCTCGAAAGAAACAGGTACACCCTTCCTTCCTGGCTTCAAAGAGCTACAACTCCATCTTGATTGTGCCCACCTGCTTGACCAGAGCTACTCCCTGACAAGGTTACTCACCCAGCCACCCAGAGGGGAGAGAGACCAACAGCTCCTCTCTTTATGAAGGCTAAGTCCTGAGTCCACATCTTACAAAAAAATCAGTTATTTCGGGATCCAAAATTACTCAAAACCCAGGGTATCCTAGACTAGTGGGTGCTGAGGTTGGTGATGGAGCTGCAGATAGTTTTACAATTATCCAAAACTAGAAGAGAGCGGGTCCTGGAGGGGGGAGCGGGGGAGAGTGTATTGAGTAGCGAGAGCAGACAGTCTTACACATTCCTGTTCTTACTTGAAATGCCTGTTGGGTTTCACTATTTATAATATTTGCAAGAACATTGTTAAGTCTGGGGGAGCAAAGTATTAGTCAAGATCAAAGAACAGCCAACTACAGCACAAGCCACACTTGCTGCCATTTTTCCGTTGCTAAGATTTATTGGAACACGGTGTATCTGTTTGCACATTATTCGTTGCTGCTTCCGTGGAAACAGTGACAGAAAGAAAACAGTATTGGGTCTCCACACCTTTGCTCAGAATTTCCCAGCGATTCCCAGTCACAAGAGACCACACCGTGGTATGAGACAACCCCCAAAGCTCAGAGCTTTAATATATTTCTCACTCCCACAAAGCCAGCTGTCATTCTGGACAAAGGTCCAAGTTTGCTGTGCATCTTCAAACAGTGCACAAAGCATCGGCAGGGAAGAAGGAATGACACCCAATCTTCCACACCACGGACCAGGGCATCCACTCCAGACCCATTAACAGTTCACACAACCCCACCTCCAGAAACGCGAGAGATGAGAAATGACATGCAGCCGGATGCCTGGGAGCAAAGAAAACAAATGCGGGTGTTCAAATTGTAACAAAGCAATTAACGTTGGTTGTCCACTGGACAGGATCTAGAATCACGCAAGGCTGTGCGCATACCCACAAGGAATTCGAGGGAGTAGATTAACTAAGGTAGGCAGGCCTGGCCTAATTGGGAGATAACACTCTCAGGGATGGAGCCTTGGGCTTAGCGGGGGTGGGGGGGTGGGTGGAGCAGCAACGGTTCCTGCTCCCCGACTGTAGATGTACCGCGGAGGCCAGCGTCCGAAAGTTCCTGCCCCCAGGACTTCCCCTTCACGAGGAGCTGGACTCCAGAACTTGGCTCCAAAATAAACCCTCCTTTCCTTGAGTTGCTTTTGTGAAAGTATTTTATCACCGTGACAGGAACTGTAGCTAAGACAGATGGTGTTATCGTGGCAGAAGTTTCTAGGAAACTGAGTCACCGAGCCATAGCCCTGTCCCATTCGGGAAAGGAAAGATTATTACGCTGACTCCCAAACCACACTGTCGTGGTGTCAGCCCCAAGCCTCGGGTCCAGTAGCGTTCATTAGGTGGGAGTATGGAAGGAAGCCAACAGTACGTGGGTGGCTGGGCAGTGTTAAAAGTCAGTTACCAAACCTCCTCGGTGCCTTATGTTTCTGGAGATACCACAAGCAGGACAGTTCAATGGAGCTTGAGCCCTGGGGAATTTTTGTTGTTTTAACATGTGGCAGTTTGAGGAATCTCTACCCCATTCTCTCCTCTTCTTTGTCAGAATCCCTTATGACCCTTCTCAAAGGACCGCTGATGCGGGTGGAGAACATGGAGTCTACCTGCTACTCTCCTGTTTCTGGTGACAAGAGTTAGGTATGGACCCAGCAGTACAGTCAGGAGGGTCATACTCAAAGGCCTCAATCAGAGGTGAGGAGCAGAAGCAGCCATGGGCTCCTGGAGGTCCAGGGATCACCTCAGGAAAATCCCTTTGTCTTCTCTGACCTTGACGCTTTCCACCAGCTGTCTGGCACTTTCTCTACGATCCCTAAGTGGTTTGTGCAGAAACAGCAATCTTTTCCTCTGAAGACACATACGTCACCTTTTCAGCTATGATTTCGTAGGGCTGCCGCAGGATGGCATCTGTCTGGTTCTGCAGGGTGACTATACTCCGAGTCATCAGGGCTGTCCAGGACTGTCTGGTTTTCTAGAGCTGGGCTAGTGACCCCAACACGGCTGTAAGTTACACGACTGGCCTTCAGACAGATCTAGCAACCAACCATTTCCCAGGTCTAGCTCCACCTAGCCACTTGCAAGTTGGAGAATTTTCACTAGAGGGCACCAGAGTCAGCTCTGGATAGGTCTTTTTCTCGGGATGGAGCAGAGGCCCATGGGTGCAGCCAATTGACCTCGCTCACAGGTATAGAGGCATTGGGGGAAGCTCTAACCATATGAGGGACCATCAGTCTGTTACAACCCTGCTTCACACATCCCATCCCAAAGTTACAGGACCACCCCTGTTCTAGCTTTGTCTTCTTTAGTGTGCAGAGTATCTCTTGTCCCACTGCCCGACTAGTCCCTGACACAGAGACCCCTGTCCTTCCGTGGGTGTACTGTCCCATGCCCCAGGCAAAGCCAAATCCACACAGTCCCAGCTTCTTAAGAAGGGCCGGTATTCTCCTCCACAGTGATGTTCCTTCCTGGGGACTCATCCATATGCTATGCATTGCCAATTGTTGCAAATTTCCTGGGACAGGGCTCAGTGCTGCTGCGTTTCTCTTTGACGGCTGAAGAGCTGACAGTAATTGGCTTTTTCGTAGTCCATGCACCATCTGAAGGAGAGAAGACAGGGTCCCAAAGGGGGATAGTTAGTTTTATTGAGTTTTATTGCGTGGTCTCCCACAGAGCAATCCCACGGCTCACAGAATCAGTATTTCCTACTGGCCTGGTGGCTCCAACAATGGTTGATGTGTCTTTGATGAGCTTCCCTGTGGGAGGGGTTATCAAGGAGATGGCTGCTCCTGTGTCAAAGATGAAGTCCATCTTTGCTTGGGCCCCGCATCTATTTTGACAATGGGCTCCTGGCTAAGCCTGGCGGTTCTCAGTCTGAAGCTGTCTCCCAGGTGGCAGCCTCTGCCCTCGTGGGGTCTTCAGTTTCATTGCAGCTATGGTAGGGGTCTCTATTTTCCCGCCTTTTTAGGGTATATCTGCTTTGGACCCTGGAGCCATCTTCCTAGGGCATTCATTCTTCCTGTCTTCCTTCCCCTTGCAGTAGGCACGCACACTGGTGCAGAGTTCCTGCCATGTCAAAGGAGAGCCGGTAGACTGCAGACAGCCCTCAATCTAGTCTCCAGGGGACCCTCCCTGTCTGACGCCTACCTGGCCTGCCACCTAGTGGTAACTTACTAACTCGGGCTCACACCCTTCACTCCATAGCTGCCACCTGACTCCGATGGCTTTCTATCATGTACAATTCAAATACTCAAGAATCACAACTTTGGTCAAAATTGATCACCCTTGGCTGCCGGGTAGTGTGGTACATAGGATGCGCCACAGTGCGCAGAGGGCAAGAACCTTTCCCAGCAGATAAGGACAAATCCAACGGAGCTCGCCAACCTGCCGCAGAGTAGTCGATGCCACATTGTGCTTCCAAATTCACAGTTAATGAGGTTACTCTCATTAGTGTGCCAAACAGAATAGTCAATTATATGGAATGTTTTATCAATAAGAATTGTAGGTGTTTCCTTCTTAAATTATTTGTTATCTCTAAGCCCCATTCAAACCTTGTTCTTCCTTGGCCAGAGGTTCCATTTTGCAACTATGTACACGATATGTTCACGTTAACCTGGGGTAGAAAATAAATGTAGATAGAGAATTTAACCATCTCAATTGAGCCAATTGTTCAACATCTGGGAGAAAGACCAAGGGAATATGAACACATAATGCCCTGTGTAATTATAAAGCATTATGAAAAATTAATGCTTATGACAAAATAAATGTCATAGCTGAAAGTCAGTAATTATATTAATGATACTCTATTTTATCACTTCATCACCACGTTATCACCACAGTTAGCCCAATTTTATGTTAGAAAAACAAACTTTATTTTTGGCTAGCTAATAAATGAAGGGGGCGGGGCAGGGTGGACATTTTGATCCTTACAATCAAGAGGAAGATTCCCTTCAGCCCAAATATGGTTTATGAGGTGGAAACAGTGCATTTGATTATGTTTCCAGATGTAGGTTATTTTTAAAGAATTTGCACATTAGCACAGCTTTATCAACTGTGGGTCCCAGCTCCACATGGGGTCGTACAACGGATGCAGGTGTTGTGAAGGGGTTCCTATCACATATCAATGATAATCATTAATTCATAATTGAGCTCATAGGAATCTGAGGGGCCCTGGCAGCTCTTGCCCACGCTGCACCTCATAACGT
The DNA here is from genome assembly GCA_019843965.1 of Rhynchomys soricoides. NCBI lineage: Eukaryota > Metazoa > Chordata > Mammalia > Rodentia > Muridae > Rhynchomys > Rhynchomys soricoides. The sequence continues at coordinate 6,206,756 of JADRCH010000066.1, read as the reverse complement.
CACTGTGACATCACCTCTGAACAAACAGCATGCATGCTTGGCCCTGTAAGCACCATCACAGCCACAGCCCACAACGCAGCCAGAAACACCTGGCTTCAATTCAAGACTCCCATGTGCTACGAACTGTGGTGTTTTTACTGAACACACAAGGTTCTGCTCTTACACAAATATAATCACTCAATCACAGAAAATGTTAGTATTTCACTGTTATTGTACCTTATCATGTAAGCATCGATTACTATAGTGTTTGACTACTGTAGTAGAACATTTGATTTTTAAAATCGCTGTTCGTGGGCTGGCAAGATGGCAGGTAAAGACATTTGCCCTAAAACAGAACAACCTGTGTTCAGTCTCCAAAGCCCACACAGTGGAAGAAGAGAACAGGCTTCCACACCATCCACTGACTTCCAGTAGCTCTACGGAGCTGCGTGTGTGTGTGTGTGTGTGTGTGTGTGTGTACTGAGTTGCTGTGTTGAGTTTCATATTTAAACAGTTGTCAAATGACTTTTAGCTGTGGTTAGGACAGAATTTGCGATTCTTAAGCATAGTTCTCCCGTTTACACTACACTTTTATGCAAAGTGGCACCTCAAGGTGGATTATAAAATCAAAACACCGATCAATTCTGAAAAGTGTGACAATGCCCTACGCCCTGCAGTATCAAATATCCTGCCAAGACCTGAGTATGTTGTAAAAATAAACAAGCACACCCCTCTCACTAATGTGAACATTTGCTTTCATCTGTAGTAAATGATACGATTACATATGTCAAAGAATTGCCAATGTAAATGTCTTATGACTTATCAGGAAATGCTTGATATTATGGTGGTCTGTCAGGATCTCTCAGGCAAAAGGGGAGCACAAGTGGAAAAAATTTAAGCCAGTCTGGAATTAGTTTTGCTTCAAGAAATAGGGCCATATTGCCATCTAGTGGCAGGACCAAGTTTTACAGCAATTGGTTTGGGTGGTTTTGCCTTAAGTAGAAAAAGTGAAAACTCTGTGTTTTAGTTTCATGTGGTTTAACGTCAGGTAAAATGAGAAGTCCTGGAGAGCAGGGTGTTGGTGTTCCTTTTGAGCACCAAACCTTTACTGTCCTCACAGAGAATCCCACAAGCCCAACTCTGACCTAAAACATCAAAAGGAAGCATGCAACTCCCTCCTGTGGATACTTTCAATTTAGCAATGCCATTTTCCTAAAATTAGCAAGACTCTGGGGGGTCAGACAACCAAATATAGTTACAGTAATACCCTCTGCCTAAGACATCAGTCACAGCCAATGACAGTGTGAGAATGCTAAATGGAAGTTTCCAGAAACAAATAATTTGTGTTTTAAATATTTACTGTTAATTTTTAAACCTTTATCCAAGCTTTTGTTTTCTCCCCTTGGCCATCAATTACAGTTGACAACAGGTTGACAGCACAAAGGTTACACAGTGACATGTCTGGAGGTGGGGCATCTATGCCCCATCCCAAGTGGCAGGATGAAGTCTGGTGATGCTCCACTATCCCACCGTGTCACAACACAGTCCAAAAATGGAGTCATGCAAGGGGGATTCGGAGTGCTTGTGAGAAAACGCCAATAAAACAAGACAAGAGTCTTTTGACTTCAGTTTCTTCAAAAGCAAGGAATTGTTCTTGGGTTGTGCTTTTGAGCCCCTCCCAAGTTTGCACATAGGAATAAAGTAAGTTTACTTTATTCATTACATCTGGCTATTGTTATGTTTTTGTGTTCCTCTTGAAAAAAACATGTTTTTGCCATGTGTGGCTTGCTGTTGTGACTGTTCTGGTTAGTCAGATGACTCTACTTAACCCTCCGAGTATAGTCTGATGCTCTGAATAAAGCTGGCTATTGCATGAGACTTTAATCGACCTCATTTGTCAGTTCCACCAACTCTAGAGTGCTAAACACGATCCAAGCCATGAGTCATCCTTCCATCCAAAACGTGTATCCTCAGTACACATTCCAAAACATGTGTTTGTACAAGTTACGTCTTGGTTCTTCCTCCCAGAAATCAGACTCAGAATCTATTTACAAATACCTTGGCCATGTCGCTAGGCTTTTCTCTGACTAGATCATAACTTAAATTATCCTGTTTATTCTAATCTATATTCTACCATGTGTCTGGTTACCTATGTCATGCATCCATCCCCTCACATCTTCCCAGTGAATCCCCCATGCCTGGTTCTGTCCCAGAATTCTTTCTCCCTCCCAGATGTCCCGCCTTCCATTCTACCCTTTCCTATAGGCCACAGGTTTTCTGATTGACAGGCGATGCACCCATACAATACACAAGATATTCTCTCTACATGTGTCCACAGTGTGTATGCTCCTCACTAAAGTCACTTAGTAGCTGTTTCAGTTATCAAACCGTGTGTCCCAGCATCCCAGTGCCTATGTTCAAGTAATCTTTGCTTACTAATGGCCTCAAAGCTCACATAGTGATGCTGGCAATTTAGAGCTTCTTTGAAAGGCTACAAAGTAATCAATCCCCTTTGAGTAAAAAAGTGAAAATGCAACAAGGTATTTTGGGGAGAGGTACCACATCCACACAATTAAAATAGTTACGTTGTTATTTACTTTTAGTTTTGTAGTTGTGTTTTACTTTTAGTTTTTCTTAATCTCCTACTGTGCCTAATTCACACTTTAACGAAAACACATTGCATTCGATAGCATCCGAGGTTGTAGGATTCTTGGAATGTGTTCTCTCAGACAAGGGGAAAAACTCTACTGACATAGATTTAGAAAGTCTAAAAAGAATTTCCAAACACAAATATACCAGAACCTCATAATGTTCTAATTCATAATGTGATCCAGAATAGGTAAAATATGTGGTTCAATTAACAATCATTTTATAAGGAATCTTGACTTAGCTCAAGAGCAAACAGTTTGTGGACAAAGAGAGGAGTGGTCAGACTCAGTGTGTCTATAGGCTCCGGAGACAGGACATGCATTTCAGAAATGCCACCATCAAGAGGGTCATTGTGAGGGGAGAACCCTTCTCAGGATCAGCGCTTTAAAGTTATGAACAAGGGCCTCTTCTTTCTGAACTGTTAACATTTATATCATTACTGCCTAGCTCTGAGTCGGTGGTGCTAACTGAAGCTGGGGCCACAGGAGGGTGGAATGAGACCCACATGGCTCCTTTTCACAAAGATCTACACTCACACGCGTACCAACTGGGTTCTGCCATCTAGCACCTCTGTTGCCTTGGGTGCTCAAAGCAGGGAACACACATGTGCTCCCCCTTCGCCCTGTAGAGCCAAGCCCTTGCTCTACCACTCCAGCTCTGCTCCATTACACTTCCAACACAGAAGCCTGCGGTTTGGAGGGTATTTCCTGAGACATGGAGATGTTCCCAGCACTTCCCCGGAGAGAGCTGCTTCTCCCCATCCCAGACCCAAGGCTTGCCTGCTCTCTGACAGCTGAACTGAGGAAAGGATCTTCCTTCCTTCCCATTCCTCCTGTTTCTTAAACAAGTTCCTGTAGGGGTAGAAGGACCCTTGGTGATTATCACCGCCAAGTCGCTGAGTGGGAGTCAAGCTCTACAAACTAACGCTTTCTCCACTCAGGTTGTCCGGCTCTCTGCCTTCAGTTCCCTGCAGCCCTATCTCTCCATTCCAAAGCCTAAGTGTTGCTCCATCAAGAGGATCACGTTGTTAGATTGACTGGTGGGCAGAACAGTGCCTTTCCAAGACCTCTCGACCCAACAATCAGTAAGAGCCACAGCCAAATGTCTGGTCACCTACATCTGTGCTCAGCTAGGATGCCCCACCAAAACATCCCTTAGCTAAATTCAAAGGAAATGTATTCCCAGTCTTGATTTCCCATTGCCCAAGAGAACTGGATGTCCTGTACCTCCAGAACTGAGCTCGTGGCTCCAGAGGGAGAACAAGGAACAGTGATGAACTGAATGTGAGCATCAGAACCAGGCAAAGGCTGTTCTCGCTGCAAAAACGGAGGACTGGGGTAAAAAAAGACAAAAATAAAATAAAATAAAATAATTACAGAGGTCTGTTCCTAGAGCTAAGATAAAAGGCTACAGAAATTGTCCCTGAAACAAAGTTTCGGCATGTATCATCCACATTCCAGCCCTGAGGCGGATCTATGCCAGCATCCCATGAGAATCCAGTAAGCAGCAAGGTGGAAGGAAGGGGCCAGACAAGGAAGCTTTGCAGGTCATTGTAAGGACTTTATGTGGCTGGAAATGAATTTGGAAGGCCTGGTTGCACTCTGCACACAATAAAGAAGCCCTGTGATCTACTGTGATCTACAGTCAGTCCTAAGAATAGACTAGGGGTCAAAGCACCTACCAAGACTGCTGAGAATGAGCGTAACAGAGGGATCAGTGTGGCCATAGTTTAAATATGGTATCATGGGATACCCCAGGACCCCCTCCAGTCAAACTCCAATCTGAACCTAAGTGTGAGGGATAGGGAACCCCAGGTGCCCATGGACACAGCACCTCAAGAAGAACACAGTATCATGTTTTAAATTAGTCTTCCAGGTAGGAACCCAATCTTGAATCTGATCATGAGGAAACAGCAAAGAGAAAGAGAGATCCTGCCTCAGTGAATCAGGTGGACTGTGCTCTCAATCTAACCTCAGTTCTACACATACACAGGACAAACACACCCCCACACATGTGAGCACATACACACCTTACACACACACACACACACACACACACACACACACACACAAGAGGAAAAAAAAATCAATTAAAAAAATTAGCTCAAATAAAAACATGCTACAAAAAGATGCTGGTAGCCATATTCAAAAGCATCAATGGAGACAGTTGGTGTAACGGCATGGCCCATACCGAGGAACCTGACAAGCAAGGAGCTGAGGAAGAAGGATCCAAAGTTTGAGGCTCCTCAGCTACCTAAGGAGACTCTTTCTTAAGAAAATAGTTTTGAAAACAAGAATCAAGAACTATTTTAGAATGAGACACATGACAACTGAACATAGAAAGTGACCCCACACGGGCTCCTTTACTGGAAAGGGAAAGACTATGAGTGGCATCATCTGGTCCTCTGGTTAATTTAACATTGTAAGCCGGGCAGTGGTGGTGCACGCCTTTAATCCCAGCACTCGGGAGGCAGAGGAAGGTGGATTTTTGAGTTCGAGGCCAGCCTGGTCTATAGAGTGAGTTCCAGGACAGCCAGGGCTACGTAGAGAAACCCTGTCTCGAAAAAACAACAACAACAACAACAACAAAAATTAACATTGTAAAGGTTGATCTGGGTTGTCAACTTGATTGGGCCTGATTGTTTCCAGACAGGACTAACTGAAGGATGCGGGGGAGGGGGGGACAAGAGAGACCCTCCCCTTGATGTGCAGCATTTTCTGGTGACGGGCAAGATATAGAGCTAAGAAGGAAAAACTGGTTTTTTGCCTGCCTGCCTCCAGTCCTTGCTGGTGAGTACATCTACTCTGCTGCTGCTGCTGCTGCTGCTGCTGCTATCATCCTCCACTGACATCCAAGCCCTGCCTCTTCAGCCCTCCAACCAGACTGAAGACAAGCATTACTTGTCAGGTTTTCTGTGTAGCAAGACTACCGGGCCCTTGTTATGTAATCCAATCTAAATAAATCTCCACTGCACTACACATTCATTCTGTGGCTTCTGCCTTACTAAAGATACAAATGTGAACAACAGACTGGGAAGGTATGTATTGTTTCAGCTTCAGCCAATGCCGCTCCAGCTTTAGCTGCAAGCTGATAATTACTCTGTGCTTATACTAGAAAACAGCCCCATCCATGAGCTGCACAGTGCACTAGCCAGGACTAACACATCCACATGATATTAATGCTTGCTAGCTTCAAGAAAGTGAAATGTAGGTATGTATGTACAAATATAAATATATACCTGTGTGAGTATGCTCAGATCCACACAGATATCGATGTTTAAGGAAGACAAAAGATGAGCAATTATCTTTTTTTACTATTTTATACTATTTTATTTTACTTATTTTATACGATTCTAATGCTATTTTTATAATTTCGGATCTTACTTCCGACTAAAAGTGAATTCTTTTAAATATAAATTAGCTTGTTTACATCATCAAACATGTGGGGTTTTGCTGGGGTTTTTTTGCTTTTTGTGACAGGGTTTCACTGTGTAGACCCAGCTGGCCTTGAACTTACAGAGATCCACCTGCCTCTGCCTTCTGAGTGCTAGGATTAAAATGGCATATACCATTACACCCAGCAAAACATGTTGATTTTTATACTATTAATAGTCATATTAGCTGGGCAGTGGTGGCGCACGCCTTTAATCCCAGCACTTGGGAGTCAGAGACAGGCGGATTTCTGAGTTCGAGGTCAGCCTGGTCTACAGAGTAAGTTCCAGGACAGCCAGGGCTACACAGAGAAACCCTGTCTCGAAAAACCAAAAAAAAAAAAAGTCATACTGAAGGAGAGCTTTAGAGATGGCTCAGCAGCAAAGAGCACTGGCTGCTCTTGCAGAGGACCCAAGTTTGAGTCCCAACATCCACATGGCAGTTCACAACCGTTTACAGCTCCAGTTCCCAGGAACTGAGTCCCCTCTGCCTGACTCTTACACTCACACAGGTACACACATACCCATAAATAGTAAAATAATTATTTAAACACACACACACACATATCCATGTATATACATACACAACGGGCCTTTAAAGGTTGTCATCATACCTGGGGGGGAGGGAGGAAGGTATTAAAATGCACACCTTCTTTAATTTCTAAACTTTCCTATGGGAATACATACTTAGCCATGGGAGAGACATCCCAAGGCCCCAGCAGATAACCTGAAACCAAAGACAGTACTGAACTCTACCCAAACAGCTGCCCACCACCTTGTAGCAGACTTATATCACGACAAATAGATCAAAGGTTGAAAATGTGAGTTGTGTTTTGTTAACCTATTGAGGGAACATCATAGCTTAGCCTCACCTAGGTAAAATGGGCTCAAAATTTTAGCTCTAGTCTATAGTTGGGCAAAATCAACTCGTACAAGCCTATCTTGTGACTATATTAAATACTGTGGGTGCTCTGTTTAACACTGAATGGAAAGTGAAAATCATAGTTTTTATAGGTACACACTGTGTTCATGAAGAAGGCAAGAAAAGCAAGCTGGCCTAAACTGAGGCCCTCTTTATGCTGCTCCTGTTCTTGGGCCATTGTTCGATAAAATGAGGGAAGCCTGAACACAGGCACTTGTGATCTGATAGCTGAGAGACCCACTAAGTGCCTCTAACGGGCACATAGTGTGTATAGCATCAATGTACCAGACAAAGGTTGATTCACAACCCAGTGTGGGCAGAATGAATGGAGTAAGATCTCATTCTACATAAAATCTTGCAGTTCTTAAACTTACAGTTTATTCTAGAATTTTCTGTTTTATATTCTTAGACTAACTTGGCTAAGTGGGAAATGAAACTTTGTAACAGTAGACTAGTGTGATCCACTGCAACCTTCACAGTCAAGAAAGAAATCACAAATCAAAAATGCACAGTCCTGACAGGCAGCACTGCTTATACAAAGGAATGCCTCTTTTCGTTTTCTAGATTAATATAATCCATTTGCCACTAAGATATGCTTGGTTTGGGGATTTTTAATTCTGTATGATTAAAAAAGTAAAAATGTGAAGCCCACCCACTGCCATGCAGCAGAGGTGGGTAGAAGATGCCCAGAGGCCTGCCCACCATCACGTGGCCTGCTCACAGCAGGAACCAATGTGACGACGTGCAAGCATGTGGTAGAGAGATGGAGAGAAAGAGAAGCAGAGTGCTTTGAGCACCATGACAGGTGGAACTGGAGAGAAGGTGGAGAGAAACAGCCTAGTGTGAGTAGCCTGCCCTGCCACCTGAGGCCGTGGTGAAGTCCCATGCCTGGGTCTGTATCAATGCCCATGGCTCAGATTACCATCAAAGACCATGAGGACATCCCTAGTCTGGGCTGCTGTCTGGGACCATGTGGATGTCCAAGAGCTGTGCAGAATGTGTCCCACCTCTCACTGGCTCCCAGCAAGGCTTGCACCTCACCTGAGCAGCACAGGAGAACTGGACCTAGTGGCGGGAATGTGTGTGAGCTAGACTGAGCATGTGAGAGCGGGAGAGCTGGCCCTGCCCCTTGCTGGTCAAGACACTGGGTGACCTATCTGGAGCAGTGACAGGGAGCTGGCTGGTTGACCAACTCAGCAACACCAAGGCCCAGATGCAGAGCTTTGAGTTGCTCCACCCCAACATTTATTGTACTGGCCTGGCTGGTGTGAAGCTGAATGGTCTTCTGAGGTGAAGAAGGAGGCTGATTATAAAAGAGAGAGAAAAATGCAAGAGACGGATACGGGAGGCTGCAGGTCATTATCACGCCAGCCCCGAGTACATTCCCCATGGCCATCTTATACTACTGTACCATGAGAAGCAAAGTCACAAGCTAAACAGAAACAATTTTCCTGAAATACACACAGGACATTTGTTCTCACCACCACCACCCCCATTCCTTCCACCAAGGTCAACAGAATCTTCAGCTCCTCGCCTTGAGCCTCAAGTGCACCTCCTCTTATCTCCATGCCTCAGCAGGCTGGGAAATCTGCCAACAGCCCCTGACCTGCCTTGACTCGGCCTGGTAGGCAGACTTTCTTTCTTTTCCTCTGCTTCAGAGTAGCAGCCCCGACAATTTACCCTATCTATGAACTGCTGGAGCGTGTGACGGGGCCAGTCTGCAGACCCAAAGCTGCAGGATCTCCATGACACAGGGTGACAACAGGAAAGCTGAGCGGATATCCCAAATGTGGCCCTCTGGACTCTACACACGGGCCCTGGCACAGGCACCCTTACACACACACACACACACACACACACACACACACACACACGGTAACATTTTAAAATGAGAAAGCTTGAATCTTGGAGTGGTTTCGTAAACTGTTCAAAGGCTCATGACTTGTCAAGGGCATGGCTGAAACCCAAATTCAACTTGGCCTATCCTCGGAATCCAGGATGGTTACTCCGGCTGCTTCTCTGCAGGGGCTCCATTTCAGGTGACTTTGCTGCCATTTATTTTTAACCTAAACTGCACAGCTCCCCACTACAGCTGCTCACCTACCAAGGCTGACAGATTGTGTGCAGCTCTATTGAGAGCGCTGCCTTTTCTGGAATGCTGAACCCGGGCCTCTCGAATGCTGAGCACACAACGTCACTGAGCTACAGTGGCGTTCCTTTCTGCAGCTGGAACCGAGAGACAAACTAGCCAAAGGCAAAGCTAGTAAAAGAAAAAAGCCAGAACTGCAACCTACCTTCACTCCAGCCTTGTCACAGCAGCAGGCTTCCTCCCCACATCAGACTGAGTATTCGAAGTTCTATGCCAGTTACCATTGGCATCGTAATGTTCAACCTAACCGGGTGGCAAGCCAGCTATACAGCCTGAATTGTGATACCCAAACTCTGAAACCACACCGTGACCACTCTCAAGTCAGCCACTGGCACTGCTAGGAGATAACCTTCAGGTACATCATTCTTGATCTGAGAGGCCTCAGCAGGCCTAAGTGTGGTAAACATGGTCAACACTTTTATCCTTCTGCCCCTTGCTGAAAACCATTAATTAGGCTCACCTAATTAACAGGCCCAATAAATTAAACACCTCATCCTAACACAAGATTTCCCCCTTTCCCTTTACAAAGCACAGTTTTCCCTTGGGACAAGCTTCTGGCCTCTCTATCCAGAGGTAGAGCTTTGTCTCTGGGGGCAAATATCCCTCTCCACCACCAACCCTTTGTCCCTTTTTGCTTCTCCCTAGTCCTCTAGCTCCTGTCTTTGTCTCTTTTCCGTGCCCTTTGTCCCTTTGGGGCAAATAAATCTCCTTTGTGCTGAGAACTTGGTCTTGGTGTGTCCTGTGCTGACACCTGACATTTCAGAGGTTTCAAACCCACTCATTTTTCGATGCTATCTTCCTTAGTGAATGAGACCAAAGGCAGCATCTCTTGCCAATAGAATGGCAAAGCAATTTTGAAATAATAATCTAGTCCTTCAACCACTGTAAGCTTGTGGTTACACAACTGCCCCAAGCTCTGTTGTTAAAACGTTGAAAGGCTGACCTGAAATACCATGTAAACATGGCATCCCATAGACTCTAGAATAGAGCACCTCCTCAGCTCTCCCACCGACAGCTGCTTCAAATCACCATGGCTGGGCATCCTGGGCTCTGGTTACTAGATACATTTTCTTTCTTTTTTCTCTTCTTGCTCTGGCCCCGCTAGCTCTGGCCCAAAGATCCATCCATTTATTATATATAAGTACACTGTAGCTGTCTTCAGTCATACCAGAAGAGGGCATCAGATCTCATTAGATGGTTGTGAGCCACCATGTGGTTGCTGGGATTTGAACTCAGGACCTCCGGAAGAGAAGTCAGTGCTCTTAACTGCTGAGTCATCTCTCCAGCCCCCACAATTTTCTTTTAGTTCTGACAATAGGATCCCTGTCTTAATGTTACTATCAATATGATCAAAGACCATGACTAAAGCAATTCGAGGAGGATTTATCTAACTTGCTTATTCTGAATCACAGTCCACTGAGGGAAGCCAAGACAGTAACTAAAACCAGGCAGGAACCTGGAGGCAGAAGCTGTTGTAGAAGCCACGGAGGGCTGCTGCTTACTGGCTTGCTCCTCATGGATTATTCCACCTGCTTTCTTATAGAATCCAGGAACACCAGTTCAAGGGTAACACCAGCCACCGTGGGCTGGGACTTGCCACACCAATAACTAAAATAATGCTCTTCAGTCTTGCCTATCAGGAGGCATTTTCTTAGCTGAGGCTTCCTCCTCTCCAGTGAGTCTCGGTTTTGTCAAGTTAACACGAAAGGACCCAGCACAACCCTCCTACATGGACCTATTTCAGTATGAAATAATCTTATGCTATCTCCAGACCCACCCTTATTGAACATAGGGAGAAGCACCCAGTGTTAATGCATATCTAAGCAGGCATCACATATACAAATGAATAACAGATAATAAAAATATGTAACAAAATGAACTTACAAAGATTGGAGAATCATGTCTCAAACCCTGAATTTCCTAAGAAGTTCTGACTTTATGCCATTTCATTTTGCACAACCTAAAACCCCTCTACCCCCATGCCAACCATCTGGAGACACACAAACTGGCCCACGTAGTCATGTTTAAAAAAATCATACCCATGCTTATGCACTCACCCTTTTATAGCTGTTTTTCAAAACAACAAATGCATATGACACAGACATTGTCAGATCCAAAGGAAGCTCCACCCCCAGTAGCTAGACAAAAGCCAGCCTTCCTCAGGACTACCACAGAGCCATTTCCTTACCACTGGCAGAAGGGACAAGTGGCTATCTGTGCTGCCTATCAACCCATCAAAGTGCACGATAGTCTCCAGGCTCCCTTGGTACCACAAGAACCTGTTACACATTTCAGAGTCCATGCTGGTACATGCCCTTTCCTTAATCTCCAGCCCTTGGGTTTCTCATTCTTATGACCCTTCTATTTCTGCTCTGCACTCTCGTGGCTCTCTGTTGTCTTCCTCTCTCTTGCACCCGCTCCTTGGTCCTCTTCTGTCTTCTCCCCTTCCCATCTCTCCTCTCCTGGCCAGGCCCAATCTGTGGGCCATGCTCCGTCTACTACTTTTTCTCGGTTCTGGACTCTGGCTGTCGTCTCCATTGCTACAAAAGAAGCCTCTGCCCAATCCTATCTTGGAGCAGTCGTGTCCTCAGTTTATACAGACGTGTATTAGCACTTTCAGGGGGGGGGGGAGTGGGGGGAATCAACTCTCCTGACCATCCTTCCTAGAGATAGTCAGGAAAGGAAAGAGCTAAGATGTCCAAGGTATCATCAATCTGCGCTGAAAGTGAGGGGAAACCCCACAGCCAACAGACCTTATGTGTCACCATCAGGCAGTGATGGCACTGGTTCAATCAAGTGCCATCAATCAGGATGTGGCAGGGCCTTTAGATACTGGACCATTTCAGTTCTAGCCTTGGTGACAAGGAAAAACATGCCAACCATTTCAAGGGCAACATTTGGGCTGGAACGAAACAAATACTGAGTGAGGGACTGTCTTAGTTAGGGTTTCACTGCTGTGAGGAGACACCATAACCATGGCAACGCTTATAAATGACAGCGTTTTATCTGGGCTGGCTTACGGGTTCAGAGGTTCAGTCCATTATCATTACAGCAGGAAGCATGGCAGCTTCTAGGCAGATATGGAGCTGGAGGAGCTTGTTCTGAAGGCAGCTAGAAGACTTGACTTCCAGGAAGCTAGGACCACCTCAGTGACACACTTCCTCCAACAAGGTCACACCTACTCCAACAAGGCCAAGCATATTCAAGCCACCACAGGGACATGCTTGGGTGACAACTTGACATGCAGACTGCACTATACTAATGGTATACATATAGTATGTACTGTAGATACTGTTATAAACATTATGAACTGAAACCCAGAAATAAGCTCATAAACCTCAGGTTAGCAGTGAGAAGGAAAATGGCAGGGGTGAGCATAAAGGCTCCAAGCATGCCTTTGATTAAGCAAACGCGAACAGTAAATCGTTAGAGCTGGAAAACCTCAAAAGAAAGAAAGTAACTTCAGCAAATGAGGAAGGAAACACAACTCTGGGCCCATTGGCTCACAATGGTTCCTACTATACTACTAGAATAGGAGACGCACTGCACAGATGTGTAACTCCACTCTCTGCCAGCTAGTGTGCTCTTCAGGAGTTAGAACCAGGTTCACAGGCAGAGACATGAACACTATTTCCACCGATCTATGTGCACATCCCCTATTCACTGAGATGCAAAACTTAACTTTTGGCACTTTATAAATAGCATGTTAGAACCCTCAAGCGTATTCACCAATGAGGGCTAAGTTCTTACCAACAACATTCTGAATACCTCTCAGAAATATCCATCCCCCCACTTTTCATGAAAGGCATCATTTCACCCCATTCAAAATGTGAAATTGTATTTGAATCCTTAGTGAGGGAAGAGGACTGCACGCAGAGAGGGCAGAAGACTTGTGAGGAATTGGCCCCCTCCCATCCTTCTGCAGGTCCTGGAACTAAGCTCAGACTATCAGGCTTGTATGGCAAGCATTTCACCTATTGAGCCATTTCACCAGCCCCAAATCAAGATTTTGATGGAGGCATTTATTTCCTCACTAGAAAATATTACTTTCTAAGAAACTGCGACTTCCTAAAATCTATATGACCCCTCCCTCATTGATGATTCCCCTGAGACCAAATGGAGAGATTTTTTCCTTCAGAGGGATGAGAATCCACTTATTATACATGCTCACCAAATTTTAATAAAATTCAAACATTACCAATCACTTATAAATTCTGCCTTATTACAAAGTGCCAAATAGTTGGCAACCCCCAAAATACTTGTCAAAGAGGAGGTAGCAAAAACTTTGACTCTCAAGAGTTAACAACTTACAATTTTTCAAGTAAACAGTTTCTCAAGTCTAATATATTTGTATCTTTGGCACTATACAAAACTAGCAATGTACCTTGAATTACAATAGCACACAAAGTAGACTTGCTACTCATAACTATATTTAAAACTTTTTGGATACTAACATCAGCCAACTTGACTGCTCCAATCTGAAATATCACCAAACAGTAAGCTTACTTTGTTTGCCTTTAGAGCTCATTGCATGTAGTCCCATAAATAGATCTTTTGACTGGATTCTTAATGGCCTGTGTGACTTCTCTTTTGGTAGGGACTAGTTTCAAGAATGTTGACTACAAGCTTATAAACACAGTCACTTGGTTTAAAAGCATCAAAGGGCCTCAGGCATGCCAGGCACCCCAGGAACAGTGGCCACCTCAGGTCTTGTATTTGGAGGATGGGTTCTCCTTGAATGCACTGCTGTAGTCCAGGCAGAGCCTGACACGTTCCTTCCCCTCCTGCTTCCTAGGAAGACAGGACTACAGAGCAGCACCATGAGGCCCAACTTAAATGGTTAAATCTTAGTGGGACAAATGTGCACACTGGCTTTCTTCAGGAGCTGAGAGTGGATTGAGACTATGAAAGCAAAGCTCCCAGCATTGCAAGAACCATCCCCATCTCACCAAAGTCGAGCACAAACGGCCACGCCCGCTTCTCACCAGTTAACTTGAAAACCTCGTGGATTGGCCAGGCTTCATGACCAGATCTATTGCCCTAGCAGAGTAAGCTCTAAAGCAAGCCCCTGCTGTCCACAAAGCAGCTCCCTCCTCACAGCCCAACAGTGAACTCTATGTGTAGTACTCACTGTGTGCCAGTATGGTGAGAGCTGCACAGAGAACCAAAAGACATCCACACCGTGAAACAACTCCAAAGCCCGGAAACAACTCGCAAAATGATCACTACAACCTAATTAAGCTCATGAAGCAGCCACAGGCTGTTTGCTTTGTTTTGCACTGGTAGTTCACATTCGCAAATTAAAAACCTCTACTAGCAATCTGGACTTTAGGCTAACTGCTTGGGTATGAGTCAGTATCTGAAGTAACTCCTGAAAAGCGACTTTGACGTTTCTTACAGAGGGGCAACTGGAAACCAAGAAACAGTCCTTAAACAAATCTAACCGGGATGTATAATGAAGTAGAGAAGACCTACAGGCCAATCGAGTGTGGCATCATGAACCGCCCACACCCTTGAGCAAAATTTGTCCTCACACTTTTTTTTTTTTCTCCAGGAAAACAAATAACTCAAGTTGGGATGCAGAGTACAAAGTTGTATACAGTCTTTGATTTTCTTACCAGTATCACAGCAGAGCCAGTCACATGCATAGAGAAATTCTAGTTGGGCTGCATACTTGGTTTTATTCAGTATTAACTGCTTTAAAACATGCACGTTTCTGCAACCGGTTATGTACTAAGAGATTTTCAAGTCATGTTCTTCGGGTTAAGAAGTGTACTGCCTGCTTTTCCATCTGCACCCCACCTCCCAACCACCGCGGAGACTTACTAATACATGGATGCCTGGCCTTACGCCAAGCTTGCCGCTCAACTGCCCACAACTTTTATGAGCCTATTTATACTCTTCTATGTCTGTCACTTTACCTAGTTACCTCTCCTCGGTTTCATACGGCTGACTTCCTCTGAGTCCACATGACTAATATTCTGCATCTAACTATATCCGAGTTCCCCCTCCCTCCAACCACCCCACCTTCTAACCCTGGCCATCCTGCGGCTTTTTTTTTGGACAAGTGATGCTTCCACACAGTACACAGAAATCATGCCAATAGATCAATATTCAAACTCCGTAGCACCAACCTCTGAATGACTAGCCATTCCCAAAATGCCACTGTTCGTGAACGTAACTGTCAGTGTCGCTTCTCCCCACACATCAACTACAAGGTGAGAACTCAGCTGTCCCCATAGCCTACCGAAAGCTAAGCAAGAGAGTTCAAGTAACTTCTGCTTTTAGTGTGAAAACAAATCACACATCATTAAATTTTATTTATTCACATATTTTAACTTCTCAAGGCTACAAAATAAAGTCTATTTATTTAGCTTCTGATTTTGTCCTATGATAACAACAAAAACCACTCCTCCCCCTAACTCACATAGAGCAAAAGTCCATGAACCAGTAAGCAATGCTCCAGGTTAACAACTGTGTGAATGTTTCTAAAGCAGCAACTGTCAACTCTGGAGCTTGTATTTTAAACCTTATTAAAAGGACAAAGTTTTGTTGCTTTTGACTCTGTGAAAACCTGCTCACGGCCACATTTGTGGCAGAGGAGGGCCTTGTTGGCCATCAGTGGGAGGAGAGGCCCTTGGGTCTGAGGGTGTTAGATGCCCCAGTATAGAGGAATGCCAGGGAGGGAAGACGAGAGTGGGTGGGTGGGAGAATACCGCCTTAGTGGCAGGGGGAGGGGAGAGGAAATGGGGAGGTTCCAAAGGGGAGATCTGGAAAGGGGGAAACAGTTGAAATGTAAATAAAGCAGGAAAAATAAAAGAAAGAAAAAACCTGCTCACATGAAGTATTTCCAAACAGGCGAAAGTAATCCCACACCAACACCAACACTAAGAAAAATCTTACACACATGAAAACTTGAGTACTGTTGAAATAGAATTTGTGAATTTACATTTATCTCCAAGTATCTTTTTAAGGTAGTAAGCACATACTCTGAACACAATTATAAGTTTGTTTGTTGCAAATACAAGAATGAGCAAAATTAAGGTACACTGGTTATAGAAAAAATGAGGGAAGCAGTGCATTTAGTGTCAGTGTAAGGTCTTGCTAGACTGACCTCAGTGTTAACTATAGTCTTTTCCCTGCTTGCTTACATATACAAAGCAAAACTCTTTAACACATAAGGATGAAGACAATTTATACTGACAACAGAACTGAACTTCTTTTCCAAGAACTTGGTAGGAAACTAAGAAAAGCAGTCAAGAGAGGCCCATGCGTATTTTCAAAAGCATCACATAAACTGTACTTTATCCCTACCAAAAATACAATGTAATTTACAACCGTCACCATGGACAACTGCAGCCTGCCCATGAATGCATACATATCAGAGAGGACAAGCAGTAGGTGCAGGCTCGGGATCTGAAGTCTTTAGAGTAACTGTTATGTTTTCCAAATTCAAATGCCTTACTTTTTACAGCTACAATCAGGAAGCTCTGTCTCTGCCAGCCTGTGAGACCTGTGAAGCTTTCCTCAGCCCGTGGAAGGCCTGAATCCTCCCCTACAAAACAAAGGGACTAAAAAACAGAACTTAACTGTGGGGAGCATTTATATAAAACAGGATTTTTCTTTTTGAAAATTTTTTTTAAAAAATATCAAGCTTGAGTGATTTTATAAAGAACTATTATAGACCAAGGACGGAGCTGCTGATTCGACTCTTAGGAAATATAAATGTAAGGTTTTTCTATGCTCTTCCAGTTTAGAGAGGGAGCGTACTGTAACAGCAATAGAGCATTCCCTGCAGGAGCAAGCTAGTAATAGCTAAGCATCATTCCCAGTTTGGTTGGTTGGTTTTGTTTTTCAGTAACTAGTACACAGAAGTTTTATAAAAGTCACCGGGGAATAACAATACATTACATATAATCTGAGAAATTAGAGACAGTCCAAATACCTGACAGCAGACCTGAGCAGACCCATAACACACTTCATGCACATTAAGCCCTATAACCCAGTTTCTTCCCAACAGAGAACAATTTTTGCAAAACCAACACCTAGTTTTAATAATACAAATTCACCTGTATATAATAAACTACAATCTGAGCTGAAAATAGTACTTTCTGATTCTAGATTTATCTCAGTACAAGTTATATAAGTCAAGGCATAAGACTACAGGGAAGCATCAGTCTATACGCATAGTGTTCAAACTGTAATTTTCACATGTCTACCATTGTTTTGCAAAACTAGTGTTTTGTTTTTAAAAAGTAAATCTCCAAGGTTTGCAAATACTAATTCCCATAACTGAAAAACATCTATTTAGCTATTAAGAAATACATCAGAAAGCAGAACTATTTAGTACACTGAGTATTTAAAATACAGAATTAAATCTTCCTTGAGAAAACAGCTTTAAACCTGGGGTCAACTGAACAGGATACAGCCAGCTGGCACACACGAGACTCATCAAGATAACAGCACCTTTACATTTCAAAAATTCAATTAAGATGTTCCAAAATACCTATGTTGGCTTGAAATCTTGTCATTTCTTAAAACAGACTGAAGACTTTAAATTATAAATAATCAAAGACCAGGAAGGGTTTCATGCAAGAGAAAAGTATGCATTATAAAGTCCAATTTCTCTGGGTGGGTGGCAGTGGTACACACCTTTAACCCTACCACTCAGAAGGTAGAAGCAGGCGGATATCTGAGTTCAAGGCCAGCCTGGTCTACAGAGAGTTCCAGGACAGCCAGGGCTACACAGAGAAGCCCTATCTTGAAAAACCAAACCAAAGCAAACAAGCAAATAAATCAACAAAGTCCAACACCCCACCCCAACCCTTCCCCAACCCAGCACAAATGACATGACAGACACAAACAAGCTATCGAGCAAGAATCTGTTAACAGTTTTATTTTTTTTTATGTTAAATACCATGGGACAGGATTGTAAGGATGAAGAACTCAGTCAACAAACTGCCTCACAGGGGATAAGAAAAATTCTGCCATGATATTAGCAAAGGTAAAGGAGAAAATTTACACAGTAAGAGGCACCATTTCCCCACAGAAAACCTCTTGGCATTTCCTGAATGAGTGGGATTAGCAATCTAAATAAATCATATTTCAAGAGGTAACAGCAACAGATAAAATTTAAAGGGATTATTAAAATAACATTTACAAGACTGAACAATTCTTGAACTCTTATTAAAACCACAAAGAAAGAACAATTCTTTATTTATGAATTTCATAAAGGACTGAATGTGCAACTGACATCTGCTAGTGATGATCTGATAATATACAATTTGTCCAGTAGCCGAACAGTTTGTTTTTATTGTATTTTCTAACCGTAAGAGATCATTAAAGGCAAAGCCTGTATGACGCTGTACACACAAAAAAAATGGTCACCACGGGCCATGGTCACCGTGGGCCATACTACCAATGAAATGGTAGGTAAACAAATCTTTTTCTGGTCGAGAGAAAAAAAAAGAAAAGAAAGAAACAGCACTCTGCATGCTTCACTCTACAAGATGAATTTCCCTAGAAAGAATCCAATGAAAATGGCTGCAATTACAACCAGAAGAGAAGGAAGAGGACTGGTGACATTATCTCTGAAGGACACAGCTGAGGTGGATCCAGGTTTATCCGAATGTGCTACCTTTCTGAGCCTTAGGCCTTCATCCTGAGGAAAACACACAAAACAGAGTTTTAAACAACAGCACACACAGGTGAGTATCAGAGCCAAAGGTTCATAAAGGAACTCAGCAGATGGATGTATGTGGCTAGGAATAGGAGCAAGAATAAATTCCCATCTACCTTGGGAATGTGCAGAATTAGAAAAAAATCTAAAACTGGATTAAAGTGACAGCTGAGTAATTCTATAAATCTGCCAAAACAATCAAAATCAGTGCATTCATGTGATGTAAATTACACCTCAGTAACAATGACTTTTAAAACTGAAACTGAGAAATGTATTCCTATAAAACATGTAGGCTTACTTCCAATAAGCCCTATGGCATTTTGGATTGGCTACAGCCATCAGCCAGAGACTATCAACAGCACACCTATACATCAAGTTTCCTGACTCAATAAAACTTGAAAACCCACTTGGCAGACACACAAGGACTTGTTTGAGGTGGGTAATTAATATATGACAGGATTTAGATAAAGGCAGTGTATTTTAGGGTGAAGTATCATTTTCATAGTCTTGATACGTGCACAGCAAACACAAGGGATATATATAAAAGGGTCACCATGGAGCACAGACTGCACGTAATGGAGACTACATACAGGAATCCCTCTCTGGAGTTCCTGCCTAGCCTGGAAATTGCTTCCCTGTGGTGAAGTACCTTATTTATTCCATGTCATATGAGCTGCTCCCTACACCCTGAAATGGTTCCACATAGCATGAGTTTATGTTTCTGATGATTTTAGGAGATGTGACTTTGCCCAGGCTTCTCCTAGGAAAGCAACAGTTTCTGAAAGCAGGTGTTTGTTATGACAGTGTGTGCGTCACATGGTCCTGGGGAAATTACAGATGCCTCTTAACTGTACCGGGTACTGTTTACACAACCTAGGAAACTAGAGAATTTTACTACCTCAATATAAACTTTTATCCCACCATCCCTCAACCTCTTGCATGGCATCGCTAGCTTCATTACAGCTGAATTTACTGACATTTTTTGACATTAGGAGTGTGAAGTAGCACACATCATTTCCAGCTGTCCTCACCTTCCCCAGACTAGTGACATGTGCTGTGATCCTCTCAGAAGATGCCCAGCACGTTGGTGCTAATTAACAGTGCTAATGTGTTAGGCTAGGCTAGGACATTCGAAAGGTATGTGTATTGGGTGCATTTTCAACGTGGGATATCTTCACTTTCCAATGGGTTTATTAGGAATATAATCCTATCAAATGTCAAAAAAATACCCTAACACTAACTAAAATATACCCATTTTATTTCCATTACTAGGCTTTCGGAAACTTCATTTCTTTAATCTTACGCTAGCTAATTAGCTCCAAGTAATAAGAACAATCAAACGAGTTAAATAAAAACTAATCATCAAGCAGACTAAACACAGCCCCCCCCCCCCCCCCGACTGCTGAGAGAGACTGGCACACTCTTTATGCCGTCCCTCCAACCACCTCATCTTCAACCCCGGAAACTCACTCTCAGGTGTCGGTTTTCTTCTGAGAGCTTCATCATTTCTCCCTGAAGTCGCTTGCACTCTTCCATCAGTTTCCTTGTCTCTGTATCATTGAGCGAAACACTATGTGGTTTTGGCAAGGGTCCGTCTTGTTTGGATGCATTCAGTGGAACAGCTTTGCTAGGCTCCATGTCATTCTGTATTTCAAAAACATTGGGAATCTTTAACCAAAACATTTGTGGATTTTTAACTAATAAAAATCTAAGTTCTACATCTTTCTTTTCTAAAAATGTCATGAAAATACACGACAAGTTTCAAATAATTATTAAGACTTATTAAGTAGTAAATATGAGCATCTGTAGACAATTTTCAGTGGAGCATGTCGATAAACACCAGCAGTTAATCAAAATAGGCAGTCTAACTCCTCTGCTCCCACCCTTGGCACTTACCTTCACATGACACTTCAAAGTCACCAGAATAACTTATGTTTACATTCTTTATTCCAGAATTTCAAATGGAACAAGCCACTACTTCTCTTTATTATTTACTCCTAGACACACACTTTGGCCAGCAAGAGTCAGTCAAGGGAAAT
This sequence comes from Rhynchomys soricoides, assembly GCA_019843965.1. Taxonomy (NCBI): domain Eukaryota; kingdom Metazoa; phylum Chordata; class Mammalia; order Rodentia; family Muridae; genus Rhynchomys; species Rhynchomys soricoides. The sequence goes on along the minus strand of JADRCH010000066.1, from coordinate 6,185,909 downwards.
ATGCTGAATGAGAAGCTCCAGATGATTTTTAATGGTCTGACTCTGCAGTCAAATGAGGTTTTAGGAATTGGAAGGTACAGGACAACCTCATAATCATTCCAATAAATTTATACGTACCTAAAGACAACATATAGTAAAAAAAAAACAATCTAATGTCTATTAATGGAATAAAGTAGCTAAAAGATACAAACATGGGGAACAATAAATAAATCACTACAATGGGAAGCTATCTGTGGTCTTAAACACAGATGATTATTCAACCTGTAAGACTGTCCAATTACTGCGATTCATTGTGGTATTCTATTTAAGTGGCAGGTTAAGACAACGTTCAAAACTGTAAGGTCTTCTGTCTTATCAACACCGTAAGCGCTTGGACACCTGTGGCAACACCAATCTTATTTTCTAAGCCTGTGATCCAAACTGTCTCAGTACCCTTAAAACCAAACACCATTACGCCACCATACACAGTAACGCCATTAACATAAAGCCAGCCTTTCCAATTTAGATTTTTGACTGTTAAAAACTTTTAGAAGGCTTGAGAGGTTAAGTCAATATAATATCTGATAGAAAGCAGGAGACCTTGGGTTTGCTACTAACAATCAAAAAAATAAAAATTAAAAAAGGCAAGCTTTAATCCAGGTAACAATTACTAATCAAGATATTTTAACATCCCAAAGTAGTCATTTATACCAAGATCAGAGGTTGTACATTCTGGCAGCCAATTGAGTTACAATGTATTGCTAATACTGCCAACCAGACAGATCTTGAATCAGCCACGACTGTAAACAAACCTCTGGGCATGTCTGGAAACTCTCTGAATTAAGTAAGGTGGACGAGCCACCCTGAATGTGAGTAGGTCCCGAACAGAATGAAAGGAATCCTGCCTGCAGATGCAGCCTGACGTCCGGCTGCCCATGCTGCCCCTACCAGTGCCCTCCAACTGTGAGCCATAAGAAGTTCCCCGAAGCTGCCCGGCCAGTGCTTCAGAAAAGCAACAAGGTGTTCTAACGCACAACACTTAGCCACTGTCTGACTGCCAACACTTCCCTACTTTCAGGCTTCACAGCAGAAGGCTGAGTACCTCAAAGGTAAAGAGCTGCTTACTTCAATTGTTCTGAGCTTCTCTTGCTGACATGCTTGTTCTTTTAGCACGATCTCCCCAATGCCCAACCAAACCCATCTCTAAAAGAAAAACCTTTACTTCATATTTTGCTAACAATATTTTCTGAGTTTTTTCCTTGACAATAATTAAATTCACTTCAAACAGATTTTTCAAATCCCATCCTGCACAAGTAAACTTGATTTTTTTTTTTTTAAAAAGAAAGACATGTCACCTCCTTCTATAGAAAGAACACTTAACAGGCAAATAGCGTCCTCACATTTTGCTTAAGAATGAAGAAAGTACTAAGCAGAACATCTGTCTCCCATGCAGAAGGTCCTAGGCTCAACCTCCAGTACAGGAACAAAAAAACACTGAGAGAAAAAAATTCAGTGTTAGCCCCATGTTGACTACAAAATTATATGAAGCTAACAAATAATGTTAGTGAATAAAAAAATTAAATTCTTAAAAAACCATATGCTGGGTGTACCAGAGATAGGACGATCTCTGTGAATTCAAGGCCAGCCTGGTCTACATAGTAAGTTCCAGTACAATAAGAACTACAAAGACAAAAAAAAAACTGTATCATGACCATTCTTGCTACTATTCATATCTCCTCCTGCATATTTCCATATGCACTTTAGACAATGTGTAAGGCCCTTGGTTCAATCACCCAGGACTACAAAAAGAGCCAGCATTCGGGAAACTACACAGGTCTGTATTCTGCTGTATATATCTCTTAGTTATTTAAAGCAGCACAATATTTCATTAAACATCCTATTCTAGGACTATCAAAATCACTCAACATTTTACTTTTGTTAGAAGTCTGATGGGCAGCCACTATTTGGGATTTGTAGCGCATTCACAATGCATAGCAGATGCAAAAGAATCTAACTTATGGATCTCTAATGTATAAACAAACAACCTGGCCTAGCTGGAGATCAAGAGGGAAGGCTGAGTCTTCTGTGAGAACACTAAACAGGTGACTATGTAAATACTTCTCCTGGAAACCGCACTGGTGAAGTGCCCGCAGGTAGCCAGCTTCCGAAAGTTACTTCAGATTGATTCAGAGAGAAGAGACTGTTCTTAGGATGGATGAACCAAATAAACAGATTCAACATTCCGTGACTCTTAGCAACAAGAGTAAACATCATGCTTTAGCACCTCATGTAACAATAAGCTAACAGCAGGTGTCAAGACAAGCCAGTATGTCACACACTTCCCACTAGTTTATATGTGTTTGTCTAACTGCAGTAGTCCCGTAAGGATTTCACTCCCAGTAACTCTGTAGGGGGCAAAGAGCAAGGGGTGGGGGACTAGACACAGAAAGGGAAAGCGAAACCTACGGCAGAGCAAAGATTTACAAATCAAGTCTAAGAGAGGAGCTAAAGGACATTCTTATCACTGCTGTGAGTAAAGGGTGTCAATACATTGAAGATAGTGTACTGCTAAAGGCAAAAACTATGTCTACCCTGTCAGAATTAAGGTTTTAATAGGAACTGCAATTTTAAAAAAGCAAGGTTTTTTTTTCTTTCTACTGTAACAGCAAATGGACGATTTCTCTAGGCCCAATGGTCACCAAGATTAATTCCAAATTATAAAGCCAAACAGAGTCAGATATTTAGATTAAAAAGGTTTTTGTTTGTTTATTTTTGTTTTTTGAGATAGGCTCTCACTGTATAATCCAGCTAGCCTGAAACTAGCTATGTGAGCCAGGCTAGCTCTGAACTCAGAGCCCAGCTTGCCTCTGCCTCCCTAGTGCTAGGCATCTTACAGCCTTACTTATTAGGTAGGAGCTGGAGCCGGTGCAGAGGTGAAGAACCTCGGGTGCTCTTCTAGAAGGCCTATGAGGAGGCTCCAAGGGAGGCCCTAAAGGACAGGCTTATCACTAGCATGATTCCCAGCACCTCCAAGGCAGCTCATAGGGGATCTGATGTTCTCTTCTGACCTCCACTGGTACAAGGCACATATGGTGTACATACATAAATGCAAGCAAAACACCCACACAAATAAAATTTAAAAACTTTAAAGTTCTGTTAGTCTGCACACCCTCTTCTAAGCCAAGTCAAAGTATAAAAACCGTAACACTTAACTATTAATAGCATTGTGGAACTTTCTAGTAAGTAATAAATTCTAAAAGGAATTATCCAGAACCCACTGCACCAACAAACTCAGCTACCCTAACCTTATTAGTATCCAAGTGTATACACGCAGAGGTAAATTCTGACCTCATTTTTAGTCACAATTTTTTGTAAAAAAATAATCCGGGACAGCTGGGCAGTGGTGGTGCTCGCCTTTAATCCCAGCACTTGGGAGGCAGAGGCAGAGGATTTCTGAGTTCGAGGCCAGCCTGGTCTACAGAGTGAGTTCCAGGACAGCCAGGGCTACACAGAGAAACCCTGTCTCGAACACCCCCCCCCCCCCAAAAATCCAAGGCAATACAAGTTAACAACAACAGTTATTTCATTTGACAACAAAATAAACAACTTTTTTTTCTTCCTACTAGCATAGATACTTGTGCTTGCCACCTTTACTATTTACTGTGTGCCTGCGATACTAATTCCCACAAGATTCAAACTCATTTTCAGCATTTGTTCTCTAAATCTCATTCACAGGAAAAATGACATCAACTTAATTCTGTTCACACTCATGTCCACTCATGTTCACACTGTGATTCTGCTGATTACTGTTTTAGGACAGAATTGTATGCAGACTTTTCAGTTCTACTTGTAATTTTAAATACACTTTAACACTTTATTCCTGTGGCTGAAGAAACTCAGCAGAGTGCTTGAATACAGACAGAAAGCCCTGGGTCTATCCCCAGCATAGAACCAGGTGTCAGCATTTTCAATGGCAGGCAGGAAGATAAGAGTTCAAGGTCATCCTTGGCTATATTCTGAGCAGAGGCCAATCTGGGATATGCGAGACCCTGTCTCAAAAACAATGAATTCTGACTATTTATTAATATACTCAGCATTACTTATCTGCATAGGTATCTACATTAACTTACTAACACTAGTAGACTCCTACTTCTGTTAGCTCCTATGACAAACCTGCTTCACCTCTTTTAGTTCCCTGGGATCATTCTTCATGTGATAACTGGCAGGTGTTGCAACTGTATTGCTGATGCTGCTCATTGAAGTGACAGTTGAAGCAATCCCTGGTGGAGTTTTACCCTGAGGTAGCATGGGAAAAATATTCTCAGATTCATACCAAACTGATTTCTCCTGTATATTGGGAATGACTATAAGAAATAGCTTAAGCCTGTAAAATATTGGTAATTTATTCTCTAAAAATAATTAACGCATCAGAATCAGACCACCAAAGGAAAATAAACCCAATTCTGAACTAACTTCATAGATATTTCTACACAAAATTAGGTATGTCCTAATTGCATACCTTCATTTATAAAATGTGTATATTAAATAAGCAAAGTTCACACTGCCCTAAAAATACTTACTTCCACCTCTAATTCTATGGTTTAAAACACATTAATACGTGTCATTACCTGGAAAATATTCAATTTCATATTCTCTTACCTCTGATAACACTTAACACGAACACTTTCTCATTAAGGTTGAAAATGGTTAACGATACATGTAAGCCAGGACCCCGTTAACTCCCAAACACACCAAGTCAATAAAAAACTCAAAAGATTCATAAAATATTCCAGCTAGCCTACCATAATTCCACGGTTCTCTACTTACCTTTCAAATTCTCATAATAGTTAAAAATTAATAACTCAAAAAGTTCAGCACAAAATAATGAATGCAACAGACATCCCTATTCTGTTTCAACAAAAATAGGATGTATTTTGAAATAGGAACCCCTGCTCCAATCAGCCCCATTGTCGTCATTAAAACAAGTTAGTTTTTGCAGAAAATATATTATTATCAGATGCTATGTAGAGGCCAATATGGTAAGTATGCTATACCTACCAGTCTGGGAATGTCTGGCAGCTCATATGGAATTCATACTAAGTTCATTCAAAAATTCATACTGAATAGGTTATCAAAAAGCCTCATTCCATCCTTCAACACTACCAGTAACTGAATCAGGTATCAGCACTAGAAAGGCAGAGGCAGAAAGATCCCAGTGATGTCAAGGCCAGTCTGCTCTCCCATATCGAGCTCCAAGACAGCCAGAATTACATAAGAGGCCCTGCCTCAAAAAAAACAAAAACAAAAACAAAACAACAAAACAAAAAAACCACCAGTAACTGGACACTGAGTATTTTGTAATCTAAAACAAAAAATAACTAAAAGGAACTAAATTGTACAGAACTTCAATTTATGAAAGAGTCAACATGATTTGCCGAGTACCTGAAAAGCTCTCCAGCGATCAGCACTCCTAGTAAACAACTCTTGGACCCAGGCAAACACCCGCTACACTTAGCACTCAGTGCCGATGCATATGACCATACTCAGCAACTGTACTATTTTATTTCTGCTGTCTAGAAAAACTTAACAGGGTCTCTGTTTTAACTTAAGTTTAAACTCCCAGGGTTTCACTGTTCGCCCTGATTATAATCTGTAGATTTTAGAGCTACTTCACAAAACTATCCATGCTCTAATGGCAGTTCAATTACAACAGAACTATTTTAAAAAACAACTTCAGAAAAAAAAAAAAAAAAAAAACTTCAGAAAAACCAAACCATGAACTCAAACACTGTACTTTTAAGTCACCTCGTGGCAGGATACCACAGCCTTAATCATTCTATAGTGTTCCTAAAATTCTAAGACTTCATAACATACCATGTCTCCCCCTCATTGCCTCCAGAAGCCATGAATACAAAACAAATAACAAACCGAAAAAGATCAAGATCCTTCAGCAAGTGTAGTGTAACAGAATATTTAAATGAAATGCCTGATTTTTGGGGGGGGTGAGAGGCGTGGGACCATAATACAAAGTAGGGCAGAAGTGTAAGGGCGTAGGCAGGGTAATTAAACTAGCAAACAGTAAGTCAAGCTCTACCATGCTGAAAAAAAACAAAGTAACCAAGAGCTGCAATAGCCATTGTAAAAAGCTTTCAGTAAGTTTTCTAAGTTAAATATATCAAAAAACTCATAACTCTCAAGTAACTGTGGCATAAAAACCCAGTAACTATGCAAAGTGGTAGTTATTAATGATGGTTATTGTCTTAGTCAGGGTTTCTATTCCTGCACAAACATCATGACCAAGATGCAAGTTGGGGAGGAAAGGGTTTATTCAGCTTACATTTCCACACTGCTGTCCATCACCAGAGGAAGTCAGGACTGGAACTCAAGCAGGTCAGGAAGCAGGAGCTGATGCAGAGGCCATGGAGGGATGTTCCTTACTGGCCTGCTTTCTTATAGAACCCAAGACTACCAGCCCACAGATGGTACCATCCACAAGGGGCCCTCCCCCTTGATCACTAATTGAGAAAAAGCCTTACACCTGGATCTCATGGAGGCTTTTTTCTCAATGGAAGCTCCTTTCTCTGTGATAACTCCAGCTGTGTCAAGTTGACACACAAAACTAACCAGTACAGTTATTAATGAGGCTGATTCTGGCAATTAGTTCACAGTGTAGAATTAAAGGTAAGATTAGGAAAAGAATGTGAAATTCTACATAGATTTCTCCTAGACTCTGCAGGTGCATACCAGCAGCAAAATGAGCTTGAAGAGAGAACTGTATTTCCAAAAGTGATTATCAGAACAGTCCAAAAGCTAACTGTCCTCCAGTTTCCACCTCTGGAGTAGCTTGGATTACAGACCAGTGTGCCTCCACCACACAAGCTCAGGTGGTACTGTCATCTAACCCAAGGCATCGGATGGTAAACTGCCTCCTACTCACTAAGCTACATCCCCACCAGGTCTCTATGTGAATCTTCAAATGGAAACTCTAAACACTAAAAAATGTCCACCATCTATCATAAGGGCTAACTTCTGAAATACAAGCACTCACAATGCCAAGACAGGAGGACTGCCACAAGTATGAAGATAGCCTATGCATACAGTGAGTTACCTACCACCCTGGGACAGAGACAGACTCTGTCTTCCAAACAATGACAAGACAAAACAAAATTTTAGCAGCAAGGCTAAGGACCATGAGAGTTACAAACTATTTCTATACTGATGTCAAAACAATACTTAGGAGGTCTACAAAAGGATTTACTATTTACACAGTCTTAAAAGTCATTGTCAACCTAGTGCCCATGCGGTCATCCTGAAATGCCTTCTCTGACTAAAAGAACCCAGAGTTTTGTATGCTTTTATAAGAAAAAGCCTAACTACTCTGAAGCACAAGCTGATCTGGAACTCATAGCAATCCTCCTGCTTCCAAAGTACTGGGATTATAGACATAAGCAGCCAACACCACACTTCCAGTGTTTAAGAAATGATTTAAGTCTGAGCCTAGAAAACCCCTGGTCATATTATTACATTAAGAAAGTTCCAGCTGGAGAGAGCTCAACAGTTAAGAGCACTGACTGCTTTTCCAAAGGTCCTGAGTTCAATTCCCAGCAACCACATGATGGCTCACAACCATCTGTAATGGGATCTGATGCCCTCTTCTGGTGTGTCTAAAGACAGCTACAGTGTACTCATATACAAAATAAATATTTTTTTTAAAAAAAAGTTCAAAATGAGCTGGAGAGAGAGCTCAGAGGTTAAGAACACTGGCTGTTCTTCCTGTAGATCGGGGTTAAAGCCTCAGCACCCCATTGTAGCTCACAACTACCTGTAACTCCAGTACTAGGAGACTGAATCCCCTCTTTTGGACTCTGTGGGTACCAAAGTACACATAATACACTGACAAACATGAAGGCAAAGTATGTATACACTTAATATTTTTTTAAAGCAGTTCATAAGTCAGTGGTGACTGCAGAGACTCCTAACTGGTCAATATACTGATGATATGACTGTCCGATGTCAATCCATAAACAAGACACAGACAGCAGCCCCTCCACAGCTCCAGGAAAAATGTACGGAAACTGAAAAGATGTAAATGCTTGAAGAAGGGGAGCTCATGAGCAGCTCTTATTTCCCAGCAAGACACAACTGTGGCACTCTTCAACCTACAGTGGCTCCGACTATCTACACAGTGGCTCCACAAACCCTGTCATGGAAGGATAGGGAACGAGCTCATGGAGCCTGGCCCCACCCCTAAGTCTACTTGCTTACTGCTGATGGTACCAGTGAGGTGAACAAAGCCATGTAAACAAAACTGAACAATTCTCCTGTCACAGCCTTAATCAAAAAAGCATCTAAGTAGCAGTAGGGTCAGTCAGAAAAAGGAAAAGGAGGAATTCATGAGTGGGCAGAAGAAAAAAGAAGGGCATTGGGAGATGAACATGATCAAACAGACTGTTACGTATATGAAAATATAACAATGAGACCTGTTATGGATAACTAATACATAATAAGAAAAAATGTTAAAGGCTAAAGGCCACTAACGATTACTTGGGTTAAAGTGCTAAGAACCAACTTGAAGGGCCTTCTAATAAACCAATCTAAGAATTAACCTAATAATTAATGTAGTAACTAAGCCTAGTGGTAATCCAGCACTTATGAGACAGAGGCAATGCAGATCTGAATTTGAGGCTAGCCTGATCTACAGAGTGAGTTCCAAGACACCCAGGGCTACACAGAGAAACCCTGTCTCAAAAACCAAAAGTAGTAGTAGTAATAATAAAAACAACAGCCGGGCAGTGGTAGCGCACGCCTTTGATCCCAGCACTTAGGAGGCAGAGGCAGGCGGATTTCTGAGTTCGAGGCCAGCCTGGTCTACACAGAGTGAGTTCCAGGACAGCCAGGGCTACACAGAGAAACCCTGTCTCGAAAAAAACAAAAACAAAAACAAAGAAAGAAAAATAACAACTATTATTATTGAAATAACATCCCAAAATGATTTTTACAGTAATGTCAATCCAGATAAACATTATTTTTTGTTAAACACAAAAAGCAATGGAGGCTATCAACATCTTTGGAGCCAACACAAAAGAAAAGGGAAACATATATTAGTTTAAACTACCCTTTTAACACTTGGCCAATGATGACTCAGATTCACTTTAAAACGGTAATGTTGAAAACTTACGTGAGTTACTGGTCAACACCTAATTAACATTTAAGAGCATTTTTATTTCAACTTATTAAGAAATATTCAGTTTACTTCTGAATAGAGCAAACAAGTTACCAGATTAAAGCAAGAGTCATATCAGACTATACAACCAAATTGTACCAATTATATTTACCCACATTATTTTCTATATTCCAACCCTCACTAAATGTTTTATAGTCCCTCCACAACCCATAGGAAAAATTCAAAATCCTTGGGTTTGGAGAGATGGCTACCCTTCCACAAGGCCTGGGGTTCCATTCCCAGCACCCACCCACGGCAATTCAAAAGCATCTGTAACTCCTGTTCCAGAGAAACCTAAGCCCTCTCTGGTCTCCGAGGGTACCAGACATGCATAGACATACATGAAGGCAAAGCAACCATATGCATAAAATAAAATTCCTTTAAAAAAGATTTACAAACCAGAAAGACAGCTGAGATAAGGTGACTACACCCACTAGATAGACCTCAGGCCACTGGTCTGCTATTATAAACAAATCTTTCCTTCAGCCCCCCCAAAATGTAGTTGTTTAATGCTAATCAATAAACAACTATTTACTAAAAAATAAAATTGATTTTGATCAAAAAATAAAACAAAAATATGCAAAATATTTGGCAAAGGCTAAACTGGGGTAAAAAACTTATCCCTGTAAATGATGTTTTATCCCAAGAATGGTTAATACAGTTACCCAAAAAGAAGTTCTAATTTTTATAGTTGTGTTTATGTATGCATGTCTTATTCTTTAAAAAAAAAAAGAAGAGAAAGAAGAGAGGTATGATTTCAGTTGTCAAAACTTGAAAGCATTCCCAGAAATTCTTCACGCACTGAAATTTAGAACTAACGTATAATATTTATTTCTTCTCAGGCAAACAAAATTTTTATCATAAAACAGAAATAGCATTATGAAGCTTTTTAAAACTTAAATCTCATAAGATGACTAGCCACACCAAGTCCCAAATCAAAAGCGGATTTCAATTATCTGAGATATCTTACTTACCAGCTTATCATTTTCATTCGGCATTTCAAATACACATCGCAATTTAGAATCCATTAATTCATCAGGTTTTGCCTCTTTCCACTAAAAAGAAAAACAAATTAATATATTTTATTCCAAGAATGTTGATACAGTTACCTATAAAGAAGTTCTAACTTTCACAGTTGTGTTTATATATGCATGTCTTATTCTTAAAAAAGAAAAAAAAAGGACAAAAGAGACATGATTTCAGTTGTCAAAATTTGAAAGCATTCCCAGAAAGAAGAGAGCACTGGGGCAGGCAGGTCTCACACGAGGCAGCTGAAGCCTGAGTTGCCCGCAGACCGCTGTGCGGGGTCACTGGACCTTCAGGAAACTGCGGACCTACCATCAACTAAAGCTACACTGACACTGGGCCCGTGAGGAGGCTCAGCAGGGAAGGTCGCCCGCTGCCACCCTGATGGCCTGAGTTCTGTCCTAGGAACCACACAGTGTGGTTAGAATGGAGGCCCAACCCCACCAAGCTGTCCTCTGACACCACCACAGTAAAACAAAAATGTGATGAAAGGTGACGCTGGCATCAGCAACACACATGACTCTTCTTCAATTCAGCATTTCTAAATGGTTTCTTAGGAAAGTATTTCAGGCATGGTGGGTGGTGCACACCTTCAATCCCAGCGATAGAAGAGGCAGAGGTAAGAGGATCTCTGTAGGTTCAAAGCCAGCCTGGTCAACAAAGTTCCAGAACAGGCAGAATCATGTCTTTTGGGGAGGGGGGGGTTCATCAAAAAGCAACAAGACCTTTTAATTGTTTAAATTTTAATTTTGTTCTGATATTTAGTGTTTGGCAAGGAAATCAGGATTGTTGAGAGCTAAACTACATCTCCAAAAATAATTTCTGTACAACTTCTACACTTACCACAGCTTCCATATCTGAAATGTTTGGTGGAGCAAAAATTGTCTGTACCATGAACTTATGTTTACTCTTTTCATTCGGATCATAATCAAAGGGCTGTAGCATTACTGAATAAAAAGAGAAAGCACATTATCATCTACAGTTTATGTCCTACTTATTACACCACACTCACACACAAATTTAATGAATATCAAGATGGATTAAAAAACTCAAATGTATTATTCTCAAGATGTACAAGCAACTTTATAACTTTCAACTATTACTAAATTCATTGTGTTGATTTTAATTTAGATAACTGAGACACTTTTAATACAACTCATTTTTAAACTGAATTTTAAACAATTACTCAGAATGTGTTCATTTGTTTAAATCTAATTTTAGGAAGACAAAGGCAATCCTAGCTCCTTGATATTTAGACTTTATCCCAGGTCCCAACAGCATTCACTTTACGCCCCCAGACCTGAGGAGCCTGTACCAAGTCTTCAGGCTCCAGTTCAACTGGCATGCTAAATTTATGTTACATAAATCCAAGTTGAGATCATACACAATAAATCAGTAATTACTAAGACTGTACATGAGATACACTGATAGTCAGTTCTATTTCTAAATAGTCCCACTAGGTCTTAAATAACTTGCTATCTTAATATTCTATAAGCTGAAAAATAAAAGCTGTGGTTATCTTAAAATTTAGTTTTATCAGGGGTCACCAAGGATTTAGTACACGCATTTCTAACTCCAATATCTGTAATGACATAATCCATTTGTTTTTCCTGCTCCCTTTGTAATTGACAAATGCAGGAGTTGAGAACTATTGTTATAAAGAAAGAGAGAGTAATAAAGTCTCTGTGTGAGTGCAGAGAGGCTCTCTCTCAAGTTAAGTTACATGGAGCCCCACACACAGAGTCAGACGTGCTGCCTATAGTGCATGTTGTTGCAGAGTACTGACTCTTTGGAAGGGCCGTCTGAGAAAGGAAGAAACATTTTGATGGCACCACCAGATCCCAGAGCAGGAATATGTGATGTGTGTGGAAGGAACTACTGTGGGCAATACACAAGGGACAAGACACTGCTGGCATTTACACCAAAAGGAATAAAAACTCATCTGATTTTATAAGTAGGCCCCAAACAGGCATACATTTTTTAAGCAGAAGACTCAACACGCTTCTGTAGCTGCACAGAACATGATTTAATTACAAAACAGTGCCATTTCAAAGATAAGTAAGAACACAGACTACGGTGGAAAGCTATGGAAATATAGAAGAGATAAAGTTCCAAAGTGACAATGAACTAATCACACACCCACACACACGCTGAGAGTAGGAAAGCTTCAGGAAAATTTGTACTGCAAAATACCCAAGGAACCTCTAAACAAAAACTGAAGCCAAATAACAAACAGGTAAAAACACTAAACATCAAATACAACAGTCACGAAGCATCAATATTCAAAACTACGAATGTCTAGGACATGAACTGCTACCTGAAACAGTCACAATTGACCCCGGGTCAATAATCCCACTGTTGGGCCGTACACAGTACCGGCGAGGTGCTGTAGTCTTCACTTTGAAACACACTTTTCGATCCGATGGATTTTGCAATTTAAGATTTGTAGTGACTACATCTGTGAAGGGGCCTGAAAGGTAAGGGGCAGAGGGAGAGAAAATTAACTGGATTCACAACAAAAGCATAATTCAAGATTAAATTAATATAATTTCTACAGAAAACAGGAATTGTCTCTATTTTTTCAACTTTTGGTGATTTCATCCATAAAATAACTATGATTTTAGTTCTTTAATTTTGGTTACATTTATTTATCGTGTTTGTGTGTCGCACATATGAACATGTGCATGTCACAGTACCTATTTTGAGATCAGAGGACAACTTTTTAGAACTGGTGCTCTCCTTTCATTATGTAGCGTTCCGAGACCAAACTCCAGTCCTCCGGCTTGGCAACAAGCATCCCCATCCAATGAGCCATCTTGTCAGCCAAAATTGTACTCATACAGCATGCTCCTAGCACGTCACACACTGTCCCCAGTGGTCGTCACCAGTGCTAATCTTGGAGTTCACAAGGCCAAGTATAAAACTAAAACCTGACAGTACTCATCCGTCTCCACTCACTCAACCCATTCACTCAGTGCTAAGTACTTAGGAGTAGTATGTCATATGCTCTATCTAAATACAAAGTTTTGTCTTAAAGCTTTAGATCTGTACTCAACAAAATAACAAAAACAGAATTCAAAAGCTGACCCAGTTCTACTTAACCAGTATATCCTCGGGTTTATTTGTTTGTTTGTTTGTTTTTTAATGGGCTGTGAGATGTGAAGATAAACCTATTTTGATTTTGGCTGAAAAGCCAAGACACATATAGTTTATGCAGCAAGAATTTGTTGATTTTGAAGGCATTTTAATTGTTTTTAATTGTCTTTTAATGGTTTTAAATAGTCTTTTTAAAAATCTATTTTATGCCTTTGCTTTTTATTTGTCAAAGAAGTGATACTGATTACCCAAACTAGAACACTAAGACGACTGTATCGTGGCACCACAGAGGGAGGGGAAAAGTCAAGAAGCAGGAGGGAAAACACAAGCCTTCCCATTGTTATCTAATCCTTTTCGTTCACTTATTTGTTTGTATTACTTAGATGTATGTCTACATGCACAGCATCGTCAGGAATCAATGCTCTCCTACCATGTGGGTTCAAGGGATTGAACTATCTTCAAGCTCAGTTGTAAGCTCCCTGAACCACTCAGTCACTTTCTGATCTGTTTTTGAATCATAACAAAAATTATGTTTTTTAAACTTTGCAACAGTCATACTTTGAAATCTGGATTTAGAAAATTCACCAACCATGTACAATAAAGTTTGACTGAGTGTTGGCACACTGAGACAAAGACTTTTTAAGTAAAGACAGAAACAAATACACGTGCCTAATGCCTAACATGAGAAAAAAAACTACTTCACAAAAGTGGGGAAATTTAAAAAGTGCTTAGTTCAAGCCTTGAGAAATAAACTTTTACTTGAAGGGCTTGTTTCATTTCTGCAGCCGATCTTACACCCTTTGCTGCTCCCCAATTGCTTGTTTCTGATCAGCAGATGATTTAACATCTCTATAATACAACTGACCAAGATAAAAGGGAGTATTCCCCTCCCCTAAACCTGTCCACTTTACCTCCCATACGCACAGCATAAGGGTAGACATAAATACATTTGAAACAGGTGACACAAGGAGTCCCCTCTTTAATGGTGTCAGTGCTTTAGTGTGAGAGAGCTTTAGTACGGCAGGCCTTATAGCTGACTCTTCTGACCAGCTTGCACGACTTTAAAATAACTATATAACATTGTTAATCAAACTCCTAAGAATTATATGTATCTTAAAGAGTGCTTAATATATTACTCAACAGGGATTATATATTCTAAATATAAAAATGCAAAGATAAAATAATACATCAAAAGGAAAAAGAATCTTTCCAAAACAAAATGCTTACACACATTAACCTTATGAAAAATGACATAAATACTATAAACCACCTAAAAAGTAAATTGGAGATTGTTTATTCCACTGGATCCCTAAGCAACACTGAGTCTAAGCCCACTCTTTCTTGTCAAAATGGAAGATTGGAGAGTACTGGTAACAGTGAGTAAAATAGCCAAATTTTATGGCTAACAGGACTGCTGCTTGGTTCAAAGAAACATTTGGTCTACATTTTTAAGCCACAGAATTATTTGGGAATCGGATGAAAGCTAAAAGAATACATAGGCATTATCCACAAATCTTAACACTGAATTCATAAAGCTAAGACTGCCATGGGAGCTGTTATCACACTACACACACACACCCCCAACACACAATAGTTTTTCACATCTCAGGAAAACTGGGGTTATATAAACATAAGGTGCTATAAGCTACAAACATAATCTTTTACATAAAAACATGAAATGTTTTCCCTTGGCATTATGGCTGAACGGTCCACCCGGAAGAGTGGCGGACACAGAATGGTAAATATTCTGCAATGCTAGGGCTGTCCCACAGAGCAATTACATTCCTATCCTACTGAACTCAAGCTGCTATTAACTTGGGTCTTGAATTGTCCCACTACCCAGAGTGACTGACTCTACTGGGAAGCAATAAAACCTTTAAGATGTGTCCCCAATGAGAGGACATCAGGCTGAGGAGACACATATTTTTTGAGGACTAAAAGACCCAACTATTCCAAGCTCTGCCACTAATTCCAACCAAAATGTGTTGTCTGGCCACACTGTTCGCTAGTCTATGTCTGTTTTTTCAAGACAGGATTTTGTGGGACCATAATGGTCCAGGCTTAGGGGGAAGGGGGGAGGGGGACCAGGGGCATGAGAAGCTTCTACTCCGGATTCCTCAAATATGAGGACGGCAGGAGTTGACTTCCAACCTAATGTCATAAAGATAGCTACCCTCATCATCAACCCTGGCAGAAATTACCCTGACAGTTAGTCATCAAGCCTCACCCTTTGTCTGACATTGTAAGCACCAGCATCAGCACCACCACCACCCACCCCTGCAAGCCCCTGAGTATGCAGATCAAGTATCTTCAACACCCCTGCCCTGACCAATGGTACATGTCCCCAAAGACCCTGGCCACCTCTTCAGGGGCATAATACCTTTCTCCCCCAAGCAATAAACAAACCAGTTCTCTGAAGCTGTCCCCAGGTATGTTCTTCGCCCACACACTCATGGACAACCAAGATCTTGCACTGCACTCACCTGCACCTGTCTAAGATTCCCTCCTTCCAACAGAACCTGGTGTACAACAGGCCTGGTTACCCCAAGGAAGAAGCAGAAACAAACAGGCATCATGGTTCATCTGTGTAGCCTTGGTTGTCCTGGAACTCACTTTGTACACCAGGCTGGTCTCAAACTCAAGAGATCTGCCTGTCGCTGCCTCCCAAGCCCTGGGCTTACAGGAATACACCATAACTGCCTACGTCTCTATGTCCTATGTGCCTATGTCTTAAACTTGGTACTCTATTAATATATCAAAATAAAACACAAATATAGGGGGGGGGAATCTTTTTTTTAGGATGCATTTGTTAAAACAGGAAACTTTTTTTCCTCAACACTTTAACTGTGAGGTTCACCACACAACACTTTACCGATAGCGATGTCACGCTTAAGGTACCGATACAACTGCGTACTAGTTCACAAACATCCACCAGGGTTCACTGACCTGACTTCACCAACATGTATATTGTGGTTTTTTTGTTTTTTGTTTTTTGTTTTCTATAAAGGATAAGTAAAAACTACTAGAATAGTTAGTAAGCTATTTCTCTTAAATCTAAACTTATTAAAGTAGGTGTAAGCATGTGTCTTAGTTAGGGTCTCTATTATTTGGAAGAGATACCCTGACTAAGGCTACCCATATAAAGGTAAACATTTCATTAGGGCTGGTAGTTCAGAGGTTTAGTTCATTATCATCATGGTGAGAAGCATGGCAGCAGACAGGCAGACAAGAGTTCTACAACTTTATCTGCAAACTGCAGGAGCGACACTGGGCCTGGCTTGAGCATTTGAAACCTCAAAGCCCGCCCCCAGTGACAAACTTCCTCCAACAAGGCCACACCTCCTAACAGTACCACTCCCCATATGCCTACGGGGCCATCTTCATTCAAACCACCAAAGCATATGACTTCATTATGCATACTACTGGTCATGTCTAACCATTTATAGACTGAAATGCACGTATTTCTCTAGAAAAAGTTTTTATTTCATTTTGTTGTAGTGAGGGAGGACACTATTAAATTTGTGTATGTGGGTAGATCATTTTATTTTATGATAACACATAATACAAATTTTTGTTTTCAATGAAAGGGGTCGAGATGGCTCAGCAGTTATTAGTGCTCTTGCAGAGGAACCAAGTTCAGTTCCCAGTAACCATAAATGTTTACTTAAAATTTAGGAAACCACTATTGAAACAGCCCATTTTTTGACACTTAACGGTAAAAATACTCACTACCGATCCCAGTGACACTGTGTGACATTTGAAAATCAGTACACAGTGAAAAGCATTCTATCTGAAAAAACTACGCATACATTGAACATACAGCTTTCACCGACTTGTATTTTTCTTGGCAAAACTACCTTTTAACTATACAGGTTGTCCCCTGAGCAGCTATCATATAAGCAGTTATCACATATATCATATAAGCAGTTATCACATATATCATATAAGCATATATCACATATATCATATAAGCATATATCACATATATCATATAAGCAGTCATCACATATATCATATAAGCAGTCATCACACATAACTCCTCTCAGTGTCAGGGGCATTAAGTCAAATGTATCTAAATCCAGGTATAAGTTAAGAAGGCTTTGAATTGTTTTTTAAAATTTACTTTTAAGTAGTATAAGAAATCCTACTAGGGCTAGTGAGATGGCTCTACAGTTTACTTGTTGCAAGCCAGGCACATGAGAGGCAAAAGCAGGCGGTGAGTTACAGAATTTCCAGGGCTGTAAAAAAGCCGTCTCAAAAAAAAAAACCAACAAACGAACAAACGAACAAAAAAAAAAAACCAGAGTATTGTTGCGCTTGTCGAGAACCCAGGATTCAGTTCCCAGCACCCATATGGTGGGGAGACTCAGTGAATGCCCTTCTGACTCCTGTGAACACCAAGCACACATGTAGTACACATACATTTACTAACAAAGCATTCATACACACAAAATAAAATCGTATAAGAAATTCCAACTATGGTTCTAAAAAAAGAGCCATTCTAAGTTTTAAAACTTCATCCATCTATAATGATTATGTATTACTGATAATAAAATTTCTTCAATTGTCAAGCTAAGCTCAGCTATAAAGAGAATCAAGCAGCTTGCTTTGTCCTTTATTATGACACTCTTCATAAAGAACCCAAAATGATTACACGGTCATCACTCACCTACACACTCCAATTCCATTATCAATGCTGTGCTCTTTCAGACTTTTCCTATCTAACCCTTTTGGCACACGGCTTCAAGAGTCTAGCATTTCTACCTGCATTCCTCTCCTTTCAGGGATGTGTTAAGCAGAAAATAGTCTTATAAGATAATGCCTCCATCCTGAGGACCAGATCAGATACGGTTACTGCTCCATAGAAAGGTCAGGTAAATTTCCATGCAGCACACCATGAAAGATTAAAGTTCTCTCAGCTCAGGGTTTCTCTGCTCTATGCAAAGCCACTCTATGGATAGCTCCGATTTGAAGCCCTTTGTCATCCATCTTGGAACAGAAGGTGACCAAGAAAAAACACCATAAATTACAGAAGCTATTCAATATGACAATTGCAACGTCATGAATAACAAAGTGTTCCTTTTACTTCAATTCAGATGTTTTCAAGTGTTCTAACATCTGTGAGATTTTCAGTCTTCTCACAGTTGCTGACAGACTTTGTCAGTTCTTCACTGTGGTACAGACTGTGTCAGTGGCTTCTATATGACAGCACAAAGTTCAATACCAAAGAATACATCTTTAGAGGAATTACGGCTGTCTACACAATTCATATGAAACATTATCCATCTGTATTTCATGGTGCTTCACAGTTTTCCTACTATATGTATGCCTTGTCCCATTCATTTCTTACACCACAAACTCCTAAAGAAACATTTAATTCATTCCTTACTAAAGTAGAGAAGCTTTGACTCCTTTTACTACTCAATACATGACCTGTTGAATTACCATATACCAGAAATATAGCTAACAGTCATTTTTAAACAATAAATAAATGTAATAGTTACATGTTTTATTTAAAATGTAACTCTTCATAAATCGTTATAGTCTTATAGTTTTTGACCATACTATATCTTTACTGAACTTTTATCTGAATATAAAAGGTAAAAATCTTGAGGAGGGCTGGATATTCCATATATATACATATATATACATACATATATATATGTATATATATACACACATATATATATGTATATATATACACATACACACACACATACATACACACACACACACACACAAGTCATTGCTACTTACTATCATTTCATAGGTTTTGCCAAATTAAACTAGCTAAATAGTTTCTTAAACTAGTGCAATGTTCTTTAATAACAGCACTCAGGAGGCAGACTCTGAGTTGGTTCCAGGACAGCCACGACTGTGTAAAAGACCTTGTCTCCAAAACCAGTTACAGTAAAACCAGGTATGACTCCAGAGCCTCAACTGTACTTATTCCATAAATACACGTAGAACACTGAAACAATCAAATTAGCATTATATAATGTATTTACTTCCTTTGGTCCCATGGGCCAATGCTAAACACTTCCTAAAATCAATAATATTTAAGTATTTTACATCCAAGAAAGCTCTAAACCTGTTCACTGCATATTTCATGTGTATGAGTGTTTTGACTGCATGTACATCTGTGTTTGCCTGGTTCTTGGGAAGGCAAGAAGTGGGTGTCAAAGCCCCGGGAAATGCAGGACAGCCAAGGCTACACAGTGAGACCCTGTCTCAAAAAAACAAAAGATCCGATCATATTTAAGAAAAAAAAAAAAAAAACGCAGAGAAAAATATCTACTTTAAAGAGTTCACTATTTGCAATTTGGTGGAATGGGAAATGAAGCAGATGTAATATCACAGTCAAGATTATATCCAAGAAAAAGCAAGCACCATAAAAATCTTCTTGCCTACTGTTTCTTCTCAACTGTTTCTGCACACACTGGCCCAAATCTGTCATTTGTCTCTTAAGTCTGTAAGACTTTAAAGTATGAAGTTTATTTACCTTTATATGTGTCTAAAGTCAAGACATAAAAATTCTAACTTGTCAATCATCAGTGTGTGTGTGTGTGTGTGTGTGTGTGTGAGAGAAAGCTAGCCTTTCCAAGTGTCCAGCTACGTATTTTCCCTTTGCCATTGAAACATATGCCAATATATTTTTTACTCTTAACCTAGACACACCTACCCCTATTCTTTAAAATGTGTCTAGATTACAATACCAATTAAAAGGTTAACACCATGTCAACTGTTATATGTCAGAAATAATAAAGTGTATGCATGTTCAATACAGACATATTTTTAAAAAAAAAAAATCTTTCCATTTAAACCGTTGTTTGAATCTCAAGATGTGGAATCTGTGAACATGGTGTTAAGTGGGTTTTCATATGTGATTCTGTTCTTCCTAGTGATGCTTTGTTTTGTTTAATTGTAAAACATTGGCCCACTGAACCAATCCACACAATCTGGGGAGAGACCTTAAACCTACTTGTTTAATCCTATATGCAGGGCCAATTCTCAGAGAAGTATCACCAAATACATCTAATAAAATTCTCACAAGTCAGCAACTGATAACGGCACATTTATCTACAGTTTGATTTAATAGTTGCAAAGTTGTTACTAATTAGGTTTTAAGTTTTTAAAGGTTTTTTTTTGTTTTTGTTTTTTTACTTTGTGTCTGTGCATGAGACACTCGTGTATTGGTACCACAGTGCAGATGTGAAGGTCAGAGGGCAATTTGAAAAAGTATGTTCTTTTCTTCCTCTATGTGGTTCATGGGATTAAACTCAAGATTGTCAGGTACAAGTGTCTTTACCCACTGGGCCATCTTGCCAGGCAAGATTAGACTTTAACTACAATTTATATTGTAAATCTGCATGACTTGTATTACCTAAACCAAAGACATTCTCCCAA
Source organism: Rhynchomys soricoides (assembly GCA_019843965.1). Classification (NCBI taxonomy): domain Eukaryota; kingdom Metazoa; phylum Chordata; class Mammalia; order Rodentia; family Muridae; genus Rhynchomys; species Rhynchomys soricoides. Next base: position 6,165,178 of record JADRCH010000066.1, on the reverse strand, counting down.
GATCAATGCATTTATTTGAAAGTAGCACTGCAATGGGAACACTAACATAAACTGCGATTATTCAAGGATATTCAGTACATCAACTGTATATATTACGATAATTTATGTATCTTTTCAATGAAAGAATAAGATTGTCACAATCAACCAGTTTATCACTACAAGCAAGACAACATATGTGACACAATTCAATCTATGAAATATTTTGCCATAAATACTGAAATCCAAGACTAATCAACCCCCTTTAATCAACACAAAACTTACAGAAAATACATCAAGACATCTAGATATGAGACTTTCTGTTGAACAACTGATATGGTCTTTTCAACAAATCAATAGTATGTCTTAAAAGCACAGAGAAAGGTGATGGGAAATGTTCCTTTAGATTAAGACAAACATACAGCACACAGCAACCTAATACAATTCACACACTTAAAGAAACAACTAAAGCCGTGCAGTGGTGGCGCACACCTTTAATCCCAGCACTTGGGAGGCAAAGGTAGGTGGATTTCTGAGTTCGTGGCCAGCCTGGTCTACAGAGTGAGTTCCAGACAGCCAGGGCTACACAGAGAAACCCTGTCTTGAAAAACCAAAAAAAAGAAAAGAAAAAGAAAAAAAGAAAACGAAAATGTTCCCTTTTTGTTAGAAGTTAAAACTCAGGTAACATTAGGTTACAGATTATTTGTTTTATAGGCACTTAGGCAAGTACTGAAGATGTATCTCAGTAGCAGAATGCGGGCCTCGGATGCAGAAAGCCCAGGTTTGTTTACAGCACACCTCCCCCACTCCAAAGGGGCAAACAAAAATATACAAATAAGTAAATCAAGATATTAACAAATATGCTTAAATTATTAAGTCACATTTTAAAAAGCATACAATGTAGTAGAACTTGGAAACTTTCCTAAGTTTAAAATTTTGAATGATCTGAGTCACATTCCAGTTATAATATAGAAAACCCAGTAAGTAAACTGGTATTTGCAAACAATAGTCTTTTAGGTTTAGTTTTCTTCCCCAAAACAACTTTTTGTAATTCTAAGAAAGCCAGATCTTCTATCTCAGAAAAGCAAATAAGCCTTCACACCAGTGTCCCACAAAAGACACAAAACCAACAAAAGAGAGAGAGAGAGAGAGAGAGAGAGAGAGAGAGAGAGAGAGAGATTAGAAAGTGTCCAATAAATAGCCACCTGCCAGCAGGGTCCCTTCACAAACCACGTCTGCATAGTCAAGAAAGCTTGTTTAAACCCAGGCAGTGGCACACGGTCTAAGCCACCCCACCTCCCAAAAAAGTTTCAACTGAGAACTTGAAAAGGTGAGGGAGGGATAATGGAAAGAGAGAGGTCAAAGAATACAAATAAGCACACATGCAGGATTTAAACAATTCTAGAGACCTAATAACACACATGACATTAAACTGTGCCATGTTTGGATTCTTGCTCTGTGACAAAACTTCAACTGGGGGAAGGGGAAAAGAGGGCAGGAGAGGAGGGGTAGGAAACAAGCTAGCCTGCTCAAGGCAGGCAGCCATTAATACCCACACGCCCACCTCTTATACACCTGTGATGGGTAATACTGTTAACCTGACAGGATCTAGAATTAGCAGAGGTTAAGTCTGTGCACACCATAAGGGTGACTTAGGTCAGGTTAACTGAGATAGGAAACCCACATGAACTGTGGGCCACAGCATTTCACTGGCTGAAGTACTAGACCAAATAAAAAGGAGGAAGACAGTAAGCACCAGTGCTCACCACCAGTTTGCTTCCTAACTGAGAATTCAGTGTGACCATAATGGATTCTATCTCCCTGAGCTGTTAAGGTGAATGAAAGAAGCTTTCGTCCCTGGTTGCAACTCCCATATTTTGTCACAGCAATAATAAAAGCTAACTAATATCTTAACTATGTATAACAAATTCTGTTTGGGGGGAGGAAAAATATGATACACTAAAGCAATAATTTTAACAATTACCAATGCTAACAATTTGGAAAAATACCAAGTTCTAAAGAACTAAATCAAGTTTTCCCATGTCCCAAAACCCCTAGTGGGTACCCAAGATCAAAATCAGAATCAAATCCTATAATTTAATGCCTTTTCCATTTTAACCAAGCCTATATCAGATACCATGGCCATCCGTTTTTATCATTTGAAGTTCAACAGCAAATCCAAAGATAATCCCTTCCTTTACAGAAGCCATGCAGGGAGACCCTTTCTTATTTTAGATCTTTGCAACCTCACCATAGAGTTTCTTTGTTTCCCTACTAAGCTGAGAACTTTGCACTTAAAGGAAACACTGTGGCTTCTCACAGGCATCTCCAGGCATGCTGAAATTGCCAGCACCCCTGTTGATTGTTTTTAGGTCATTTTTAAGTAAAAAAGTAAAACAAGGGTAACTTGAAATCAAATATGGTGATACCAACAATCTGGTTAAGAAAATGCCTAAGTAACTGGTTAGTGGGCAGCTTTGCAGTGTGGAAATAACTGGCCCAACAGTCAGGTCCTTGGCAAGCCTCCAGCTCAGAAGGACACAAATTTAAACTTATGAACTGTTTATGTCTGAAAATTTCTCTCCTTCGACTATTTTGGGACTACAGTTGATCATAAACCATAGAAATCAAAATTTATAAATGAAAGGGGTACCGCATGTTTTCCTACTTGATTAAAATGACTTCTAAGTTGATTTTTGACACTTTTGTGTATGGGCACCTGCAGATACACATGTGAAAGCCAAAGAATAAACGTAGGTGTCATCAGGACAACATCCACTTACTTTGAGACAATCTCTCACTGGCCTAGACCTTACCAACTAGGGACTGACTGGCCAGCACGCCCCAGTGTTCCTCATCTGTCTCTGCATTGCTAGGATTACAAGCATGAGCCATCACACCTGCCTTTTAACCCAGTTGCTGGGAATCCAAACTCAGGTTCTCATGCTGGCTGGCAAGCACCTGAGCCATCTTCCTAGGCTCATTTCCCCACACCCACCCCAACTCCCCTTGAGACACTGTTTCATGTAGCCCAAGCTAGCTCCAACTCCAGATTCTCGTTTCCACCTTCCAAGTGCTAGGATAAGCTTGTCCCACCAATGCCACCAAGGCAAACTAAATGACTTATATGTAGTCAATATGTAGTCACAAAAGTTCGAAAGCCAACCCCTCCCCAATACTTTTTTGTCTCATTAACTCTACAAAAAGTACAAAAAAGAAAAAAAAAAAAAACTACTTAAGTTAATTCTTTATAAAACACCCTAGCACTGGTTTTTTTTAGAGCTATGAAAATTCAAAATACAAATATGTGCAACAGGCAGGTGGAAAACCCAACTGCAAAGAGATCCAAGTTCTTTAAAGAGAATTGCCATTACAGGTGAAATCACCCCTAAGGTTCAATCAGTCCACACCTACACACTTCCAGCACCTTCCCCCTATGTATCTGTAAGTCTCAAGCATACTGTCACAGTACAAGGTCTCCTCCTACATTTCCTCCATATACCCCAAAGCGTTATCAGTCTCGTCCAGACGTCAGTGAAGGCCGCTGCCACCCCTCCATTCTCCTGCACACCAGCTAGGAAGCCGCACCTTCTCTCACTGCACAGTCTACTTCCACTATCGCCAACACCAATGTCCATCTCTTGCCATATCCGTGCACTACAGCATCTAACTATCCTACTTCTAATACCAATCTGCATAGCTGCAATTAAGCATTTCTAAATGAGACACAAAATATCCTGGCATACTTTTACACCTGCCCCTCTACCCAATAAAAAAATAGTAAAAAAATAGTAAAAAAAATAGTAAAAAAAAAAAAAAAAAAAAACCCACACACACACATTAAATCCCTCAGCAACTTAAAAAAGAAAAGAAAAAAGGAAAAAAAACCAAACCGTCTAACCAGACCTACCAAACCGTCTAACCTGGCCTACCAAACCGTCTAACCTGGCCT